>VZRE01013210.1:393557-824729 GCA_013396775.1 Cephalopterus ornatus
CCCCCCCAGAAGAAGAGGCAGTCAAAAGACAAGGAAGGAATTTACAAAAGCAAAGGTTTGTTTCGGCATGAAAGAAATGGTTGAGCTCCTGTTTCAAATGGCAAAGTTGTGTCTTTGTTCTTCAAACAAAAAAGTGTCTCCATGGAGTAACTTCAATAAAATGCCAGGTGTTTTTAATGGAAACACTGTTTTTTGACAGCTGTACTAGTGGACTAACCTCAGTGCCACTGTGTCATCCCATTGCCCTTTCCGGCTGTTCCTGTGCTGTCGTTTAGTCCAGAGCTGCCTCCAGTGACACAGATGCCCACACTGGTTTGTATGCTGAGTACCAAATCCTGACACGTCAGGAGAAGGGCTGGGGCATATCCATCTTGGATTTGTCCATCTTAAATCCACCTGCTGTGCTTTGCTAGGGGATAACGCAGCAAGCAGCAAGCATGGAAGGATTACACAGCCAGCCAAGCCTGAAGGACCAGCCTGGATGCTGTAAATGGCTGAAACTCGAGTGACTTTGGTTTTCTGGACCGAGTAGCTGTCATGTCCTGTCACTAAGCTATGCCAGCTCTTGAGGCACTGGGGCAGCACTTTTACTTATAAAGTACTGTTTTCCCCCTGCCTCCATGAGCAGAGTTTGGGTTTCCTTTTGCAACTCAGGAGTGGGAGTCCCTTCTCCCCTACCCCAAGATGCAGATCCTGGGTGATTCACTTGGGGTAGGCTGTCTCCATATCCACATAGGTCTAACACCCAGCAGTGTACAACCCCATGGCACAGTGTCATCCAGCCCTTCAGTCTGGTCTTAAGATGTTTTCTCCAGGATGATCAGAGAAGGGTCCCCCTTTCCATCTTGAGGGACCCTCTGCTTATGCAGCATTTTTGGGGAGCACTCTGGTGAGCCTGGAGGTTTTGAATGGGCTAATGTGGTTATTTTCAGACTGCAGCAGTCTAATGTTGCATGGCTGAGGCTTGCAAAGAAGTAGCAATTTATCAGTCTATTTATTGAAGCCAAATGAAACTAGTACAAATTAAGAAAAAAACTAGGAAGGGAAGAGTGGGAGGAACTGAAACGAACTGGAAGCATTTCTGGCCAGGCGCTGTGAAACCAGCATGCGAAAGTCCTCTCCAGGAGTGCAATTTGCCTGAACAATACTGTGGGGGCCAGGACACAGCAGGTAGCTCTGTTCTGGGTTTTCACTTTGCTTGATGTGCCTCGGGGTGCGCAGACGCCCACCTTGAGGTTTGGCTTCCAGTGGGTGTCTGTACTGCTGCCCTGGGGACAAAGTCAAAGTCCTGACTGGGACTGGAAGGAGCCTCGAATCTCACTACAAGAATAACACTCTAAACCTTCAGAAGCCCTCAGTCTGGAACAATTCAAGGAATGTCTTCCTTTACATTGAGCAGAAAAAGAAAAATGAGAATATAAAGTTATTGGTGCACCCAAAACACAGCTTGGGGTTATGCTGGGAGTAAGGACAGGGCAGCCTTTCTCCTGCAGGTTGGCAAATAGGGACCCAGTGCAAAATGTTTCTCAGGGAGTAGATCTATCATCTTCAAGACCTGATGTAATTCATGTCCACGTAAGGGGAGACAGGCTGCTATGATGCTGCTTTTTGTCATTATTTATGGTGCTGGAGGTGTAAATCAAGCTAGGTCTTTGCACTGGATTTACAGCAGGGAGTCTGTTTTTGCATGATTCAGACGTAGATCAATGAACAAGGCTCTGCTCTGGCACCTCCCTGGCCACCATCATAAATCAGCAGAAGGTGTTGGACATTTTTATATTGTTCTTGGCAAGATACAACCAAAAAAATACATGTGAATGTTAATATCTTCTGCTGTACTCAGAAAGACAGTGTGACCTTTTAAATAGGTCTGCTTTGGAGTGTTGCTTATAAAAAGTAGCTCTGTTTTCTTCGACACACTCAGTCTTTTGCTTACTTTTAGATATTTTCCCTTCCCTCATTTCTAGAAGCCTGAGACTTTCTGGAGAAGGTGCGTTTCCAGATGCTTTTCTGTTAGTAAAAAGCAAAACTGCCAGGATGAGGATACCAGGGACTCTGGCAGATACTTAAACTTCACATGTGGAGTTATCTCTGCTCTCAACTGTATCTGTGAAATGAGCTCCCAGTCTTGATTAGTTTTCTAGGAGACCCCATAGGGAATTTTCAGCATCTTTGACATGGCCCAGAGACCAGCCACCCTCCTGCCCCAGGGTGTGGGACTGGCTGGAGGATAAAACCAACATTTTAATATCTTGGTCTGTTCTGACCTAAAACAAAGCCCGAATTCCTGCTCAGACTGCCTGGAAATGCTTATAAATCCCCCAGTTCCTGGGAGAGTAGCACTAAAATCATCAGTCTGAAATCCTGGGGCAAACTGTTTTCACTTGTGATTATGCTCAGCCCTAATCTTTTTGAGGAACAGGACACCAGGCAGCTTTGGTGCAACACTAAATGCCTTTGAATTTTGCAGATATATATTAAATATACTCTACTAGGAGCATAACACAAGATGTGTTGCTCAGGGTGCTGAGTGACTTTTGTGCAGCCCAGGGCAAGGAGAAAGGTTTTAGCCTGCTCCTGGAAAGCAGGAGGAAGAGGAGGAGGAGAAGTGGAGGACTGGCTCATGCCCAGGGTTTGGCCTGGCCAGAGCTGAGCTACACTTCCCTTTGCAGCTGCTGCTTTTTGGTTTTCCCTCACTTGGAGGAGATGCCCTTCACAGAGCATTTATCTAGGATTAAGCAACTTGTCTCTCAGTGGTGGGTTGCCCTCTGCATCAGGACTGTGTGCTGCTCCCTGCGCTGCCTCTGGCAGCCTGCTCTACTGTCCTATCGGGATGGAAATAATCCCCAGGAATGTTAAGAGGATTAATAGTCCTGGAAAGGGCAGGTAACCTGAGGGGTGCAGCTCTGCTTACGGCTGTCTACATGGCTACAACTGATCTTTACAAGGGGAAAACCTTCAGAGACTGGAAATAAAATTTATCAATAGCTGTTGGATTTAGAAAGCTGTAGGGTGGAGGTCTGGGCTCCTGCCCAGCACCTCTTTACTTGCACCTGTATAGGAGAATGGATGGTACAGCAGGATACCAGCTGCTTTTTGCAGGTTTTCATGTGAAATGCCTTCTCTCCCTGACTTTTGTTTTGCCAAGCTCTCCTTGACATCCTGCTTCCTGTGACACGCTCAGCTTTACCCTGCACATCCCTCCACACTTGTCCATGCCACCTGCATCCTTAACCTGCAGAGCTCTCAATGCTGCCTTTTGCAGCATAGGTCAGTGTTCAGCTTTGGCTGAAATCTAGAAAGCAAACATAGCTCACTCACAGTGTTTTATTTCTGCTGTTTGTGTCGTTTGAGAACTGATTTTCCAATTAGAGCATCTCAAGAGAGGTTTGCCAGTAGGGCCAGATGATGACCGAACTTCTCTTGTCAAATATATTGGATGGGCACCCCTTTCTGGGCAGAGAATGGGCCTCTGTGAAATGCCACCCCCATAAAAACAGTAAGAAGGCATTATTTTGGGAATAGGATCCATACTCAGAGGACGTTGCCATCTATAATTGTGTGAGACCCTGTTACTTGGTAGAAGGGATGAGACTGGGCAAAAACCTCAGGGATGTCCAGGGTCAGAGCCCTGGATCTGGGTTTTTAAAACCACTGACCCAAGAGACTGCTTCATGGGCAGAAATGTTCCCTTAAAACTGTGGTTACAGGGAGGAACCTCTGGTTTTCTGGATGCCTGGGATTTATTAATGAATATGTCTTTTTTAAAGGACCAAGAGATGAATGAAGCCCTGCTGAGAGCAGCTTGTCATACACGTCCTGCAAGTCAGGTGGCTGCAAAACCAACACATCAGGATGGGTCAGCAGAGCGAGTTTAAAGCTACTTACACAAGTAACCCTAGCTTGGGAAATAATGTGACTTTCTGACACTTTTAAAAGTTAACAAACTCTTAACTGCAGTTCATGGGGAGGAAACCTTCCCTTTTCTGGGCTACAGACCCTGATAGCATCGGCTCCCTGGGCAGCCTTCCTTTCCCCGAGGTGAGGGTGCCATCCCTCACAGCCCTCTTGGGAAGGCTGAGAGGAGTGGGGCCTCTCCTCAGTCCTTGCAATGGTTTGCACGTGCAGGTGGAGGTGTGTGGGATCTTTAAACTGGCCTCTGTTACTTTTAAGCACTGGTACACTTCTACCTGTTAACCAGACGTTCACTTTTTTTCATTTTAGGGTATGTCAATGCATTTGTCAATACATTTCCTGTCTGAAGTGGAGCCAGAGTTTGGCTCTACACCTTTTCCTGTGAGAGTGTAATGTCAGACAAGGTCATGCTGTATGTTAAGTCCTACAAAGAATGAAACTGAAAGTTTGTCTTTTGTTTTGGATTCTTCAGTTGATGACATTTGCTAATTTGCATGATTTTTCTAGTGTTAGTTAATTGTATTTTAGAAACACAGAATAGCTGGGTTGGCAACATGGGGCAGGGAAAGAATTGCATTTTGGTCTCTGAAGGCCCCAAAGCTTTGTGTGTTGAAAGCACCTTTCGGATGTTTATCTGCATGGTCGGTGGGTTCGGGGCATAGTGAGGCACACAGGTGCCAGGCTGGGTGAGTGAGATGTGGGTGCTGCCCGACGGGGAGGCTCACTGTGCCTGAACACCCTCTGGTGAGCTAAGCCTGCAAAATATGCCCTATCACCCCAGTTTATCCATGTGTTGCTGTTACACAGCCGATCCCAGAACAAAATATCTGTAATTCACATTAGCTTAATGACTGTTGTGGCTTACTGCCCTGGTGATGGATGATGATGAGGTTAATAGTGGTTATAATGATAATAATAATAATTATAATAATAATAATAATGTGAGCCTAAAGATTGGCAGATGCTAACCACTACCCTCCCAGGGTGAGATGGCATCAGCTCCCATCCTCACCGTGATTTTCCTCTGCTCCTGCCGTGCCAGCAGCTCGGGAGCACCTCATACCGATGAACCTGGCACGCTCCCCCCTGCTTGTCACCAAGCGACCGTATCGAAAGGAGGCAAAGAGCCTTTGTCTGCTTTTAATCTATAGTTTTAAATAATTAAGCAAGGCTAATTCTGGTATTTATAATGCAATAGGGTGAGTGTAACTCGATGTGGCCGCCGTGGGAAGCAGTTCCCAGCTATCAGGTGTCTGCTTTGGGGCAGCAGGGATGTGCACAGCCCGGGTCCCCTGACCTTCACTCAGCCCTAATGGTCAGGAGTAAACCCCATGAGGTCATGGGATCAGAAAGGGAGAGAAAACCCTAATGCAAGTGTAAAACAGGGCTGGGGGAACACATCCCTGCAGCTCCCAGCACCTCTGCCACACGTCAACACTGTTCCTACCTTTGCCTCTCTTCTGAGTGCATGCTGGGGACGAGGCTTCTCAGCAGTACAGCCCATGCTGCTCACCAGTACAGTCTGAGCTTCCCACCAGTACAGCCAGTGCACTGCGGCTGTTATAGCCAGTCTCCCCAGTTCAGCCAGTGCCCCCAGTCCTGCTTACCCTTGCAGAGTCCCGTGCCAGCCCAGGGCAGAGCCCAGGGCCGGGGTGCCCCAGTTACACCAGCATAGGGGGCACAGAGCAGGCGCTGGGCTCAGCCCGGGCTGCCCATGTGTCGCCACCTGCAGCCACCCCAAAGGTAAAGGACTCTGGATGTCATCATGGTCACTAAGATTTGCACTCATGCACGTGTATTTGGAAGAGAGAAATCTCATCAGGTTTGAGGCTTGCTGGGCTGTCTGGGGTGTAGAAGTTACTGGCTGGAAATTCTTGTGCTGTCGAGCAGCAGCAAGTGCCCCTTTGCTGTCAGGCAGGACTGGCTGTGCTGGTTAATCATTTCATTTAATTACCTCGGACTGTGATAAGCAAAGATAGCAAGGTTGAGATCTCACTCTGTTAGCAATCACCAAGACATCCCATGCCTTACAAGCAGCATGTGGAGCACTTGTTTAGTTTTGTTAGGCAGTGGCAGATGCTCAGCAGTCCTTCTTGACAATCATAAACTTACTTTTAATCTCTCATCAAATATTTGCTCTGTCATTTGCCTGCCTATGACAGAGATGCACATCAAACAGTAATGAATACTTTAAGGTAGTTTAAAGGTATTTTGTTAAATACAGAGAAAATCCTCCCACATCGATTTGCAGACATTTTATAGCCCCTGTCCAGCCCAATGCCTCTCCAAGAAGAAGGTTTGAATTGCAGCATGGGTTTACAAAGGGAATTTCTTGCGGGATATGTTTGGAAAGGCAGAAGCAAAAGGTGAAGCTTCTCAACCAGCTACTGAAGTATTAAAGTAACATGATATCTCAAATAAAATTAAAACAGGGTCCCAAGTCACCTGTGTGTAAACATGTATGCAGTGCAGAGCAATCCCCTGGGGCTCTGCCCATCCCACAGGAGGGAGCGGCAGAGAAGTGGGGATCCCCGGGGCAGTTCGGGGGGCCTTGAGCTTACCTGATTTCCGCAGCGTAGCCCTGGGAAGCCCAGGGGGCAGGTGCTGCCCCGCACCCCACGACATGGGGCCGGGGGGGCTGAGGCTCCCGCTGCTGCCTGGCTGCACTTGTGCCTACGTGACTTTTGGCCAGGTCTGACGAAGGTGCCTGGCTCCTGCCAGGTCTCTGCAGTGGGAGCCTGGACGGGAGGTCACGTGGAGGTGGCTGCTGCACCGGCGCTCCTTCTTGCTGTTCTTGCCACCTTGCAAGGACCCCACTGAGGGCTGGAGCTCAGCTGGCAGCAGCTGGTGGCCTTGCTCACTCCTCAGTGCTGGTCCCAGAGGTCCCTCTGCAGCCCTGCAAACTTGTTCCCTTTGCTCTTTGTTGCCAGACGATGTTTTCCCAGGACGGATGAACAAGCTAATCACTATTTCTCCCAAAGCAAACAGCTCCGTGCGTGCCCAGGCACCCAAGCTGCCCGCTTGGCACAGCCGCTGCTGCTGGCGGAGAGGTCGTGTGCCTGCTCCACGGAGGACGATTTCTCCTCAACGTGCCTTAACCACTCTCCTGGAGAAATCAGATCGCCCCAGAGGAAGCCGCACGCCCACTCTCTTTAGCAACCACTGCAACAGCCAAGCCGGCACCAGGGCAACCGCTCGAGTTATCGTGATTATTCCCTGGCATGTTGCAACACCCTGTCATCAACCAACTGCTGCAAGGCCCAGGGGAGCAGCTGCTGCACCCCAGGGGTAAGAGCTGCAAGAGGGAGAAGCAGCCCCTACACGGGGCCATGAGTATCCTGGTGGCATCAGAGCTGTGCGATCCAGTGGTCCAGTTCTGCCCAGGTTGCCCAGTGCCAGCCTGCAGATGCCCAGTGTCCCAGTCCCAGGAGGGTCAGGGATGGAGCACACCCAGAGGAAGGCATAAGGAAGGCTGGGGGCACCGCTGAGGTGCCCAGGCACCTTCATACACCACAGCACCTGTGGTCTGTCTCAACCACGTCCTGACCTGACACTCCTGGCCCCATAAAAGACTGGAGAAAGAGGCCAGGCTGCCAGTGGACCACAGGGGTGCTCTTTTACTTATTTTCACATCTCCACGATTTGATCTTCTTCATGTCCCAGCATTTTCCCCCATTCCAGCCATGTTTCTCAGCAAAGGGCTCAGCAGCACCAGGTGTGAGCAGAAGCCCCAGTCCCTCCCATTTCACCTCCAAAGTTTTCTGTGGGGCAGCATTGGCTGCTGGCACTCACCTGAACCACCACTCCCTGGCTTCTTGCTCCCACTTGGACCCTTGGACTGAAGGGAGTATTCTTTCTGAAAGAGAAGACAAGAGAGGAGTGGGAAAAGATTGTACAGATGTTGCTCTATTACAGAAGATGAAACATAGGAGACATTGCTGGTCCTTTACTACTAGAGACTAAAAAAAATTATTATTCTTTTTACCCTCCTGACCAGGAGCTGTTAAATTTAATTGATATGGGGCATCAGATGCAGGAGACAAGAGGCAGGCTGGTCCACATTCTGCTGTGTGTGGTGTGTGTCCCTGTGCTTGTTGTGAGCACAGTCAGCCAGACCCATCCAGCCATGGGTTAAACAAGGGAAGGGTTTGGAAGACCCCACACAGCTTTTGCCCCTAAACCAAACCTGTGGTGAAGGAGAGGCCTTTAATTGGGGAGATTGTGCAGTTTTTCTGCTCAAATGGCAGCCTGCCTCACAGCCCATGTGTGCCCCAAAAGCTTTTTGCGGCCAAGCAGACTCCCTTCATGTCATCTGTTGCCCTATGGCCTGGCTGCTCATTGCACACTCCAAAAATACCATTTGCTATTTTGAATGGAAAAAGAAATCAATGCACATGTGTACTACTGCCCTTAGGTCATCTTTGAACAGGCTTTGGTTCTGTGAGTTCACTGGAGATGTGTCAAAGGGGGAAAAGAGCACCAATCTAAACCTGCTTTGAGCTCCCAGGTAAGTGTGGTTGTTGCTGGTGAATGTGAGAATGGAAACCATCAACACCTGCTTTTGACTGAGTAAAACAAATCAGAAAAAGGCCAGCTAAATTTTCTGGGTATATTTCTGTCTGATCTGCCCTGGTGCCTGATGCGTTGCACATCTGGGCTCCATTCTGCAGGTATGTGAGTTTGTGGGGTGTTTAGGACCTTCTATCCTAAACCAAAGGACTTTTCATGGCAAAGCTCTTTTTCTGGGAGCTTGCAGAACAATTCTTTACTATCTGAATAGCAATCTCACCCTGTGCTCCTGTGTCTTTGGGATTAACAAAAAGCCTTCGTGTTGCCCCTGTAGCTCCCTGAAGATTACTGTGTGAGGGTGGTTGATTGCTGGCTGATATTTATTTGGAGTGGCTCCTGCAGAAAAGGAGTTGCGTCAGTCACCAACTGCCCCCGTGTTTATACTGAGTGCTGGGAAGAAGAAAGACCACAGCAGGGCCCTTGGTACTGGGGCTGTACATTGGGCTGACTTTTAGCTGCTGAGTTACTGTGGTAGTGATGGTGGCTGCTTGGTTGTCATCTCTTTAGCCAATTGCTGTGGCAACAGGAGCTTTATGGTGCGGACATGTCTCCTCTGAATTAAAACAGCCCAGACATGTCAAGTGAGTGCCCAACACCAACACTGACTCTTCCAGGGATGTGTAATGCTGATGCAAACACAATGACAGTGAGATAAGGCTGCCGCCGGGATGGGCTCGCTGTCTGCCTGACTGAGGGGCCTTGATTCAACTGTGAGTGACAGAGCAGACAGCTCTGCCTGGTCCTTCCTGCCTGGATCTTTATTAAATCTCCACGCTCAGCACAGGATTGGAAGCGCAGCATTGCTGCCAGTCAGGCTCCTGGTCTGCAGGCAAAATTTTGGCTCTGCTAAAGTCACCCAGGGCTGGACTAGAGGCAGACAGTGTTTTACTTCCTGCTGCAGGGAGGTTCTGGAGGCTGGTTAAACATTTCCTCTGCTGGGTTAATGCTAGATGTTGGCTGAGGTGCTGCTTGTAGTGGTGGGGACTGGCTGGGCAGCCCAGCCTTCCCTCCCACCCTGTGTGCCTCGGCCCCCAGCACAAACTCCATGCAATCCCATTACAGCC
Source organism: Cephalopterus ornatus (assembly GCA_013396775.1). Taxonomy (NCBI): domain Eukaryota; kingdom Metazoa; phylum Chordata; class Aves; order Passeriformes; family Cotingidae; genus Cephalopterus; species Cephalopterus ornatus. The sequence goes on from VZRE01013210.1 coordinate 403,106, forward strand.
CAAGAAGTCGTGTTGATTGCACTGTGGTGGTGACCTTGGTGGTGGCCAAGCTGAGGCAGGGGTTGTGTAGGCTGATCAGAGCTATGCTGGGTTTCTGATACTGTGTCACCTCTGTGGCACGGTGTGTCTGGTGACAACTTCGGCTAATCTCCACTTGAGTCATTAGTGTGTTTGCAGAGCAGGATGGCTCCTTGCACTTCCCAGGCTCACAGGGGCAGTTAATGATTGCCCAGACAATAGAGACTTTTGCCTGCTCCCCATGGGACAAAGTGGGGTGTGGGACTCTGTCTCCAGACAGCTGGACAGGGGAACAGGTACCACAGGAGTCGGAGGGCTAAATTTGTCACAATGAGGGCTCAGATGGCGAGGGTGTTGCAGTAAATGGGCAGAAAATGCCTGCTATTTCCCCAAACCTCTTCCATGTGAAAGTCACTTCTGCATGCAGCGTGACCGCATCTTGCGAGGAGTAAGAAGTCATAATAAAATCTAGCATCAGATGTTAACACTGTGCCCCTCTGCAGGCGAGCAGGACAGTTCTGGAGCCATTGCTGATAGGAGCAGGTACCATTTCCAACCTGCAGCCAAGATCCTCCTGCATGGGATCCCCATCCTGCTTTGACCCTGTCAGTGAGGACACCCATCACTTGAGCTGGACTTAGCCTGGTGATTAAATGGGTTGAATGACACAAAGCAACTCAAAGTATAAATAGTAAGTAGTCCCATGTTTTGCTTCTAAAGTAACACAGTAACACTGTTCTGTGTTACTCCCACACATCCTGGACACCACTATATCCCAGCAGGACTGTTTCTGACCCTGACTCTGATGCACAGCAAAGAGCTCCTGCAGCAAATGTCTAGAGGTAGTTTCATAAGTGTAGGCTGCTTTGAAACACCGGTTCTAACCACCATTCTCATCCCTGGCTCTCTGCTCAGGTGGTGCAACTTAAAGCAAACCACCGTGTGTAAACCATTAATCAGTATTAGTTACTTGTCTCACGTGCAGGTGCTCTAATATTTACTTGCAGCACAATTGATAGTAATTTTGAACCATGTTTGTGTTCTGATGAAAGCAGGGAAATGAGCCATCAGTGTGGTCAGAGCATGAGCCGTGGAAAGGGTGATGAGGATAGGTTCCGATGAACTTCTGGCAGGTTCAGATCAATATAGGTGTCAATAAGGTGCAGTATCAGAGCATCTGTATTGTATCTGTAGCCAAAGTCTGAGCAAATGAATTAGGCAAGAAATTGCGGCAATCAGATCACAGTGATAAAGAGGTATTAAAGTGGGCAAAGTGCCACCCAGGCTGAGAACTGATGTGACTCTCCCACAGACCTGGTTTTGGGAGGGAGATGCCATTAGCAGGGTTGGAAGTTGCTCAACTGATTTAGGAGTAGGTAGGCTCAAAAAGCTGCTTTGTCTCTAAGGTGCTGTAGCAGCTGCTGACATTGGTGTTCAGTGAATGAACACATCCATTGATTAAAATAGTTTTATTGCTTAACCCAGAGGCTTTGAAAGGAGTTGTCATGACCTGGAAGAGGGCATCGATGGTTGGCAGATCGAAGCCAGCATTTCTGTGTGTGATCAAGCCACAAAACATGCAATTTAGAGGTTATCCCCATTGTACTCTACCTCTGCTTTCAATTAGCCCTAAATACCCTCTTGCTGCTCCAGGTGCTCTGTATGAAAACATCTCTTATGTGCTCCTGGATGCTAAGATACCATCTAAGCTATTGCTCAAATTTCCTGTGTTATTGCTGAATTCTGGTCTATCTGCGCTCATTTGCAGCAGCTGGGACTGATCCAGAGACTTCAATGAAATCATCCACTGGAAGGAACTTTGGAGGATTAGTAAGACTTTTTCCCATCTGTGATGTCAAAGCACAAAAATCTGTCAGCTTGATTGTTTTGCTGCAAAGTCCTGCCATGTGAGGTGTTGAGGCTTATTTGATTCAGCAAGCTGGTGCACATGTTTGCTGGGATGACACCGTCTTTTTGTCAAGGAGAAACAGAGAAAATCACCGGCATGCCCCAAAGCCTCATACTGCTGCTGATTCCCTGATGGCCTTGGCCAAATGAAGTGCTGCAATTTGGATGAATTTCCAGAATTTCTTGAGGGCTAGGAGAGGCAGTGTGATACCCTCCAGAGCTGGCAGACTGGACCTTGTCTTCCTTGTGGAGGTCATCACATAGATGCTATTGGGGCTGTTGTGAGAAACTGCCTGTTCTCTCTCTTGCAGAGGCAGAGCAATGCTGTTTGGGATGGTTATTCCCTGATGGGGAGCTTGACTGTGCACATTCCTCTCTCCTGGCTCATTATGGGACACTGTTGTTCTGGCAGGTTTCACAGTCAGGACTGGCAGGCACCCAGGAGTCAGTGTCCAGGCACATACCAGCATTCCTGAGCCAGCAGCTATAAAATCTGCTGTCACAGTGCTGCCTTTGTCATGGGAAGGGTCTTGGCAGGGTCTCTGAACCACCACAGCACCCGGTACTTGCCTCAGCCCAGCCCCACTGCTCCCTGTCCTGGGTTGCTGGATGCTCAGCCACCCATATCCAGCCCTCTGTGCACACCTGCCCTGGGGGCAGCTGGTTTTTCAGGCAAAGCTGTGAGCTTGTATTACTCCTGTTTCCTGGCCACAACCATAGCTGATTTCACTATTGTATTGCAAAGGACTCTAAGAAATATCAAGTTATTGGTGTAACGTTTCATTACTGGTCTTTTGACCTCCACAAGTCTGCAGCCTGTCTCAGACTGAAGTGAAACTGAGGGCAGATGCTTGTGGCCATTCTCATGAGAGCAACCAGCAGTTTCAAGGATTTTTTTGACTACATCAGCTTGTAAATTTAGGCTTACAGAAGGAGAGGGGGTTCTCAGTCTGGCTATGGGGCCAGGCTGCCATTCCTGCAGCTCCCACACCACTCTTGGGGAGCACCAGCCAGGTGGCCACTTTGCTGCCTAGTCGAGTAGAAAATTGCAAATGCTTCAAACAGTGCTTAGTGTTATTTTATTCATAAAGAAAACACAATTTGACACAGATGAGTGCTGTGCTGACCTCTGCCTGTCTTTGTCACCAAGGCCACTCCCCTCCCAAATCCCTGTGGCCTCAGAAGGCAAGCACAGCCCTCCTGTGGCCGTGAAAGCTGGCAGATCGAGTCTCATTTCACTGACTGTCCAGAAAAAAGGACAAATTAAACTAAAGAAGGGAGGCAGCAGCATGGGAATGGGGGCTTGCTGGAGCCGCCAGCCCCAGGGCACGGAGCCCCGCTGAACTCCCTGCTGTGGCTGAGCAAATGCTGCTCCCCGGCTGCTCCCCATGGCACTGCTGGGAAGGTGCAATATGACACACCAGATCTCAGCAAAAAATTTCCTGCAGATTAATGAAAGCAATCAGTGACAGGGCTCAGCCCCACGGCAGCCGTTGCACAAGGTTCATTTGTCAGCATTCAAGCTACTGCAAAGCCCAACATCCCCCTGTGAAGGGCACAGGGAGGCTCTCGGAACAAACCGGAGCAGCCCATCCATCCATCCATCCATCCATCCATCCATCCATCGGTGTGGTGCCGATGGACCTGCTGTTCTCCTGTGGTCCTAAGGAAATCCTCACCTGCAGTTCAGTGCATTTTAACCTGGTCCCCTCTGCAAAGTACAGAGCACACAACACCTCTGCATGCCAGGGCAAAGCCAAATTGCTGCCCCGCTCTCTGTTGGCAATACCCGTATCTCCCACCTCGGTGTTGTCAGCAGCAGTTAAGCTGTTGCTATGGATAAACCATTTTTTACCTGTCTCAGGAGCTTATTCTTTCCCTGTGCTGGAGGTGTGGTACCACTGATGAAAGTGAAAGACTGCTCCACTCTTTCTGGGGATGCTGCTGACTGCAGGGGAAGAGCATCAGTCACTGGCAAAAAAGGGCTCCAGCAGCTTTGGAGTGAATTGTTGTCATGTTGCAGAGAGACCATTAAGACACCCTAAAGTGCCCTGAAGAATGTTGTTTTGCAAAAAGTGAGGCTTTTGCCACATGATTAATAGGGACAATATTTATTTCTGGTACAGTGCCATGCTGTCCTAGAGCTGCCAGGCTGCAGCAGCATCATCACTCCATATCACAACTGGGGACCATATGTTAGTGGCCAAGGATAGGGCTGCCATCAGCAATCTGCTATTCTGACAGCACCTTGCTGGGCTCTTTACCTGCCCAGAGTTACTAGAATAGGTCCTTACCTTGTAAAAATGGGGTTTGTGAAAAGTAAGGGCGGAAATGCCGCATGATCCCCAGGCACTGCTGGTAACAAGCTGTCAGGGCAAAGTGGTGTGGTCTGTTCCCTGCAGGCAGCATGTGCCATCTGGGTCCTGTGCAGAGGAGACCCCAAAGGGAAGAGGCCAAAAGGGAGGAGGTTTGGCAGTTGTCTGGGATAACATGCCACCTTCCAGGGTAAAAATGCCACCATGGGCTGCAAATGGAGAAGGCAGCGAAGGAAGAGGCGAAGCATCCCTGTTATTGCAGGGTTCATGAAGAGGCAGCAGATGCCACTTAAACAAGACCCCCAGGAGCAGAGTGAAGCAGTGAAGCCTTTAATTACTTTAATCCATTTTTATTTGTGGACTGCTGAGCTGTCCCAGAGCCAGCAGCTGCAGCATTTCTCATGCAATGATCTTGGTCTCCCCATGAGCACATTGTGCACCTCCCTTCAGTTTGAGCCCTCTCCATAGCTCCCTTGCAACAGGCAGTGTTGGCCAGTGCCAGATAACCTCTGCCCTTGCTCTGGAGGGGCTGGCAGCACACCCCTCTGCATCCTGCCCAGCACCCTCACACACAGATCAAACCCCTGTGCCACAGTTTGTCATGCACGGACTGGTGAGATGTGCTTGGTCGCCTTACTGACACGGAGGCTGCATGTCCCTCACTGAGTGTGCATCCCCATGCTGCTTCAGGGCAGTCAGCTGCTAGACCTGGTTGGGTACCATGGAGCTGACCTTGCACTGTGCTGAAGGGTGCAGCACATCGGCTGCTGACCCAGTGCAGCTGCAGAAGCAGCAGAGCAGGTTGGGGAAGGTTCACTGTGTCCAAATTAGTTCCCTGTCTGCTCTGAGCTCATATAAACTCTCTCAGGTCTGAAATGTCAGCCTATCTGGAGGCAGAGAGTGGGTTATGTTAGGTGTTGGAGGTGGTTTACTAGTGCTGTCTGGGTACTTGGTGTGGACAGGTAAGAAATAAAGCTGTGATCTCATTCCAGGAGCTAGAGGAGCCCCAATATAATGAGTCTGGCTTCTGAGGTCTAGGATGCTACAGCATTTTATTTTACTTTGAAAGCTACAAAAGCTCAGATCAGTGTCTCTGCTTAGAGTCCTCACGTTGCCACCTGTGGGATTTTAAAGGGTTGAAGAAGAGGAAGGCAAGAGACAGGTTAAAGTCACCTAAGAGAGCTTCTATGGAGGTTTTGGGACTAGTCCTGACCCAGGTCTTCCACTCTTAGCTGTGTGCTATGTGAGACAGATGAGAAGACTTACAGGCGTTTGCTGTCTTATGATCCAGAGCTGTTATTTTCTGGGTGTATGTTATTTTGACCCAGAAATGGGCTTTTTTTCAATAATCTCCCCAGTCTTGAGGCACTTTGGGACTTTACTGCTGTGCCTCTGCAGCTCTCATTCCTGCCCCTCTAGGAAAGGCTTTTTGCAGTCAACAAACCTTTCTCCCTGAGCAGCGCAATAGCGCAGGACACTGAAACCTTGTGGTTCCTAGTTGCCATCTGGTTTTTGGATTTGCTCCTCAGGCCAGTGCCACTGAACAGCTGGTGGCATTCAGCTGCCCAGGGGCTTTGGCACCTGCAGCCCCTCTTGCTGACAGCAGAGCAGCAGCCCTGGGTGGTGAGGGGGGATGGCCGGGGCTGCAGCATCAGAGCAGGCAGGGTCCCTCGGAGGGCTCTTCTACTGCCCAGGCACTGGGATGCTTTGAAAGAGCTGGCAGGGACACTGGCTACTGGCTTTCTGAAATACTTGTCTGGGAGAGCCAGGAAAACCCTACTCTGCCTGCTGGTCTGTGGAAGCAGTGTCCCAGCCTTGGAGGGCTCCATCCCTGTAATGTTCCCTTTCTGTGGGAGAGCGACTGTTGGACCATGGAGCCTTTCTGGGGTGTCACAAGCTGCTTCGTTTTAGGGCTCTTTGTCTTTCTGGAGTTGAGCTCTTCCATCTTTTCTGGGAAAAATTTGGGCCTTATTCCTCATTTTGCTTTTGAATCAGGTTCAATTCCAGCTGCTGCCCACACTGGTAGCTGAAGGGAAGATGCTGGGGATGATGGGTCTTGGACCACCTCCTTTGGTCCTGTGTGATCAATGTCCCTGTACCAGGACAGCCACCATGCTGGTCCCTTCATGGCAGCTTCTTCCCTGTGCTCTGCTGCATCACCATGAAACTGCCCTTTATTTTTCCTCATTACAAACCTCTCATTTGCCAGCGGCAGACACCACTCCTCTGCCTTGCCTTGGTCACTCCTGTGCTTTCCAGAACAAAGGTCCAGGATTTTTGTAGTCAAGATTGGAGTTTCTAAGTTCTTGAATGGTGAAAACCAGGTTTTTGGTCAGTCTTGGTCTTTCATTTAATAATAATACACACTTTTTCAAATTTCCCTGCTCCATGTTGGATTTTTGCAGCCAGTGCTAGTCAAGAAAGGTGATGGTCCTGAGCTGTAGCTGGAGTTACCTGGATGCTGGACCTGGTGCTTGGGTGAGGCCAAGCTGGATATGTGGGTGCTGAGCTGAATTCAGGGTTAGTCCCATGGAAGAATGTCTGCTTTTGGGTGTTCACTTGTATGAGGGGTTTTGAGGAAGGGACCCTTACTCAGCATTATGTGATGCTGAAAAAATACAACTGCTGCTTCCTGCCTCCTTCGGGACGGGTGGAAAACCCTGAAAGTCACAACTTCTTCTCTCCCTGCCCTGTGACAGGAGCAGTCAGATGCCTTTTTAAGACAGACCATTCTGACTGACAAGATTACTGACTTCTACACAGATGCTTAGTGGGAACATGACCCTGTTATTGCCCACAGCAGAGCAGCTGGAAGGGCAGTGGCACTTATTTGCTCATTTGAGAGGCTCCTGCTAACGAGGGGCTGAGCAATTATTCCCCCTCCCACCATCCATCTTTTTGCAAAGGAATTTTTTAGGACTTGCTTTTCATTCTGGATCCAAGGGGTTGATTTTTGTAGCCTTCATGTTCCTTATTGTGTGTGAATAATGTGTGTGATCACTGGTGACAAAAAGTCCTGAAGTGTAATTAGGTGTGTTGGTGGAGCAGCTTGCCAGAAGCCAAAGTTGCTCCGAAAAGGGGCTCTGCTCTGGACCAGCAGTGCTGGGGTGGCTGAGGGACATGGTGCATGTCCTGTGCCACCTCTCTTGTGCCTGAAAAGAAGGGTGGATGAAAGGCCAGAAAGTATGTCCTGTCTGAGCTGAGACACAGGCTAAACCACTTCTCTGGCCAGACTGTGGGGGTACCCTCCCTAGTGGGTAAGTTGTGTTTGTGTGGAAATCCCACCAGCAGCTCCCAGAAATGCTCGTCCAGTCCTGCAACACTCAGATGGAGCAGTTTTAAAGGATATTCTCAAAGCCCTGTTTTCAGCATGGGCAGCCAGGTACTGTGGTTGCCTGAACAAGCAGAGCCTCTCTCCCTTGGCACTGGCGTGCTGCCTCTTGTTGTTCTAAACCAGCCGCAGAGCAAAGCTCCCCGCTCAGCAGCAGGGCTAATCTGGGCTCATCTGACATTAGTGTAAACTGACACTCTTGGGAATTTGGGGACAGAAAACTTTCCCTGGGGAAACAGCCACTATGCAAACCCTGCCATGGAGAAAAGCAGCACAGAGGTGCAGGTGCCTGGAAACCACCTCCTCCACTGCCGGGGGGGCTGGGAGCATCTGCCCTGGCACCCTGCGGAGCTGCTGCTGGGGAGGCTGCACTTGCAGGATTATTTGCAGGGGGTTTGCTGAGGTCAGAGGCATGTCAGCCACACTCCTGTCCCCAGTAGGGCTGATGCCCTGCAGAGCAGAGGAACTGGCAGGGAATCAGCACCAGCTCTGCAGCACCCCCGAACCAGCCCCCAGCGAAGTCCTTGCCTTCACTTCAAGCGAAGGGTATCCCAGCGAGGGTCTGTGTCTTGCTGGAGTCCTGCTGTTGGCTTGGGCCCACAGGACACTGGTGATACCAGAACAGGTTTTCTGGGAGTCGATGCAGCCTTTGAAAGTAGAAATGTCCTTGGAGCCATGCTGGCAGCTTTTCCGGTGCCTTTTGTTGTGGAGCTGGGGATTGTGTTGCACTCCACAAACCACTACTGTAATCCCCTTGGAGTCCTGTTCTGTTTTAGGCTTAAAAGGGGTGCATCTGAGACTGCTAATGCAGGCGGTGCTGGCGAGGGGTGCAGAGCTTTCATCCTGCTTCATGCTCCCCTGCAGGTCCTCTCTGGGCTGTAGCTGATGGATGGGGTCATGCCTGCCAGGTCCCTGTGTCCTGAGCTGTGCTGTTTCTGCAAGGGCTGGGGGGAGCAGAGTTTTCCTGCCTGTCACCCAGACCCAAGCTGGTCCTCAGGAGGGCTGGATCCTGCTTTAATGCCCATCCTGGAAAGGCAGCAGAAGGAGCTGTCTTGTTTTCATCCCCCATCAGCATCAGCCTAAGGGTAAAGCACCGACCCAGGAGCTGCCAGTCAGACATCCCTGCTTGGTGCCAGCTGGGCAGTGGCACAGGCTTTTGTCAACCCAGGCAACATTTGGGAGGCTGAAATGGGAGTGACATCTCTGACCTTTTGGTACCCATGAAAATAAAACTGTCTCAGAGCTTTTTGGAGCTTCCAGCAAGCTGGTGTGACGGGAGAGCCCGAGATCCCGACAGTGTTTCAAAGCCAGGCCATTCAGTGATGGGCTGCAGTGGGATCGTGGTGTTTCGGAGAGAGGGAACAGTCAGGAAAGCTGTCCAAAAGCTGTCTGGTCTTGTGGTCAGGAGGCTGGCATGGACTGCTTTGTATGCAGCAGGGCTTAACCAGGTGGCGCTGAGCCAAGCCTGACCTAACCAGCTTATTTCTCTGCTTCCAGTAATGCCTGTACAAATGCGCTGGGGCCTGAAGGTCACAGCCACGTGAACAGGGGTCTAGAGATTAGCTGCGGCAGAGCATGGCTCCTCCTGGGTGTGTTGTTGTAGCCCTGAGCCCTGGGAATGACCATGGCTCCTCTGTGCTGGAGTCAGTGTGGCATTGGCACCTCGGATGGGTGTTGGAGAGGCAGGGACTGGCTGGGAGCGGCACCTCCTGTACCTGGCACTTCTCAGAAGTCCAGAAGAATGTTTACTAGTCCCACTTCACCTCTGATTTTCCTTCTTGGTGTAGGTCACACTGGCCAATGGGTTGCTTTTTTGCATGTTTTCCCTGCAAGAGTATCAATCTCTGGTTTTGGAAGAAAGCCCAGCAAGTTTGCAAAATTCTGCAAAGCACCTGATTTGGAGGTGCCCACACCTCTGAAGGCCACAGCCATGCTCAGCTGAGCAGGAAAGGTCCCTCCTGCAGCAAAGGGCCACTGCTGTCCCCATTCCAGTAGAAGTTACTGACCTAGTGTGGTGCATAAGTGTGTTTCTCTTGAAGCTGGGAGATGAGCTACAGAAGTCTAATTCCAGATCATGACTGAATGGTGATGATGCATCTCTAGGCACTGATGTCATCAGCCATGAAAGCAAAATGACATCTAACAGCATCCTCAGCACAACCATCTCTAGCTGCCTTCACTGAGCTCTGACTTCATAAAACTCTGTTTCCATTTGGAGCTGTTTGACCGCTCTCCCCAGGGAATTTGGAGGAAAGGGAAATACATGTGGGTGCTGTGGGACCTGACCCAGATCCTCCCTGTCCTGGGAGGGAGCTGGCAGCAATTCCCAGGCCAAGAAACACTCAGGGCTTGTTCTGTAGTGCACCTGTGGGAGACAGCCTGCAGGCTGCCTGACACACTCGGAACAAACCTGATGTTTCTCTGCAGAAAAGTCGAACTTTTTCTGTCCTATTGCAATGCTCTGATCCCCTCCTTGCTGTCCTGAAAAGCCCAGCAGGCCCCAGTGCTGAGCCCATTAGATGGAATTACTTAATCTGGCCCTGATGAGTGGCACCCACACCCAGGAGCGGGTCCCTTCCCCTCTAATCCCTCGCTGCCATCAGTCGCCTTAGCACGCGCGGGGCAAAACACGTGAGCAGATGGTGCCTTCTGCATCCTCCCGCCACCACAGCCCTGAATAAAACTGCCCCGTTACCTTTTTCCCGTGAGACGCCCCCATAGTCGGATGTGTTGGCTGTGCTCCACTCTCCGGGGTGCGGGACTGGCCAGCTCTCTGTGGTCACGGCTCCGTTACTCCCGGGGGGATAGGCAGCTGTGCAGCTCCTGGTCCCTCGGCGGCTGCTGTGGGGAGACGTGGGTGAAATCCAGCCTGTCTGTGATGGGGTCAGGCGGGAAAGCTTGCTTTTCCTCCCTTCTTCCAGCACGTGGAGAACTCATTTTCTTCATGCACCTAAAGGCTGGCTCGCACCCAGGCTCTGCCCGGGCACAAAGGCAGCTTTCATGCTGTGGATGCCCGGTTTCTAAGCCGGGATCCGTATTTTGAGAGGCTGTGGAAGATTACAGTAATTGCACTTGACAGGGCAAGATGTCACAGGATGCGGATTCGCCCAGCTGCGGGCCGGGCACCAGCAGGTCTTTGCCTGTGGCATCTTTCCTTGATGCTCCTTTGGTGCTTTGCTGAAATAAACACCAAAAAATAAAGGAGGATTATCCCTCTGCTACGTGTCTGCATCCTGGCTCTTGGCTCCTGTTGCAGCACTGGATTTTGCAAACTTTGCCCTTGCAAACACCCCAGGCTGCCTCTTTGCTGCTGCAGCGTTGGAGCCTACTGTGACCTCAGGTGAGCCAGATTACCTGAAGCTGCATTCTGGGAGGCTGGGCAGATCAGGCTTGTGTGAAGTGAAGACTCTGGGGGATGTGGTACAGTGAAAACCAGCCAGGTAGGTGCCTGTCCCCTCAGTAATACAGCTTTCAATATGCCAAGGCACTGGAAGACCTAATTTGAGGATTGCTGTCCCTGCACCCACTGTCCTTTTCAGATCTTCTAAAAAAATAGCAAGTTCAATTTGATTCCTGAATCCATGTTTATACTCTGCCTCTCAGTTTCTGGATATTTGAAAAGCAGTGATTTATTTATCAGGACACAGGGACTTTGTCAGGAATGGCTTTTCAAAACACTGGCTGCTACTGAAGATCTCTGCACAGGAGTTGTACTTTTAGCTCTCTCTATTTCTTGCAAACAGTGATGTACCTTAGTAACTGCTCCATGATGGATTCAGAGCTAGTTTAACTGCCTGTAGTGTGCCGAAACATAAATTTCCTTTATTTTGGCTCTAAACCAGATTTCTAATGTGCATTGCAAAGGGGTAGGAAGAGTTTCCTACAGCGGAAAGGGGCTGGTTGTTTTCAGGGCTGTAGTTGACGCTGTGCTCTGGTTTACCCCATGCAGCCGCCTTTACAGTTCTTGGGCTGTTTTCAGTTTGGTTTATGAGTGAATCTAGATCCTTTGAGGGGGCTTAAAATAGTTGGCATATTTATGCTGGCAGCGTGGTGTGACTGTGTGATGTGAGGGCTGTTGTGTCTGCTGCCTTGTGTTATTTCTCACTGCTGCCACGGGTAGGGATGATTCAGCGCTTGGGATTAACCACTGTTGTTGAAGCAGATTTAGGGATCGATTTATGGCAGAGGCTTCCCTCTGTGCCATCAGGTGTGTGTTAAAAGCGTGGGAGGATAAGCTGGGATAAAATACTACACCTCTTTGGGGATTCCTCTGATGGTTTGTTTTGGGATTTTGCCTTTGGAAGTTCTTACAGGTGTCAGACAATTTATTTGGGGATTTTTCCTTGTTTAGGGAAAACCAATTGATTGGTGGCGTTGGGTTTTGGATCCAGGGTTTCATCACTCAGGTGGCCAGCACAGGACAGGCTGTGTCCTTTCCTGGCCTTATCCTGCCAATGCTCCTAATTTCTGTTGCTCTGGGGTGACCTGAGGGCTCCGATGACTCTGTGAACTACCTGCCTGGGGCCATGCTGAAGCTGTTAGAGGCAGAGAAGGCCATGCAGGACAGCCTGGTACCCCACGAAGCTCCAAGTGCTCCAGCAGAAACGCCCCACCGTCACATTATGCAAAACTGCCAGTCTGCTTCACAGAATGGGGAAAAAACAGATACAATCATCGGAAATTAAAGTCTGTACATGATGCAAATTCATCCCTGACGGTGATGACAGATAAGCCTGTCTGTCACTGGCACAGCTCCTCTGATCTCAGCAATTCTGGGGCTCAGGGAGGGTTTGGGAACAGACTGTGCTTGGGTGATGCATCCAGACTTGAGTGAGGGCAGATGCTCTCCCAGGATCTGCTCAGCGCTGGGCAGCAGCCTAGGAACCACTCTAGGAGGAGGACTGCGTGGATTTTCCAGCCTGCCTTTGGGCAGGGGTCTTTCCCCTCCTGGTAGTGTTGGCTGGCCCCAGGTTGGGGTGCAGTTTCTGGAGCAAAGCAGTTGTGTGGGTGCCTGCAGGGTGTGCCAGCCCAGGTGCATTTTATCGCTCCACAGTGATGTTGGCTCCGGCTCTCCCGGTAAAAGGCTCCCACCTATTGGTTATGCCGCACAACTTCAGCTACCCAAGACACCTGCACATTCATCCATCCATCTCTCTCTGAGGCCAAAGTCAGGTCAGTACCTCCCTGGCATTATCCTGATGGGGATGTGCCACAGAGGATTTAGCTTGGATTTAACCCAGGATTGATGCAACCAGGTGGGGAAAATATTTGCTTTGGTCTGCAAATATTGACCTACATTGCTGCATGCCATCCCTGTGGATGGCCTTATTGTGGCTGTAGGAGACGGTGGGGCATTAGCAAGAGCTCCAGGGGAAAAGCACCAAGGTCTGAGCTTGGGATGACTGTTCCCTGTGCCATGTGGGGAGGGGGAGCACCCATGTGCAGCGCTGTGCCATGCGTGATGGTGATGCTCGACTGGTGGCAGAGGACCTGGCATGCTGTGTCTGTGGGGGAAAGTGTGGATTATGCTTGAAAATGGAAATGAGAAGGTAGTGTTTTATAATCAGAGATCTCATTTAAGAAATTTAAAAAATATTCTACAAAGTTTTTAGTTTAAAGACAGAAAAATAAAATACCCCAAATGGACCCACAGAGGAGGACAGCTTGGCTGAAACCTGGCCAGGTGTTTGCTCAGGCTCTCCAGGCACTTGTGCAGCTCTTCTGCAAACCCTGCACAGTTTCTGCTGTGAAACAGCCAGTTCCTGGGAGCAGGCAGCAGCTTCTGGGCTGTATGACTGGGAAGTGGAGAGGCTGGGATCCCCACAATGGAGCTGGTGTCCCTGTGTGACTGGTGGAGGCTGCCCTCTGTGGCAGGCTGGAGATGATGCTAATCCATCTTCCTGGGGGCGCAGCCCTCCATCTCCAGCAGTTCGGGCCAGCCTTCATATTTATTTGTCTCCTTATCATTTTTGATGTGCTGCAGGAAAAAGAGAAAGAAAATGAATGAGGAGGTTGGTGGCACAGTGCAAATTTGCAATGTGGCAAAGGTTGCAGCTTGGCTTGTCATGGAGGATAACGCCACTGGCCCCTGTCTTCTGCAGACAGGTAGGTGAGATGTAGCTTGGGAGGTGCTATGAAGAGGATGGAGCCTCCAGAGCTGGTGTCAGGGGAGGACCACATACCTTTTCAAAGGGGGTCTTGTTCATCAGCCCTTTTGCTCCCAAGAAGACCCAGTTGTCCCGGAAGCCCAGCTCACTCACGTGGCTGCTGCCCAGCTCCATGAAACATGCCCGTACATTGTCATTCATCCTGAAAGAGGGTCAGAGGGTGGTAGTGTGCTGCCAGGTGGGTGTCCCCTCCTGTGCCTCTCTGCTGCTGGCAGCTCCCCCAGCTGCGGGTTTTTGGGGAGCTCAGTGTTGCTCCCATGGGCAAACTCACTTTGTGGCAGGATCATCGTAGCTTGCTGTCAGCACGAGGGTGCCGCGCTTGATCCCTTGGAGGAAGGTTTCCAGCTTTTTAATGTCTGGGAGAGAAGAGCATTAGGGAGAGAAAAAGGGATTTAGCAGGGACTGCTGTTTGGTAGCTGTTGGATCCTCCCCTGGGTAAGTGGGAAATGCTGGTGCTAGCCAGGATTTGGGGCCATAGACTTGGGGAAGGGTGGGCTCCCAGATGCTACATTCCCCATCCTATGTTCCCACTTGGTTTTCCCACAGTGCCCAGGACTGATGTCCTCCTCTTGGTACAATTGCAGGGGGGAAATTGCTTTTAAACTTTGCTCACTAACTGTGAAATCTAGTTACACGAATTTACTTCCTGACACAAGAAATAAACCTGCCCAGGCATAGAGCTGCCTGCCCTGCAATCATGGCTGTATTGAGGAAATTATTCCTCATCCCACATCCGTGGGATGCTTGAATGCAATGCCCCATCTAGTGGCACAGGAGCTGACTGCCTTCTCGTTCCCAGTGCCTCCCCTGCCGAGCACCTTGCTTGCAAACTCAGCTGGAAATACCATTATATTGGCGATTCTCCTTAAAAATCCAGAGTTATCAAGAATAAGTTGCAAAACCAAGGAGCATATAGAGGGATTGATCTCTAGGGAAGGCTTGAACAGAAAAGGGAAAATTGAAAGGACTATAAAGGTGATTTGAACATGTGTTTTTTGATGAGTCTTGCCAAAATTGCAGAGAGATTTGCTAACAGCTTTGCAACAGTGGTGGGATTTTCAGCATCCAGCATGTCAGTGTCAGCTGGGTGCTGCCCTGGCTCAGGGCATCTCTTTGCTGCCAGGAATATTATCTGAAGCCAATAGGCACAGATCTTTGCTGCCATCAGGCTCTGCTCCATGTGCCCAGCCTTGCTGTGCCTGGGGGCCATGTCTCCCTGCCGTGCCCTGAGCTCCCTCATTTATCCCTGAAAGACAGGGAAACAAACTGCTCAGCCACCACCAGCATTCAAAAACTGAATTGCAAGTTGCAAAATATCAGGATTAGTGTAACTACCTGATCTCAGAAAGTACCTTTCTCAAATCTCAAGTGCCCTGGTCTATTCACGTGAGTGAAATTATGTTTTCCAGGCTATTGGGTGCACATAAAAGGAGTGAGAAGCCAATACTGGATGTGGATGCATTGTGAGGACTCCAGGCTTGATGGCTTCAGGGAAAGCTGGGCTCTTACCACCCATGCTGACAATTCTGGTCAAAGTCCACTCAAATTTGTGGTTAAATACACGACAGAGAAGCAGCTGAAGTAGCCAGCAGCCAGCAGTGTTGGTGTGAGCCCTGGCTGGGAACCACCAAGCAGCACAGTGATGGTGCTCACCTCCAGAGTACATGTCGAATGAGTCGGTTTTCAGGAGCTGCCCAGTTGTTCCTGAAAGGTTAAAATTGAAAACAGAGCACAGTGAGTTTGCACTGGGATAGCGCTAGGCTTTGCCTGGCCATGGGTCTGAGGTTCTTGCTCCAAATGCTTTGCTCTTCCCTCAATGTCTCATATCTTCTGTGTTGTTTGGAGGAGTTTGTGGAACTGTCATGCATGACCCAGGTGTGTTTGTTCCCTTCTCACTGGCAGTGCTTGCAACCGTAACTGTGGCTGTGTGCCCCATGCAACAACAGATGGATGTGCTTTTGGCTTAGCCACAGTGCCTGGGATGGGGTCCCCAGTGGCCTGATCTCTCCTGGGAAAAAAGGAAACCCAGCTGTGGTGAGAAGGGGGTCAGTGCCCACTCGACTCACCATTAACCAGTGCGATGTTCAGGCCTCTGCCAATGTTGTTTTTGATGCTGCTCATGAGGCTGGAAAGGAAAGCAGAGAGCACAGTGAGTGCAAGGATGCCCTGGAGATTCTGGTGCCAGTGAAACTGTGATGGAGCAAAGAAGCTGGAGACAGCGAAATACCCCAGAAGTGGTAGCAAACAAATCTATTTACAGAAATATTTTTTAACCACAAATACACTGTGATGGCCATTGATGGGCTTGGCAGAGGCCAAATTGAAGGCCAGGCCATCCATGGCTGCTCTGTTCCTGCCATGTGCTACTTACACCAAGTCTTCAAAGCAGATGGAGGGTCCCACCACGTTTGCAGCACCACTGATGATCTTGAACGCAAAATGATTCTGGGGGCAGCTCTTCTGGTTCCCACACTTGTGCCGGGGCAGCTTCTCACCTGCAAGGGAGGAGCGGAGCTGCAAGCCATGGCAGTGGCCCCACAGGAGGACACAGCCTGTGCCCCTGAGTGGCTGAGCAGGGCTGGAACTGGGGACAGTGGCCCACTAAGGGGACAACACCTGGACTGGCTTCTTGGGTGAAGGAGGGTTGTCCTGGGGCTGGGGCCATCTTTGTGTTTGAGGTTTATGGTGCCGAGGCTTGGGATGGGAGGTATGAGCTGGTGCTGCCAGGTGCTGCTCTGGGTGTGAGCAGCGGGATGGCATGGCTGATGCCATAGGGATCAGAGGGGTGTGTGCCAGGAGCATTTGGAGCTGGCATCCAAGGCCAGCCCCTCAGGGCTTTTCTGCCCAGAGCTTCCCCATTCTTTGCCAAGGCAGGAACCCACCTGGCAGGGACCTATGACCTTTCTTCTGTGCTCTGGGTGTGTTTCTGCTGGGCCAGGGTGACTGCATGAAGGTTTGTGTGCTCGCAGAGCCTGCCAAAACCCCACTGCTGTGTGTAATAGCAAAATCCTCCTGTGCTTGGGAGGGTGGGATTTTTGCCTTGGGCAAGGGGCTCTGAGGGCATTTATCGAGCATCCACCATCACCCTCAACCCTGGAGTGAAGCTGTGTGAAAGAGATGAAGTCGAGAGCGGTACTCACTGGTAGGCTTGTTCGTGGCACCTGTGGGTAACAAGCAGGAGGATTAGAGGATTAAAGAGTAGCTGGCTCTTCCCCAAGCCAGGAGCAGCTGTTCAGGCACCAGGTCACCAAAACTGGTTCCCGTGGCTGCAGGTATGCCTGGATCCACGCTGCCCCAGTGCAGCTTCCCACCATGCTGTCCCCTCCCTGCCCTAGTGGTCAGAGCTAGTGGCTATAGCCTTGGCCAGAGATTGCAAGTGCAAATATTTGTGGCAACTTATATCCAGCTCTAGGGGCTGGCTTGCAATGGAACCTCTTGCACCCTCCCTCTGAATCCGGCTGGAGCCCCGTTGGTGCCTCACCGAGCCAGCTCCTCAGGCTGATGGTTTTCCAGCTGTGGTGGAAGTACGTCTGCATGATGAACCATGTGCCCAGCAGTGTGATGAGCAGCACCACACACCGGATCACACCTGCAAGGTGCGGGAGAGAAGCCAGGTGAGAGCAGCAGCCGCAGCTGGGTCACAGACTGGGGCATCCCTCTGGTTTCTTGGGGACTTGGTTTGTCTGTCCCAAGGTTACCAGGCACAGGGTGACAGCCAGTGCTTACATGGTGTGGGAAGGCAGCTAATGCTCCTTCACCATCTAAATAGATTCTGATCTCTTAATTAATATCTCTAGAGTATGTGGTGATGCTCCGATAGGCATTACCGTTCTACTGGGAAGCACTACTCATATTTCTCTCTAAATTAAAGTAAATCTGATAATTACTCAGAGAGCTATGTAAATCCAAATATTTCTTATGTTCCCAGTGCTGGGAAGACTGCTATCCCCCAATTAGTCACTTGCTACAGCCGAGCAGCTGCTGATACAAATGTGATTGGCGTTTGGCTTTAAAACAGTGCTCATCAGAGCAAAACGTTCCAGTCCTGCATGGAAACAGAGTAGAAAAATGTACTTTTATTGCAGCTGAATAGCTCTTATGGAACCAGGAGCGTCTCAATAGCCATCTCTTCCCAGACACAGAAGGTTTCACTGGGAAAAATACAACAGGCTGAAATCTACACAAATCTTGTAAAAACCTGATGCTTACACAAAGGCCTTT
Source organism: Cephalopterus ornatus (assembly GCA_013396775.1). Classification (NCBI taxonomy): domain Eukaryota; kingdom Metazoa; phylum Chordata; class Aves; order Passeriformes; family Cotingidae; genus Cephalopterus; species Cephalopterus ornatus. The sequence continues at coordinate 421,066 of VZRE01013210.1, forward strand.
TCCCATGTGCCTGGCAGGGGAAGGTCAGGGCTTGGAAGGCATCATGTAAATGAGAAGGAGGCATAAAGAACTGTAGAAAAATGGACAGAGAAAAGTAAATATGTCTCCCTCACCTGATATCCGCATGGTGTTGGGGAGGGAGAGCACAGCTGAGGGGGTGGCCAATGGTCACAGGTCACCCTGAGGAAAAGAAGGCAATGCCATAAAAAGTACCTGTAACCCACCAAAACCAGACGGATTCTGGATGAAAAGATAATAACTATGTTTAGCCATATTTGTAATAGCTAAGGAGTCATCGAAGATGTACAAATTCCTATCAGGCACATGTGCTTAGTCCCACCCTGTAAGTCCTGGCTCTGTATGCTGGAGCAGGCTACAGTGCTAGAGCTTGATCCCTTTGAAGCATCAGAACCCTTCCCTGTGTCTGTCTGCTGCCCCCTGTGCTCCTGTTTCATGTTGTGTCTTGGTAATTGATAAGGCTTTTTTATTCTGCTGATGAGGTCGATATTTTCAGTCACAGCTTTGCTGCATTTCCTTCTGGGATGAGGCAAAGTAGGTTTTAAATGCTGTCCGAGCACAAGCTGTGATCTGGCCTTGCCCAGTCAGGGGAACCTCTGGGAACAAGCTTGTCCTCCTTCAAATCCGAAGGAGAAAGGAAGAAGGGCAGCACCACTGTGCTGGGCAGAGCAGGCAGCTTTGCAGACACCCAGCTTAAAACCAGAAATATTCCCACTCAACCAAATCTTGGAGCGACTTCACCCACATGGATGGGGTGTGGTTGTAATTTGGAGCATGAACTATTTCCTACCCGAGCGAGTCCATTTGCTGCCCTCTCTCCCACTGCCACCCTGACCGATGGGACAGGCACCCGCCACCCCACGCACTGGGCTCCCAGGGGCTGGGGACCCACTCCTACCTTTGAAATTCCAGGCTGCGGTCTGGTGAACGTCTGTCCTGGAAACCACTTTGGAGTCCTAAGGCAAATTGTAACTTGTGAGATGGGTGCTAACACTCCTGGTTAATGAGCCTGATGTTAACTGAACAGCCCTATAAATGACAGAAAGCCGACAAAAAAATTTGTAAAAGGGCCGTGCTGAGAGTTGCTTTTCCTGTTTGATGGGTAAATAAGGAGCAACGGGTTTTAGCAGGGCTGGGTTGAATGTTGATTTCAGGCTGCTGCGTCATGAGGAAGCAGAGAAGAGCTTTGCCTCCTGCCCAGCCCTGCTCCGGGTCCCCTCCCAGGGCTTGCTGATTGTGTTACTTGTGTTACTGACCGTGGCTGTGGTGCGGCGTTCCGCCTTCATCCCTGGGCGGGATGGACCTGCATCCTCCCTCAGTGCCCGGATATGATGCTCCCCTTGGTTTTCCCTACACCCTGGGGCAGATTGCAGCATCATTGTCTGGGGCTTTTAGGCAGCCTCTCAGTGATGTTTCAGGTGTCTGGAGCCTGGCACTGTTCCCCCATGAGACCCCTCCACTGCCCACGTCTGCTGGGACACTGCAGCAAGGAGGATATGCTGAAGCTGCTCCATCAGGGAATTACCAGCTTCCCATGGGAGACTGGCCTGTCTGCATTTTAAAGGAAGCCTTGGAAGGTATTTCTGTACCCTAGCGTGTCATGACAGTGTGTTTTTGATAGTGTATCAGCCGAGCTCACTGGCTTCTCAGCAGCATCGCCCTTCTCTGCCCTGCAGCTATTCCTCCCAGAAGAAGGGGCCTGTGAGCAAGAATCTGCCCCTGTGGGAGGTGTCAGGGGTGTCTGTGATTCCCACAGCCCTGCCCCACACCACTTTGTCTTGGTCCATCCCAGCCCCCAGCACAGTATCTCTGAAACAGATTTTAAAACTTGTTTTGGAGCTGGCATTAACAAGCCCATTTCACTGAGCTGGTAGAAGAGTCACAGACATGAAAAAGGACAGTTTAAAGACTCTGGAGGACAAACACTGCCTGTGGCTGGATCTGGAGGGGCAGTACCAGGCTCTTCCCTTTTGCTCCTTTCATCATGAAGTTTTGCTTGTTAAACGCAGGGACCCTCTCCCAGTCCTGGCTCCCCCATTCCAGTGCCTGCTCTAGTGATGGGGTCAGAAAATGGGGGCAGTCCTCAGAATCCCCCTTGGCAAGACACAAGGACTTCAAAATTGGTATTGGTTTGCTTCAGGAGTTTGTTGACTTCTCCCCAAGTGCCATGAGCAGAACCTGGAGCTGGTGAGGATTCAGACCTGGACACAGTGATTCAGATTTGGACATAGTGAGTGGAGCAAAACACCACTGGGTTTGCAAAACCCTCCCCATTTGGTCCCCACCTGTACAGTGACCATTGGCCTCACAGGGGCCCATTGCACAGTTCTCTCCTTTACCAAATTTGTGGTTTTCCTATGCACTGATTTCATTGCAGAGGAAGAGAAATGGAAAAATAAACCAATAAATGCCAGTGCTTTAGGGAAGTGATGTATTTATTTGGGCTATTTATCTTCACCTTAATCCCAGATAAAATTTATTGGGTGAAGTCCCTAGGTGGTGAAAATCCTGTAACCTGATTGCATAACAAGAGAGAAATCATGTCCTGGCATTTATATTACATTACTTTATAATTGTTTGCACTGAATATTTTTTTTTCTTCCTAAGGTTGTACCAGAATAAAAGGCACCTGTGCTCTGACATCTGCCAGAGACCTGCTGGCAGGAGAGGGAGAAAGGAAGGAACTGTGTTGGGTGTTAAACAGAGTTATTTGTCTAATAAACCAGAAATTTATTTGCTCAAAAAGCATTCCAGGAACAAAAAAGTTCTTGGACAAATACTGCTAGAAAGGTTCATGGTGTTGTAAGGCAAAGGCTCCACCCAAGCCTGCTCTCGATGGAAGTACCACTTAGCAGAGCTGAGTTAATTGCTGTCAAGAAGAAACCTGGTTTGGTTTTCCAGGATTCAGCAGGTGAATGTTCTGTTGCCTCCCAGAACTACAGGAAAACTTTACTTTCATTCCCCGCAAACTCCTGCCTTTTTTTTTTTCTATTTTTTTTTTCTTTTGCTTTTGAGCCCTACATGTGCCTCTCTTTCCCAGCAGGTCCCTGACTGTGAACATGAGCATTTTGGTGTGGGATGGGGCTGTGGCTCCAAAGAGAGCGACTGCCCATGCCCATCGAGTCACCCCTCCAAGAGTCAGGGTTTTCCTGCAAAACTGAATGCAGGAGTGCAGAGGAGGGACTGATGTTGGGTGGATGCACATACACCCTGTGTTCAGGGTTTATCCCACCACAGGAGAATGGAGGATGCTTCAGTGCCATTTTCAGTCTCAAAAGGAGTCAATCTGACTGAGTTTTGCCAGCTTACTCAACTGGAGGGGGCTGTTTGCCAGAGGGCTTATAAATTCCTCTGCTCATAAAAATGCTTGGCCAGCTGGCTGGATCCACCAAATGGCTGGAGAGGACATCTTATGGCAAAACTGCCCCTGGTACAATCCAGTAGTTATCCAGGGTGTCGACCAGTGTTTCTGCTTTCTACCAGAAAGTGCTTGCCACATCATGTCCTCCTTCTGTTCCATCTAGTCCGGTTTCTCAAAACTCCAGACAATGCCAACAGTTTTTGAAAGAAAGCAATTCCTTCCCTATTGGTGCTGTGTGGGCAGCAAGACTGGGTCTCTTTCAGCAGTGCAAGAAAAAGCACATGATAACCTAAGCAGCAGCCTGATCTTGGACAAACCACGCACTCTGCACAGTGAACACCCTGCAAATTCATCCATAGCCATGATGGATAAAGGGCTTTGACCTGGACCCCACATCACACAGCTGATTCTACCACATCACAGATCCCTGTTAACACAGGTAGTTCATTAGTTCTGACCATGAAACCAGTACAGTTGCATGTCACGGAAGGAATGCCAGTGCACTTGGCTTCCCCTTCACCTCCTGCCTACAAGAAGGAGGAACAACCCAAACCTTCCCCATGCAACCTTCTAACCTGCCAGCAAGTAAAAAGAAATGCTTTATTTCAGTCATGCTCTAGAAACCACATTTCCCCAGTCAGGGATGGGACAAGTCTACGTACCTTTCAATGTCCCGGCTGTGCCGTCCCTCTCTGCTGGCTGTGTGGGTGCTGGGGCACCATGTGCTGGGCAGTGTGGCAGTGCAGCTGCCAGGTGTGTGCAGGCCTCTGTTACTCATGGCACCTCCCTGAGCCTTATCTCACTGCCTGGTGTGGGGCTGGGCACCCCGGCGTGTCAGCCCACAGGGCACAGTGACCGGCAGTGGTTGGGAGCAGCTCTTCCATGGGAGGGAGGAAACAGTAATTCCTGTGGCCATGAGCTGATGTGTTTCTTTTGGAGGTTTTCTCTGCTTTGGCACTCACTTTTTTGGCACATCAGAAGATAAAAACCTCTCTGAGGGTGGTCACCAGCCCGACTCTGCTCTTGCACCAAACCAGCACATTGGGCAGCGTGGCTGATGGAGGGTTCTGCAATGGGAGTGGGTGGGCAGGAAGCCAGGACTGGTGTTCCCCAATCTGAGGTAAAACCAGAATAACCTGATCTGGCAGGATTTCCCCCGGCTGTGCTGCACGTGTTAAGGCTGTCCCTGAGCGCTGCTTCTCTGCCTCTCATTTGCAGGAGGCTGGAGGTTCCTTTTTCAAGTAAGCATTTATTTATTCAGCAACAGGCATGAACTCTGAAGGAGTCCTGAGTTAACTACAGATATAGATTTAGGCTGTTTTCTTTTTAATCATTTATTGTTATTATTATGGTTGTGAAGGAAGAAATCACTCCTTGGAGACTCCAGCCCTGCAGTTAGCACTAGAGGCCCTATATATTTTCAAAAGCTGAACCTCATTTACCTGCCAGCAAGAACAAAAGTGTTCCCATTCCTTCTTTCCTTTTTCTTTTCCATTCCCATCACTTAGAAGAACCAAATGGCTGCTCTTGGAGCTTTTAAAGCAATTTTCATTCCAGAACCAGTGGAGGAGATGCAGGGCTGCCAGTGACAGCGTTGCCTTTGGACTGCAGCTTGCAGAGGGCTGGAACAGAGCCCCTGAGGGACCAATGCCTCTCCCTGGTAATTAGTTTGATACCTGAGGGTGATCTCTGCATAAAGCTGTGCACTGAGCTTTTCTTTGCTTCCCCCTAGCTTTGGTCCCCAGAGCTGGGCAAGGGGTGCAGGGGGTGCTGAACACCAGGGGAAATCAAAGACCCTAAACTAAACCCTTGCAGACAGGGAGCAGAAAAGCAAACACATGCTTGGGCTCTGCATTGGGATAATTATTGCCCTCAGAAGGAAATTTTAGCTGCGGTGAGAGTCTGAGCTTAAACAGCACAGTCTGAATCAAAAACCTTCTCCCTCTCCAGGGAAATATCCTTCCCATTAGTTTGTTTAGCTGCTGGCAATAACTGGCTCAGCTCAATAACCAAGTGCCCCAAGGCCCAGTGTGCCACAGCATGTGTCCCAGCTCCATCCACCCGCTTCCCTCCCATCCAGGAGCTGGCCCACGGCGTGGGGATTGTAGTGCACTGGGGGAGGTCAGTTATGTGATGAATTTCTCCTCCTGCTTCAAGGCACCTGAAGCCTCCGAGTCCTCTATGGAGATGGAGGCATTGCTGCTGCTTGCCGAGGAAATGAGCAAAAACCATCAGCAGGGACAGGAGCCTCATCATCACAACAAAGAAATCTTGCTAAAAATGCCTCTGCTCTCTGGAACTGCACATTTCGTCCACGATGTTTCTCTGAAACCACAGGAAAGGATGGGGAGCTGTGCGCTTTCCTCATGGGATGTGGCTGTGGCACAGCCCAAGTGCTGGTGCTGGCATGGAGAGCCCTTGTGTCCCATCCCTGCATCCTGTGGTAGCCCAGGTTTTGCCCATCCACTGTGGCACAGTGGCACAGCAGAAATGGGCTTTTAAATGGGGGCTTTTTTAATGCCACCTAACTTTAGTGAATGTGTCAAGAGCATATTAAAAAGGTGCCAAGCTGGGGAACGAGTAGTCTGTGGTGCGAAGTCACTGCACTGTGATGAGCACCCTGGTAGGATTGACAGGGGTGAGCTGGTGGGCGAGGAGCTGCTCTCCTCCTCTTCCTCCTCCTCCCTCATTGTGTCAATGGGTGTGTGGCAGATGATGGGAAGCATTGGGGCACTGGTGGCTCCTGACAAAAAGCCCCAGTGGCTGCAGGACTGTCCCTCTGAGGACATGAAAGCTCAGCACCAGAAGGAGGCTTCCCCCAAAAATCCCTCGTCTGTGGGACTCTGCAGTGCCCAGGGACACGCTGCTTCTCAGGGATGTGCTCTCTGGGATGAAGTCATGACAAATTCTCTTAGGAAGGGTTTGGCCACTGCCACCTTGCAAACTTTGTCCTGACAAGCACTGGGGGTGTATGGTTTCAGATTGCTCCTGCCGAGCTAAGCCCTGTACTGCAGATGTTAAGTGTAGCACCTTCGAAAGGAAACAACCTGTAACTTCCAGCACAACATGTGCCAGAGGTGGACGAGGGCGAGGGTTGTCCCTGCAGCCCACACCCCCCACCTGTGCTGCTGCAGGGAGTTGTTCACCCACCAACAAACCATCCTGTTCCTGGACTCACCTCTCCTCTCCCACTTTTGCAGAGATCAAGAACCAGCACTATTTCATTGCCCAAAGAGTGAATCGTGCCAGCAAACTGCTGGGAAACACAGCCCATAGGTTTCAGGAGTGACTGAGCATCCAGGTGAGACTCGGCAGGGTTACCTTGTGCCGGATGAGAAGAACTGTGTGAGGACGAAGTTTTGATAGGAGGGGTGTTATAACAACATTGGACAAGAAGGTGAAGACGCAGTTTCACCAGAGGAGGCAGGATGTGTTTGCCCGGGCAGGGCTTGGTGCGCGGTGCGTGTCCCCGGCAGCGCGGCGGTGCCGGCTATTGGGGGTGCTGTTGTGTAGCGCATCCTTCGCCCGGCCGAGCCCGGCGCACGGCCCACCGCCGGCTTTGCAGCCAGAAGAGAAAAATAAATAAGGGAAATCATAACCGCTTTTACTATTAAAAGAGAAATTAGCTCGGGCAGTGCTAAGCCCCCGGCCTGTGGGCCCAGCGCAGCCAATCTGCTCTTATTGTTTTTCAGGACTCCTCTGCAACCGAACAGTGACAAATACCAGGAATTAGCACAGTGTAATTACTCCGTATTAGCTGAATTCACAGTATAGGCACAGATCATAAACAGCCATTGATTATTCCTAATTTCACATTTTTACCATTCTGAATTGCAGCAATTATGCCTGTCCAAGGGAATTAGCTTCTCTTTCAACCCCACAGGTTCACAGTCACTGCCCTTCAAGAGACTTTTTTACTGCTGAAAAAAAGGAACATTTAACACAAATCCCTCCCTACTTCTGCAACAAAATGTCCTCCCCACCCCTCCCCCTACCGTCCCCAGATCCCTCTGGCTTTACAGTCCAAAGGTTGCTCCTTTTGCTGGCAGCTGCCTCAAGACACAGGTGGGTGCTTGGTGTGTTCTGTAACTCTTGGGCCACAGCTCATTCCACCCTGGGTCAGAGGCCATCAGCAGTCCTGGCTCTCGGTGTGGGTGTTGCTTTTGGGAAGGGGCTTAGGCAGAACCAAGGCTCACTGTCCGTCTCCTGTTGCTGGTTCTTCCATGCAAGCAGCGCTCGTGTTTAGGCATCATCTCTTTTTCAAAACATGGTTGCAGGCCAGGACATGATTTCCAAGAGCTAATTTGCACTTCCAGTGAAATCATACTGGGGAGCCTGTGCCTCCAGCTGGGTAACGCCTGTGCCCTCCCCAGACAAGATCTGTGAGAGAGGCTGATAAACCTCAGCATTTTCTTGTTACAGACTTCAAGAGGTATTAAAAAAATGAATGTAGATATAAATTATTAATATTTTCATGGGAAATTTCTAACCCTATTAGTATCATATTATTAAATTTGTTTTTTATGCACAGGCAGTGATTTCATTACGAAGGGTAGCAGAGCATAATGTCAGCTCTGCAACTCTGATTCGGTCAATTAATGATGAGAGGGGAAAGATCCCATTGTTTGCTTACGGCAGGGCCTTCGGGACTTTTCCTTTGGGTTTGCCCCTGGTATATACTGAGGGATGGTGGGTGACTGCCACGTGCTGTACTCACAGATGAGCTGGAGTGCTAAGCTGGAGCTGAGGGGGCTCTGCTTGGGGAAAAGGAGACTCAGGGGGAATGTTACTGCTCTCTACAACTGTGTGAAAGAAGATTGCAGCCAGGTGGGGGTCAGTCTCTTGTCCCAAGCAACAAGTGACAGGACAAGAGGAAATGGCCTCAAGCTGCACCGGGGGAGTTTTAAATTGGAACAATTTAAATTGGAATTTTAAATTAGGAACAATTTCTTCACCAAAAGGGTTGTCAAGCCCTGGAACAGGCTGCCCAGGGAAGTGGTTGAGTCACCATCCCTGGAGGGATTTAAAAGATGTGTAAATGTGGCGCTTGGGTTTAGTGGTGGACTGGGCAGTGCTAGGGCAACAGTTGGACGCAATGATCTAAGAGGTTTTTTCCAACTTAAATAATCCTATGATTATAAGATTCTGTAAAGGGATGAGAGTCTGAAAAGCCTCTGGTCCAAAGCATTTCCCACTGCTGGTATGGGACAGGGAGTTATTTATTCCAGGCAGTGACTGTGGCCATCGGGCAGCAGCAGCAGATTTTATTGCAACCATTCCTAGGACACTGAAGAAAGATTATGTATGCTTGCACCATGCCAGCTTTTTATTAGATTGCAGGCAGGGGTTAAACTGATCCTTGTCAGCACAAATATAATGCCCAGGGTGATGGGAGCAGCATAAATTGAGGACAAGAGGTGGCCGCTTTTACCACTGCTCTCAAGAATGCTCTGCTGTTTTACTGCATCGTTCGCTCTTTAATTGGGACATTTCCCTCTGGCCAGAGGATGTCTTTCCTTTTTTGCCAGTGAGGTGCAATAAATAAATGGGCTGAGACAGACTCTGAGGGGAGGTGAAGTGCAGAGGGCAGTTGAGTGACAGTACCAGAGCCCTTTGAATCTCCCCAGTTTGCCACAGTGGCATCTATTTTGGTAAATCTTCCCAACCTGGGGACAACCTGGGGCTGTCCCATGGTGGGGAGGGGTCCACACTGGTACAAGTCACACAGGTGCTCTATCCGTTTTTCACCTCCATTTTTTCCAGAGTACTCACGTCAGGAGGTGACGGTCCTAGGTGTGGGTCAGTGGGGTGTTTATCTGTGGCCAGTTCTGATATGTCTGTGTCATTGAAATGCAAATATTTGAAGGAATGTACAACAGTCGTGGGCTGGCCAGCGCACTGGGCTGGCCAGATTTGCTGATTGGTGATGGCAGAGCAGGTCTATGGGAATGCATCATCTGAGTGCTCCGAACTTCCTGCTGTTTGCTGGAATTAGGCAGAGTGAGTCATTATGGGCTGCCTCATGTGGGGAACAGCAGTGGGAAACATGCTGACATGGAGTGTGTGAACCCGCAGGTGGGGACAAAGTTTGGAGGGAGGCAGACACTGTCTGGGCCCTCGGCTGCTCTCCTGGCCCCACTGGATCCATCTCTGAGGTGACATGGAGTGGCCTAGCACACTGACTGGCTGTTTGAGGGGACTTGCGGGGTTTGTTTGCTCCTTTGTTCCTCCCCAGGGAAAAGCTTGTGGGAACTAGGTCTGGTGGTTGAGTGGGGGCTGCTGGCACCTGGTGCTGGCAGCGGTGGCAGGAAATCGCTAATAACACCACGGCTGTGGGTTGAGTCACTCTATGGGCCATTCACTCAAGAGTTGGGCTTGATGATCCTTGTGGGTCCCTTCCAACTCAGAATATTCTGTGAAACCTGTGAAAATAAACTGTAGCTATTGTCAGAGGTACCTTTTCTGATTTGGTGGATGATGTAGTGGGAAGCCCTCAGAGGTGACCCATGGCCCTCGCAGGGAATTCTCTTTCCGGAAGAGCATTTGCTCCTCCAGAGTTTTGGGCAGGCAGCCCATGCTGGTCTGAACACCTTCCATAGCTACAAAGGTATGTGAGGATACAGTTTCCATCTACGACACTGTTAAAAAAGACATGTACACACATCTTGCAGAAAACCAGGAAAGCCTTTGAGCTGCAGCTTCCAGGTACAGGTCCAGCTCCTCAGCACCATGGTGAAATGACACCTTGCTCAGGTGAGAAAAGAAGTGTGGGTATGCAGGTGAACCACCCAGTAGGTAGCTCAGAGCAATTTAACAGCCCTCTCGCCACTGGGAGCCATGGCACAGGCTTTGGATTTGCAGCCAGAGCCCAAGTGCATTGACTCTGGTCTCTCTGAATCTGGTTAATGTGGCTGTCAATCTGGGGCATGTGCAGCCACCCAGACCCTGCATAACACGGGGGTCTGGCACATGGCCACCCCAGCTTGGGGCTGCAAGGCAGCTAGGGGGTAAAATGATCCTAATTCAGCTGTTCTGGTATTTTTATTTACCCACAGTAGTAGATTAATTAGATGTCTTCCACCCCCACTCCCCACCCTCTCTGTGCTGGCAGCAGAGGAAATCCTGCCTTTGTGCTGCTAATGGACCTCACTGATCCAGTAAACATTACAGTGCAGACAAAATGTCTCTTTAAGAGTGCAATAGAAATTCAAACTCTCCACTGAGAACAAAGCCAGTGGGGCTTTTTGCATCTCCTGTTTTTATTGTATTCTATAACATTTGTAAAGTAGATCACTTTTATCGAGGGAGTCTATCTTCTCTCCCAAGCTGTAATTCCTAGACTTCTTACAGAAGATTTCTGCTCACAAAGGAAATAAAAGATAGAAATATGATGCTCTCTGACATTTGAACACACTACTGAGAATCTGAATTAAAAGGAACAGACTCAGAAAGTATCATTTATACAGCAATCAACTTTAAAAAGTCACCATCTGCTAAGAGTTACCACCCGGTGTAGCTGTGTCTTTATTGCTAGACAGAGAATAGGAAATAACTCAGGGAACTCTCCTGCACCTGCTGGGTTTTTTCTGGCTCCGTACACACACGGAGCTGCGGTGGCCAGTGTGCCGCGGGGTGCCTATTGCAACTCTCCTTTTGCTCCAGCTCACTACAGAAAATAAATCTGAATACAGGTGCCATTAGGAGGAATGATTTGGGATTGTTCAAGTTATAGCACAGTGACAGACTTGCAAAAAGTCTAAAGGGCAAAAGAAATGACCAGAGCTGGACCGAAGGACCTGGCTGGGGTTTATATTTAGAAATATTTTTTTCTTGCTTTCTGCTCACCTTCTTTCTGTTCCCCCACCCCAATGATATTTCCTGGCTTCTCAGAGCCCTTTTTAGTTTTGTCTTCCTATTTCAATGCAATTGATCATGATATTACCAAATTCTTTGCCCTGTCAAACCTGAGTAATGGTCTCCTTGCAATTTTTTGCCTCATTTTGGTCTTCCACTGTTTATTGTCTCCCAGAAAGGTTGTGAACTTTTTGATACAAAACCTTCCCATCAAATTTTATGTTTTACACCAAGACCACTCTGTGTTTAGGTGATTCTTAGCACAATTTAATCCTCCATGTCACTCATCCCAGAGTCACTCTCTCTCCCCTGGCAATCATAATGGTTTCCCTCTTGAGCTCTCCATGCACAAGATTCAGTTATGCCAACACAGTTTTGAGTCTTTGGTTTCTTGGAATGAACTGGGAACTGACTTATATTCATGAGGTGTATCAGTCCCAAAAGCATGAAAACACTTGCACAAGTTATTTCTGCATTGTCTGCCTTGAGTTTTGTACAAGAGCACCAGGTGCTGGGAGGCAGCCATGGCTTTCCCCCCGCATGTTTTCCATCACTATGCAACATTTATCATGGTCTGCTTGGGTCAGAAGCCAGGAAGCAAAGCTGGGGAAATGAATAAAGGAAGAAAAACTTGCATTTGCAAGTTTCCTTTGTGTCTGTGCCATCACTGAGCCCCATCGCTGCCAGTGCTGCTGAGGGGCATCACTGAGTTTTGAGCTGATGCACCAACACAGACCATGGCAGGCAATAATATTCACCTCTCCTTTTAGGACTTTTAGGCTTCCTTTCCAAGGTCTTGTCCTGTTGCAGAGGCTGAGTAAGGGATGGTAGAAAGTCTTTGCTGACCTGTTAGTTTGTGCCTGGTGGGGAAAAATATCTTTCAACCTCACTCTTAGTTATCCATTCCTGTGTGTGTGTCTGTAGCGTTGTGCTGGGCTTTGGGAATGAGAGTGCCCGCAGTCCTTGTTGACTTGCCTTCAGGGTTTTAATTGCATTTAATCACAATGGTCTAATTAAAGTTTGGAGGCTTTATTTGAGGGCAATAAATTAGTTAAACTAGCTGTGGCTTGTTGTATACAGAGATACCCTTGGTTTGGTAGAAGGGCAGTCAACACATGCTCTGATAACAAACATTTCCAGCCTGACCCATGGGACTGGAGTGCCTAAATTCCTGGGGGCTTGATGGTTGGTCTTGCAAGTTGTGGGGCTGTGAGTGTCTTTGCTGGCTTTCTATCATCATCTTTATCATCACTCATATAATCTCATTTATTGCAAAATGCAATAACTCTTTAAAAGATGGGAATCTGGTATGAAGCACATAAACCTGCACAGGGGCAGTTGCCAAGTGCCAAAATGGTCTGTTCAAGGTTAAGTTTTACATTTTTAAGCGCCTTTTAGGTGGGGATAAACCTCAGGAAGTTTCAGAAAGCAGGGTGACACTGCCTTGAAGGACATCAAATAACATCTCTATTTTTCCCTGTGAATCAGCTGCCTTGGGAACCCACACTACCATTTCATTGGTGACCTGCTTTGGATTTATCACCAGGAAAAATCGACATGCACTGAATTGTCTATAATCCTTCCTCAGATGGAGGGGATTGAATGAGCTGGGATTTTGTTTCTTTGTTGAGATGAAATGTAATTACTTTATGGGCTTTGCATGGTGTGTTAAATTCTTCCAGTATTAAAGTGTGATACAAGCTATAGAACTGTGCTGGTTGCTGAAGATTTATGGAATAAAAGGTATAATTTCACACTTCACTGCATTTTATTTTGAAGTTGGATGTTGATGTGCTTTTCAGTTGTTTAGATGTGTTTAGTTAGCCTTTACTCTTGGTTAAGACAAGTATGCTGAGGGATTTGATGAGCAAGAGGCTATAGTTGTCTTCCTCACTTTCCAGAGGAGATGCCTGAGAAAGCATGAAGCCCCGTGCTGGACCCCTGACCCAGCATCCCTTACAGTGAAAACACACCAACAGCTCAAGCATTACAGTCTTGGAGGGTGAAAAGTCTTTCTTCTGTCTGCTGTATTTCAATAGTTTATTTTTTCCAATAGCCTTGTAGTGCACAAGAGGATATTCAGCAGTGACGTGGTTCAAAGCCATCACAGCAGTGTTTTGGTCCCGGAGCGACTGGCTGATGCTACTAAAGGAAATGGTAAAATGTGCAAAAGCCCAAAATCTTCCAGTGTTTTTCAGGCCAGACTGGCCAAACGTGAGGGGCACTTGTGTAACACAATGCAGAGATTAACTTATGAGTGAGGCAATAAGTGGTGCTGTTCTCCCAATTCTAGAGCATCCAAAAACTCTCTGCTGGTGAGACTCCTTATAGCTGGTCTCCTGTTTTTGACTCTAGAGAACTGATGACATAACTAATGGCTCCCCTTAATGAATGAACAACACACACACACACAGACACACACAGAGTAGAGCTGCACCAAGCTGGTTGCAAACTGCCTGCACTTGTGTCTGCACTTCTATGAAAACTGTGTGACTTTAATATCCATCAACTTCCATACAGGGCAGCATTTTTCACCTTTTGTTCCCACTTCCAACAGTCACTAAGTATCCATCCAGGAACTGCCTGGAGAAGTGGTGCAGTTTCTGAGGCAAACTGTCCCTAGTGGGCAAGAGTCCAAGACCTTTGGGCTGCCAGGGATCCCTCACCATGGTTCTGCTATCCTTGGGAAGGGAAAGTGTTAATCCAGACTGAAGACACTCATATTTCAACAGCCCATGACACCTAAGCTCCTCCTGCTGCCTGCACTGTGGTGCAACGCCTCAGCAATTCTTTCTCACATAAGTTTGAAGACGCTGGCAAGCTGCTGGTAAATAACTGCTGTCCAACACATCAAGGGTGTGTGCATCACTGTTTGCACCGAGGCTGCTGGCCCTGGCTGTGCAGGTGCATCATCACACAGTGCACCAGCTTCAGACCAAACCATTTCTCTGGGGCTTGTCAGCATCTTTGTCCTTTGAGAGACTCTCCCAGATCCAGTGTTAAACCCCTCTTCAAGGAGGAACAACTGCTATTTCAAGAAAGACTCTGCTTTTGGACAGGACTGACTAAAAATAGTCCAGATCCAAGCAGTCATTGGTGAGCTTCCAGCGTGCCTCAGCCGTAAAGCTCCAACATGAGGAGACCGTTCCTGGAAAAGCTGTCTCATAATGCAGTGCCGGAAGAGAGTTACAGGAAAGGGCCACCTTCTTCCTGGCTCTGTGTCCACAGCAGCTTTAGGAGACAGCAAGTGACTCCCTGGCCCTTGCAACAGCCCTTGTATGGCATTGTGGGGTTTTCTGCTGCTGTGGGCTGTCAGCTGCCACCTGGCCACCAACACCTCTCTGGTGCTGCGCATGCGGAGCAGCTCCCCAGAGCACCCCAGGGCTCTCCCGCCTGACCCACTGCCACTCACACACACCCAGCTTAGCAACACCTACCTATAGATACTTTCTCTTGGTAGTAACTACTGGACCTGCTCCGAAAGTCCCTGAGCAAATCCAGTACTGAGTTAAACTGAACTGAAGCTGCTTTCGAATCAGGGGAGGGGCTTCTGTGAAACAGGCACTGCAGCCACTGTGCCTCTGTACCTGCTCATCAGGGTGTTTGCTGCCTTGTTACAGGTAATAAATGACTATTATTAATATAAATTTCATTTTTTCCCCCTGCTAATTCCCTGAACTCATCAGCCTTTTCTGGTAATAAGATTCCTCCCTTGTGCCCTGTTTCACCTCCTTCAATATTACTTCATGGGGTTTATCTCCTAGAAAACATTGCAGTGCACCGGAAAACTCTGGGATAGAGCTCCGTGGGGTATGTACACACACAGCTCACAGCCCTCTCCAAGACAACTCACACAAGATGTGCTGATGCTGTGCTTCACAGCAGCATCCTGATTTTAACTATTTAGTAAAGGGTTACAACTGCTTTTTTAGAGAGCCTGCATCTATAATTATTTTCTTCATGAAGTAATTTTGGTTTCACAGGTAAACACCAATCTCAGCAATTTCCACTTTCAATATACAATCTGATTTAGGATTAAACATCCTCTGCCTGCTAAATAGATATTTATTATAAGCGAGCCTGCCTGACACCCTTCCTCACCACCAAGGGTTTCCCCCCCACTCCATATAATAATTATTGTTCAGGGGGGAAAAAATATGTTACAACACATGCCTGAGGGGGACCTGAACACTTTAACAAGGTTTAATTACAACATTAGCAGTGTGGGTGAGGCATACAAGTAAACAAGCCATAAATCAGCCCTGAAAAGGAGCAAAATAACCCCCTTCCACGCACACTGACTGCAGATTGCACTGAACAAATGGTGTCCTGTGTGTTTCTATACACTGATTTGGGACACCCAAGAGGTTTGCAGGCATGGGTGCTGTGGGACTGGCCACAAATGTCCCAAAGTCCTGGGTGTCACCCCCCATCTCCCCAGGACCTGACCATCCTGCTCACAGGGATGGGGTGCTCCCACTCACTTGTCCCACACAAGACTGAGGCTTTTTCCATGAGCTTGTAGGGTGTCACCAGGATCAAGGGGCTCCTGTCTGCTTGGCTGTGGGCTATTCCACTGATCAACCCACAGCAAACATCACGACCTCTCCAGCTTGGTTTCTCTATGGAAGCAGCTATGGTCTGCAACACATGGATTGGTTTTTCAAGAGGAAGTTTGGGAATTTCCATGGCAATGTGGCAGCAGGTGGCACACTGCCCACAGGATTGGCATCAAATGCTCATCCAGAACCACTGTGGTCAATAAACCGTGAATTAAGAAGGATTTACATGATAGTGTGTGTGAGAGCTGCTGAAGAGCTGCTAGAGTATGTTGAGTGATCCAGCTACAAAAATATGCCAATACACGTGCTTGATAAAAGACTTCAACTGCTCTAAAATATAGTTACGGGCTTCTGCATAAAGGAGAAACAGTAACTTAACTATTCGCAGGCATTGAATATGCTTGACTTTATCATGTGTTACAGTGATTTATGCAAGACATGGAAACAATTGTCAAAAATGTGGAAGAGAAATTCAAAGCCAAAAGCACAGCCATTTGTTCTGATAACATCTGGTAACGTGTTAGTGTAGGGGAAGAGAAACATCAGCACTGCAAATGGAAAGGGACCATTCAGCAAACTAAACTCTTCATTGGGAAAAATAATTCCACAGAATAGTAATTATTCACTAGCTTTAAAATAACTCCAAGGTAATAGCTGTTTTTCTAGCATCACCATGTCACACATTTTTACAGGGAGAACAAACCTATCACTAAGTGAATTTGTAATTTTTATGCTTTTTATGTTCATGATTGGGTCGAAATAAAACCTTGTTGAAGATAGGAAAAAGAGATGCCTTAGAAGAATAAAGAGTTATAATTCAGTCAAGGTTTCATAATGGCACTGCATACCCACTGCAGTGGAAAGAGAGCCTTGGGACTGAATTAGTGCCTGAAGATTTTGTGCAGAAATCTTTTTAGCACTGTTACAGGGCCTTGCCAGTTCATATTTATGTGGTTTATAATGTGTCATGTAGTTGTATGTTTTAATCTCATGACACTGAGTTTATTGCTGAGAGGACTGCAGAACTGGAGATGTCACAGGACCAGCAGGGGAAAGCAAATTCATAAATTAGCCCTGTTATCCTTATTTCATGGGGTGCCTCTGGATGCACCACAGCCATTTATGCAGGGTTCTGCATGTCTTTGGCCAAGGTTTTCTGGGCTCTGGGTGCCCCTGGGTGCACATGGATGGGTTCTGAGCCAGCAGAGCCCAAGCAGGGGTAGGGTGTGTCCCAGGGAGTGAGGCTGGGGCAGCAGCTCCCCTGGGCCACCAGCTGTGCTGGGGCTGAGCACGGTTCCTGCCACGAGCAACGGCACCACTGCTGTGGCTCAGCATCACCAGGACTGTGCCTGGGGTAGTTACAACTCCAGCTATAAATCTGACTACAAATATCTCATTCCCATTTAAACAATGCATCTTTAAACTGCAGCAGCGGCAAAGTGTTCCCATGATTACCTTCAACATGATCAGTGAACTAAGTAATACCAAGCCCCCTGTTTCACTCAGAGGAAGGTGTAAATACCTTAAATACCTTCTGTCTGTGCATGTGTAACTCTCAGGTGGCTCTGGAGGGGAAGTGGCAGCAGGAGATGGGATGATGGATCGATGAGAGCCGACACGCTTCTCTCGGGTGTCTCAGCACCTGCCGTGTGTTGGTTTGCTCATGAGCTGGAAGTTAACAGAAGACATCAGTAAAAGATGAGTCCTTTGAGCACCTTACAGACAATCAGACATTTCCTTCTATTGGCACAAGAGGATTTATAGATCATATTAAATAAGGTTTAATGCACTGCAAGCGATCAGGGCACTGCAGAGTAATGTGTCAGTGGCATGACAGCTGTCAGGCCCTCAGCACCCCCAGCTCTGCTGCCGTGGCGGACACCCACGGGAAGGAGGAAGGTGTTTCAGCCAGAGATGGAGGATTCTCCGTGTTCTGCACTAGGTCAAATGTAGGGTCTCAGCTTTGCTCTAAATATGCACAGGGTAAGGGTCTGTTCCTTGCATGAAACACATCCCTCCAAATAACACCTGCTGTTGCTGCTCAGGACACGCTGCTCTGGGCTCATGGCTGAGGGTTTCACAAGGAGAATGTTCAGCTCTGGCCCCTGCAGTATCACCCCAGAGAAAGCAGTGCTGGGGTTGTGTACCCTGGGACCCTTGATGCCTTCGGGGAACTATGTGGCACTGCAGAGAACCAGCAACTCACTGAGGATGGCAGGAGCCCTTCACGCGTGTCCAAACTGTCCCCACATGGCCCCTGTCTATTCTTGTTTTCCTCTGCCTGGTCCTAGCAGCATGATGGACAGCTCCATGCAAGGATGTCTGCACACAGGTGGCATGACTGCATGTTACCACGCTAACGTTTCAGAGCAGGAACCTGCCCTCTTGGTTCCCCCTCCATCATGGGAGGCTCTCCAGTTACTAGAAAGGACACTAGAGGAAACCCAAAAGCTGGATCAACTTCTGGTATTCTTATGAACATAACACAGCTTGCCCAGGCAATAATGCTATGTTGGAACTGGTTGTTTCTGAAAAGCTCCTTGGTTGTTTTTTTTTTTTTTTTTTAAAACAGCAGCTATTTTAATTTGGGCTTGACAGATACACAGGAAGCGTACAGGTATCTGCCAGACCCTCTAGTGGGAATCCATCCTGCTGAGGATTGAATGATAAAATGCAGAGCCACCCAGCTGTGTGTTCGGCACAACAAACCTTTTGACACGATGAGATTCCTCCTCAGAGGCTTCTCTCATGCCCCGGTGAGGAAAATAGCAGCCTAATGTACAGGAAACTCTTGCATGGGATGTTTCCTGAGCTTTATGAATTCATTAGAAAATTACTCAGCACACTAATAAATGCATCCAGAGCTTTGATATTTTGCACATCAGGTGGTAAAACAGTAGCTGTGAATAGATTGCCTGTACGAAGGTTTCTGCCTTGAGCGCTGCAGCAGCAGATGGCCTAATAAATATGCAGTGCTCTAAAATGTTAGTAATTTCTGTGACCTAAGGTTTTTTGGTCTCCCACGCAGATAAAATGCACAATCATCCCATAATAAACTTTTTCACAGAAAAAAACCCTAAGCAGTGTAATGTAACCATCTTTTGAAGTACACTAGCACTAGCAGTGTGGTAACAGTTGTACTGGGAGCCCAGCTGGCTTTCTTTATGAGAAGTGTTTTACTGTGGCTGTGCGGGTCAGTGCAGAGGACTCACTGTTAGTGTAGCCTGTACCTCTTCTCTGGCAGTGGCCAGGGGAGGATATCTGTGAGGAGTGGGATGAGGACACAGTGTCAGTCCCCAGGAGCACTCCAGACCCGCTACAAAAATTGCTTTTCATTTAATGGTTCTTGATAGCATTTTTCCTCTGTTGTTTTGTAACCATCTTTCAAACCTGTGTGCTCTTCAAAACTCCTGGGGAAAGAACACGATAATGAATTAAAAGCCTGCGATCTGCTGAAGATGTCACAGCCACAGGGATGGATCACTGAGTGCTCTGCCTTCAGCAAAATGTTCTGCCCCTCTGCTGCCCACACTGGACTGTTGTGCCCGATGGTCAGGAGCCACAGCAGCTGTTCAGGTGTCAACATCTCCTTTCTCTTCCTGTGCTGAGGGTACTTCTGTGTAGGAATCTTCAAGGACACTGGCACAGGGGCTGCATAAGCAGAGGGATTTATCTGGGCCACATTTTGACATAATTAGAAAAAACAACCGTTATCACAAGCACTGTTTTGGTGCCCTTAGGACAGAAAAAGAGGTGGAACTGCTAGGGAGCCATGCTCAGCTGGGGCATCTGCTTTCTGCATTGGCCTTCAACTCACCTCCAAAAATTTGTCTCAGTTCCTCAGCATACCCAACCGAAGTCCACTCTCATCTGCCATGCAGACTGGATAGCACATACTTGGAAGGGGATTAAAAGCATCACAAGGCTGTTGATTCAACACTGATTTACCCCAGGAAGCCTCATAATAATTCTTACCATGTAGTTTCATGCCCACAGATTATTTGTCCCCTGGAAAAATGTCAAACTTGGAAACAGAACTGCCTTTAGAGTGATGTGATAAGAGCAAAGTCCTGCTCAGGTCTTTGCACTGTGGGCTGCTGCATGTGAGCCCTTGAGAGCTCACAGCTGTTTCTGGGGTTTCATCCAGGACTTCTGCATTTGTGCTGGTTATACCGCCTGCAGGAGGATCCCAAAACATCACAGTTAGAAATAGCTTTACAGCTGCTAATGAGCAAGTTAAACACCAAATAAGAAAAAGTGATAAATATTGTTGTTACACTTACATATTCCCATGGGTATCGTGAAGCCAAGCTTTCACTTTATCAGGGAACTCAATTTAAATAGTTTTCTTCAAGGTGCCAAAAAAGGTGGCAGATAAGGATGCCAAGTTACTATAGTAACCATGAGAAAAGTGGTGATTATCAGCAATACCACATAGAAAAGACAGGCTGGATTGTCTTTTCATTTTACATGTAGTCCATTGCTTAAAAAAATAAGCCCTTTTCTGAAAGGAAGAAATACCATGGAAAAATAAGTTGAATGTGAAATTCATTATGCAAAATTATCTTCATGGATTTTTCAGGCTGTGGATCCTTGCCATTCAACTCAGTGTTTAGAGGATGTGCTGCTGAAGAGAACACTTTATGGCTGAAGAATATGTGAATAATAAAGCATGACTTTTCATATTTTCTCACCTAGTAACCACGGCAGCCGAGAAGAAAAATCAATATTGATTTCTTACTGTAAGCTCCTTAGGACACAGTGTGTTCTTTGTTTGGTATAATGAGGCTCGGACGTACAGACAACACTTGGGTACTGCAAGATTAAAGTCCTGGCAGCTGCTTGGAGGAATCCACATGGGTGCTCACAGGTACCAGGTTGTCAGTGACCTACACCTCAGTGCTGCAGGTGTCCACAGAGATCTGAAGGCTGAAACCTGGTTATTTGGTTGGATGTAGGAGAAAACCTTGGTAGATTGACCTAAGGGAAAAAGAATGAGAAATGGGGAGAATCATTCCAGCAACACAGAAACACACTGGGTTGTGGTTTACAGTAAAAAGTGTTTTGAAGATTTCTTCTTCCTTGTGAACTATCTGAAAGCTGGCTGACTGTGTTTTTTAGCAAGTAGAAACAAAGCAGAGATGTCTGTCACACCTCATGTGTGTAAGGAACATAGAAAGGCCTGAGAGACCAATTGATTGACTTGTGATCTGCTGACTCCAGCAACTCTACCAAGCTAAATTCAGTTCCTCTATTTTCAATGCAGATCCAAGAAACGTTAATGAATGCTTACTAAGATTTACTGCATTTTGAAATTTCTGTTCCCAAAAATCATAACTGATGCTGGGTCTACAGAAATAAATCTCTGCAGTTTCATTAACCTGAAACTTTATGCCCAGACATCGGCCTTTTTACCTGTTGGAAAGCTCGCTCCAGTGAGAACTATGTGATCCTCATGGGCTAAAACAATTCACATGACTGCTAGGAGCAAATCTCTGTGTTCCTTATCACTTGCCATAACTGCTGGCTTTGACAAATTGGCTCAACAAAAAGCCCACTGTGTGTCAGCAGTGCTTTAGTTCTGGGTTCACAGGATGATGATTAAGAAAAACATGGTGAGGAAAAAACTCAGACCCTTTTGAGCTGCTCAACTCACAGGTGTTGTTCACAGCATCGTGGCAATCAATCCCCACGGATGCTGAAGACATAAAGCTGCTAACTAGAACACAAAGGGCAAGGATCCCAAACTGCTGATTTTGAAAGGCAGAATACTACCTGCTTACCTAACACTACTGTGCTAATGACAAGAAAACAGTGTATCTGGACTTGACTGTGAACCTCTTTGGAATATCAGACTCACCCTGAACCTACTGTTGCTGCCTACCTGACTCCTTATCCCATTAAAGGCAGAGATAAAGGAGTGTGGAGTCTCCAAGGACTTCCTTTTGCTCAAGCTTTGGATGCCCACTGGTACACTTCTGTATGTGACTGCCTGATGTGAAGCCAGGACAAACGTATCTACCCAGACAGGCAATGGCAGACAATCCACCTGACACCAGTTTGCAGCCAGTATTTAGCTGGTTTTTTTTTCTTTTTCTTCCAAGTGAGCGGCTCAGTAGCAGCAGTGATCCAGTCTGGACTCACAGTGGTGCTCTAGGACATCCAACCACTCTTGTGAGACGTGGCTATGGAAGGAAAATTAAGAACATGTTTTAAATAGCCCTTGCCACAGATAGAGGGAGTGTGGTCCTGATCACTAAATGATGCTAAAAAGAAAGTTGTTAGATATGCACAAACATGTACAAGCTGGCATCTGTTTTTTGAAGGTCAAAATTATGATTTCATTGAACTTTTAAACTGATTATGGCATTAGCAAGGACAGGTACAAATCTTTCTGGCTAAGGCTGGGTAAGTAAATTATCTCAGCACAGTATCTGTCTTCCTGTGGATTTCAGTGCTACTCTTACTTGAATCAATTTGTGATGATATGTTTGTACCTGCCACAGAGCCAAATACACAATCTGATCTTATGCCAAGTCACTATTACCAACTGCATTTCCAATTGATTCTAGGATATTCATTAACTGGGATCCATAATTACATATAATTTACAGACATATAATTTTAAATCACTTGCCAGTGAGCTGACTAAGCTCACTTTATGACATTCAAATACATTATTCTTACAAATTCACTGAGTAGTCAACTTGCAAATAATTACAGCAGAATAGCACTGGGTATAATCAAGTAGAAACTTAGAACAAGAATCTCCAGAAATGCCTATAGATCACTTTTGCCATGTGATTTTCACATTCTCTTCAGCTGTCTCCAAAAAAGTGTTAGGTGGACTCCAAAGCTGTTCCACTAAATCAGCTCCATTACAACACCATTCCTTGGACTTCTTTCATAGGCAAGTCTTGCCTGACACCTTTTTCCAATACCTGGCAGCTGATTTTGTAAAGATTTATTTACCCTTTAGGCAAGTGTCCTGTTGGTTGGGGGGATGCTATTGGCAACAGCACTGCACTTGCTCTGGGGCTGGAAATGTCAGGCACTGCTTGGAGCCAAGTAGCTGCTGCGGCAATGCAGAGACATCAGGGTCAGGTTAACTGGATTTTAGAGCAAAGTACAGTACACAGGTTTCCTGTTCAACAATAAATAAGTGAAAAAATAAACCAAATATAATACATGTGCAGTATTTTATTGATTTCATATAATTATTTCATTTTCATGTGATCATGGACCCTGAAGTGCTCGGCACTGTACACACTGCACCACCCCCTCTCTGACATCAGCCCATCACTGTAACGAGCAACAGAAGAGAATTTCTTGAAGATGAGGGAAATTCTGCTTTCTCTGATGACCAAAAGGAGAGAGTGATCTTACGAAATGGAGGCCTGTGAACAAAACACTATATATCTTGCAGAATAAGATAGCTCACACCAATTAAGTAAGCAGTAAGCAAGTAATTAATTTTTTTTTTATTTGAGTAAAACCATAATTTACAGATAAATACCACCAACCTTCTTGATCCAGCTTCATTTGTTTTCATATGGAAGCTGTGAATATTGGAAATAAATTAGACTAACAAAGAACTGTCCTAGACACCAGGAACATTTATGTTACGTGATTTTCCACTGCATTACAACTTAATACAAAACTATAAAAATAAGACACTGTTTACAAAATATATTAATTTGGTTGCAAAACTATTGTTTAATTTAAGTTTTAAGTTAGGTAATAAATTATACTCAGTCACGTTTTGCAAGAAGTTCAAAGATATTCTGAATACAAAATGAGATCCTCTTATGTTCTGCCTAGGCCAATTCATAGTATTTCTCAGAATTTGGATCAAAGTAACAGTTTAGGCATGGATCATACAGAAGAGTCAAAACTTTCTCATCTTCTTCAGCATTGAAGTCATCTTCACCTGCACGAAGTGGAAAAAGTAAGAATAAATCACTCTTATTCCCTCAGACAATAACATGGCAATACCTTTCTGTCAGATGTGAGAGGTTTTTTTCTTTAAAGCATATAATCTTCTGACTTCTGAATTGTTACCTTCAAGATAACAGCAATTCACATTTTTATAATATTTCTGAGGACTTCTACTTAGCTGAGGTGAAATGATGTCAGTTGGAGTTTGCTTAACAACTGGACTTTTCAAAGTCCAATGGAGCAGTTCACCAGAAGTACCTTTACTAATAGTGGATCAAAGTATTTCTAAGTGATATTTTCCTCAATAACCTTCTTAATAACATTTTAGCTTGAACAAAGGCAGTCAGTGCATACTTAAGGCCTATAAGAATGAAAGAATTTGAATGTCTGGTATCCAATATGTCACCTAAATATCCAGTATAGGTAAATCTGTACAAGAGAGCTTTCAATATCAGAGAGGAAATAAGATTATTCCAGACAATAAAAATTTTAAATCTAGGTTTTCTGAAGTTATATAAAATTCAAGAATGTTTTCGGGTAACAGAATTGAATCTTTAGCCTAAAACACACTGATAAAGCCATACGGACTTTTATTACAGATGCTTTATACATTGTAGCTTCTTTTCTGAGCCTGTCTGCCCTTCATATAAGCTAAATCTAAGTTATATGATCTATACCTTTTTGACAGGA
This sequence comes from Cephalopterus ornatus, assembly GCA_013396775.1. NCBI lineage: Eukaryota > Metazoa > Chordata > Aves > Passeriformes > Cotingidae > Cephalopterus > Cephalopterus ornatus. The sequence continues at coordinate 445,489 of VZRE01013210.1, forward strand.
AATAATTCACAGTTGAATGCAATGTGTATCTTGCGTTTCACCATAAATGTTCATCCCATTCTCAGGCTGCTAATACCAACTGAACGCTTTGTATGCTCTAACACTTCATAATAAGTGATGGCCTGTTATGCGAACGGCAGCAGTTTCAGAATGCTCAGAGTCTATTTACAGCCAGGATCCCACAACGATATATAGGTTACATTATCTGGAGACCAGAAAGTAGGTTGGTGCATTTGATGCATACCAAAGTGTGAGCTTCATCGCTTCAGAAGAGATTTCATTTTTGTTTCCTCAGTAGCATTAACAAATAACCATCAGAAAGAAACTGTCTTCTACTGTAACCAAAGGTAAGAAGGCAAAGCCAAATTGATGCCCTCCCTGCTGTGGGTGCTTCATCAGGCCTGGGAAGTTAAATGAGGTTAACTGAGATATTTTGCTTGGATGGCTCCTGGGAAAATTATGCAATGCTGTAAGAAGGCAAAGAACTGAATGTTTTTTCTCTGCTTCATATCACAGTACACAAGGAAATGGTGTTCATGCCTCACTCCCTCTCATAGCATTACAATTTCACCTGAAACCACATTGTTATTTTCACTGCATTCTTCCTTTTATTATTTTGCTTTTCACTGCCTATGCTTCTCTTCAAAATGATTCTATTTTCACCCCTAAGCTTAAATCTCCCTCCCTCTTTACCTTAGAACTAGCCCCTCAATATAATTCCCTGGTTTGTTAGGAATAAGAAATTCTTCAGACTCATCAGGAGAATACCTCTTTCCCTCTGTGCCTTGAATTCATACCAAATCAGAATTATATTGCGTCCAGGACTAGCTGGATTTATACCTTTATAGCAATAATTCCCTGCATGTGAATTATTGGTCACCACGTGACCAAGAAGAGAAAGTTTTCTAGATGTATCTTGTTTTTAAAGTAAGGCTCCTTTCTTGTAGCATCTCACAAGACCTCCAAATGCACTTCAAGGCATTTCTAGGTGTTGCAACAAATTTCCAATAGCAGCATGGAGTATTCAATTTTGAACAGATATATGAAAACCTCCCTTCTGTTCTTCTTCCTAAATAGGAGTACTACTTAAGTGATACTCTTCTAAAAACCTCAAATAATGTGTATTGATTGTGTTAGAAGGCATCTTTCTTATTTCAAGTGGTACACTGTTTGCAACCTGACCATATGTAGGAATGAAGTGCCCATGGCCACAATAATTGATAACCAGGTCACCTTCAATGAAAATTTGCATAGCTGTTTCTGCTGCTACCACCCACACTTTTGGGGTTGAAGCTACTCAGAATTGCGTGAGAAAACCTCTCAGCAGTTTAATTTGCATATCATGGTGAAAGCAAAATCAAAGCTTTTGTTCCTAAATCACTAAAAAATTAAACGGTATTTTAGGTGAGAAAATACCTTGATTTTAAATTAAAACTGAGGTCTGTGATATACACTATAGAGAGACGAGTATTTTTTTGTTCTGAGCTGAAAGAAGGCTGAAGGTAGGTAGTCCCAGTGAACACCTGTCATATTAAATGAAATGCTGTCCCACTAAAATCAGGGGAGCTATTGTTTTTCTGGAGAAAGACTTGATCAAGATGTCTAAACCCAGATAAGAAAGAACAGGGCAGGCATGTGGCAGCTTTTTGTGAACTCTGAAATGAATGTACAAATAACTGCGTGGTTATTATTATGTTATTATTATCACATAGAAAAGTTTCTGTATGAAGTTTTCAAGATTACAAACATCACACATAAATGAGTTAGAGTTTGACTGAATAAAGGCACAAATATAAAAAGCCTAAATAAAAAGCTATGCTATATAGAGATTTTCTGTTCTCCAAATGTGCAACCACAGGCATATGATATAAAACATTTCAGCTTAGAGGAAAATGAGTTTAGGAACAATTCACAAAAGAGTTTGAAAATCCTAGTGTGAATAACAGGAGAAATACAAATTCCCAAATAGACTGCTTTTTCTAAAGCTTTTTAAAGATAATAACACAATTTTTAAAATTTACAAAAATTATAGCTTTAGTGCAGCAAGCCTTGGATTTCACAATACTAACATAAAAAAGTTCTCCAGGGCCTATCAGAAATTTTTATCCAACGTGCCTTTAACTCAAGGATTACTGTCCAATTCTCTTTGGCTTATTTAGGACCCTTAACACGACATAGTATTTGATTCTTCAAAGCAAGGTCCCTTCCTGACAGCAAAATTCTATTTTGCTGTCATAAACAATTACAAATATATGTCTATGAAAATACTCTCAATTTGAGAAGCATAATTTATTTTAGACAGTAAAGCACTGAGACATCTTTGCCCCCTAGGCAGCCAAAATACACGGGGCAGATTTATGAGAGTTCGCAATGAATTCCTGAGACGTGAAGAAAAATGTAGATGTCTACCCTGGAAGTGTCCAAGGCCAGGCTGGATGGGACTTTGAGCAGCCTGGTCTAGCGAAAAGTGTCCCTGTCCATGGCAGGGGGGTTGGAGTAACTCTATGATGATGACTCTACCCTTTTTCCTAAGATAGCTGATAAGAAAAAAGGGCATTTGAAGAAAACAAAGTATTTTCTTTATTCTCTTGTTGACTTTCCAGTTTCAGTTAAGTTCTTTGCCATTCTCTAAGCAAACACCATTAAAAAACAAAAGCCTGTAACACTGGTGACAACAGTCCTCAGGAAATCACGCTAAGATTTCATTTAAGGGTAAATCTGAAATTTTTCTTCATAAGAGAAGTGTCTCTTATGCAAGTAGAATTGTGCCTCTGAATAAGAATGTTTAGTCTTTGTGTTCTTTCTTATGTAGGTTTGCCATCCCCATTAGCATAAATTCCTTATTTTAAACAAATAAGATTCATTTTTTATGAGTTAATGTGTGTAAGTGCCAGAACATTAGGAAACTGCAACTGCATGTTATTCTAGCAGAGGGAAATAATACTGCACAGAAAACTCTGTTAGCTTGAGCTGAGCATAATAAATAAGAGAACTTGAAACCAAAAGGTATAGAAAAGTATGAAAAGGCAGCACCAGCACCGCAGAAAAAACATTTAGAAATGTTTTTCTATCCAGGTTCTTTTCATTTTCTTTATAAATTCCTACCTTGGATATTCTGTTTTGTTGAAGATTTAGTGTGCTCTTCCAGTTGTTGGCTTCCCAGAATGATGGGGGGACTGAACACATTCGACCAGTCCCTGAAAAACACAAATCAAAATATCATTCATAAAAGCGCAGTTTATGTTTCTAATTGTTCTAATTCTTTTGATTATTAAAAAATATTGAAAGTAAATTGCACGTTGTCAAGTGTGCTGAAACTAAATTAAGCTAGATTTTATTATTATAAAAATAAACTTTACATTTAATACAATTATTAAATATTAAGCCCCTGTAATAGGGTAACACAGTAAGTGGTGCATCATTCCGTCTGGATGGCTGGTGAGTTAGAGCTGAGCTTAGATATGACATGGATGGCACTAACAGTTTTCTAAAGAGGAAACACTGGATTGATATGGGAAAAAGCATTATTAGGTAAACACATTATAAATATCTCTTTATAACAATTTCTTGTTGCTACAAAGTGTATGTTATAAATAAAAAAATTGTTATAGAGCATAACATGATTCATCACAGCTGTCACATATCTATTTTACTTCTGTAAAGAAAAAAATTTTGATGGGACCTTTATCATAGAGAAGAGAGTACCTTCTTCACCTATTCAACTTAATGGACAATTTTTGTCTCCCCTGGACGCTGCTGTGATAGCTTTTAAAAATGATTTTCATGTTACCATACATTCATGCAAAGTTCAATGGTCATTTCACATACATCACTTTATGCAACACTGTCTTTGATTGTTACAGCTCAGAGAAAGGAAAACAAAACAGTTTTTATTGTTATTGTGGTCTGTTTTTTATTGCAAACTGAAGTGCGGTTCAGTGACAAAGTCACTCATATTATACTATCAATCAGAGAAAGATTGCCCTGGAAGGACACATCTAAGTCACAAAGTTAAGATATTCCTTTTGCAGGTGACCATGTCTTGCAATTCTTCTCACATCGGAAGCTAATCTCTGCACACTGGGCATAGTTGATGTTTCCTTCTCATCTCTCCTCTTCAGCAGTAAAGATCTGTAACACATTAAGGCTTTCATATAATCGTTAACTAGACTAAATAACTGCAAGTCAACACTTGAAGACAGAATACAACGGATCTCAGTGAATCCTCTCATTTTAATAGAACCAGATCCATCCTTTTTGACCAACCTATTTCACTGAAAGGCAAGCAGAATGGAAAGGGATAAATTCCTGTATGTTTGCTTCATGCTTATGGGAGCACTGCAGCTCTAAAGAGTAAATTAAACTTGTCTAGGCGTTGATTCAACTTATGTCTCACCATGGCTGTTCCAACAACTGGCACAAAAACATTATGCATATGAACTTGTGCCAGAGGCCGGGGAGATTAGCAAGAGCTGTGGAGGTAACTTCAACATCCATGGCTTTGTCTAAAGGGGATGAATTTTTCCAAAGCTTGGCAGCTTTCATCGCACTGCCAGACTGTAATTGTCTCAACTCAATTGTCCAACACCAAGGAAAAGGGTAATGCACTTCTGCTTTCTGAAAAGCCTTCATGATCTCATGTACGCGTTGCTTCTGTCAGAGAAATCTGGCAAGGCTCAGTCATCTGGTTGTAATTGCTAAAATATGCCAACTGCCTTTTTTTTTTTTTGTTAGTTTTTCTGCTACTTCTGGACATGGTATTGATTCCACATGATCTCCTGTTGGCATGTTCGCATAATCTGGGGTGAATCAGGGGACAACCACCTATCTGTTTGCAGTCAAAAAGGAAAAAACTAATTTTCCGCCTCAGGAAACAGAACTGCTGGTGTAGAAATCCAGCAAGTAGTATAGCAGGTTTAAAGGAGGAGATATTGAATTTTCCATCATTTCAAAATGTAAAAAACATACGTCAAAATTTTTTCACACCATCATATTATTCTCACATATACGGCCAACTTCACAACCAATCCTTCTCCTCTTCTGCTGTTCAGCTAAAGCCACTGAGACCTGGTACAACAAATGCACACAGCAATATGCTTGCCTAGACTTCTCATTATTAGCTCTCTGTCAGTGCACCATATCTGCATTCCCTGAATACAGCCAAAGGCTTTGTTTACACTAAAGCTTCAGAGGTTTTTAGGAATAACAGCTAAATGCAAGCTGACATCCAGTGGCATGGACGAATGTATTTTCCATTTCTGTCACTTGCATGTGTGGTTTGATCTGCCTCAGAATCAGCCAGCACAAGCCTGACACTGGAATCTGACCACGCTCACGGGACGTGGTCTGAGAGCACAAAGCATCGTCACATACCTGATTCTCTACAATTGCACTGGAACACAAAGTGGTGCAAGGACAGAGGAAAGACAGCGCTCGCTTCGAAAGAGAATTATCTCTATCAGACCAACAAATAGAGTTACAAGTGTAAAGAAATTTTAGAGTACATATGCAGTGCTACATGTCTGGTACAAAACAGAAGAGTTTAAAGATATGTGTTTTTCACATAAAACATGTATCAGAGAATTTCTAAAGAAAATAGTTGGTACCTGTAAAACAGAGAGGATGTTAGTAAGAGGAAAGAAAGATAATAAGGCAATTACCTGCAATGGAAAAGAAAGAGGCAATTCATTTAGAGAACATTGAGGGAGTGAGGCAATAATGTGTCGTCAAACCAGTATTTCTCCTAAATTAATAGTTCTTATTATTCAGGAAATTGATGAATTTTAGTTTTAAATCTCACCTCTGGAAGATCTGCCTGAAATATCAAGTCTGGGAAATCAGAGATGGGATGATTTGTGAGTAGCTGGGTGATTTTATCTTTGATTTTGCCTTCATTTATTGGAGCGTGAAGGAGTTGTTTTGTGTAAAGGAGTTGTTCAATTTCATCTTTGTATTTATTTTGATGCACCTGGTTCAGTAGATGAATGACTATTCTCTCTAGGAGGTCTAAGGGTAAGATATAGGGATTTTGATGTTCTGAAGTGAGGTAAAGGAGTTTTTATATATGATAGAGGCAACAGAGATGTATTGGCAAGTTCAGCATTTCCTGTTGAGGCAGTCTAGATTCAGATCACCTTTTTTTCTCTCAATGTCCAAGAAAAACAGTTTTGCCATTCAAGCCTCACTCACCAAGACAAGTAATCAAAACATTACTGTATTAGGGTTTCATTGTTGACTTAACTTTACTTTTAAGGTTAAAACATTTTACACAATATATGTTAAAAATGGTTTATCCCTCCCACAAATTAGCTAGCAATGTCTAAATTAACCTTTCCTAAAATATTGAAAAGAAATTTTTAAAAAATCCCATGTGTGCTGAATCTTCTTGGCCAAATTGCAGTAAGAGAGTCAGTGGGTTTGCAGTGTAATTCTGGATTACGCTGACAGATGCTGGAGTCCAGCAGTCACAACAGACTTTTCCACAATGAAATCTGCAGGTGCTTTTAGGAAGTAACTAAAGTATGTTCGTGTGTGTATGTGTGAGACAGAGGGCCTGAGTTAATTTTAATAAAACTTCTTGAAAAATTAGTTAGACCTTGACTAAAGGTCAAGGCCCAGCCTGGAGACAACTGGCAATAGTCTGAGAAACACAGACTGTGGCCTCTGTGTTTATTGTGGGTTTATTCTGATTGAAAAAAGAATATACTTTTTGGAGAACTTATTGAAGAAGCTAGTTTATCTCCTTAAAACAGAAAAGTTAATCACACATTCTGACTAATTAAAGACACTCTATTTATGCTATCAATGCCTCCAGCTGTAATCAATACAATCAATGTGCAATAAACTATGTAGAGCTTTCCTGATAACAGTGTGGAATGCCAAATATTGTGTTTTGACATTGTGAGCTGAATTGTAGGAAGACTCACAGTAAATTCCACACACACTCACAGTATTCATGTACCTTTAATGCTTGCACTGAAATTCTTCATTATTCTGAAAGATATTCTCCACACCAAGATGCAATACAATTTTTATATAATCGTCTTACATTTTTCTTAAAAAAATTACTTAAAAATTCTGTAAAAAATATTTTCAGATAATAATATATTGAAATGTCACATGACAGCTGAACTGTGATGGAAAGCAAAAGAATCTTTTGGACTTATAAACATGGTTTTCAGTTCTATGAAGTTTTACGATAGTATGTTAAATTTTGCAGAAAAACAGTGCCCATCAGCAAAATCTGTTGAGAAAATTAGTGATGCTTTATTAAATAGCACTTATCAATGGCAATGTATCAAAATTATCACCACCAACCAATGTATCAAAATTATCACCACCAACATAAATCCTTAGAATCAAAAGGTTTTCATTTAAATCTTAATGAACACCTCTGATAGTTGGTTTTTTTACAGATAATTTTGCAGACTGGGAGACTGAGAAAATGCCAAATCACTTAGTATAAAGATTTTTAACATTGCTGTGAACTGAGAGCATACTTTACTGCATTTCTTTTGGATCACATTTAATTTGTATTACTTCAATCAATGGATCATTTAATCCATGTTATTAACAAAATTGAAATGCTTCAAAGTTTTAGTACAGTTTCATCCAAGAATCTATACAGAAATTAAAAGGCATTTGTTCAGCCTTGTAGCATACTTAGAAAGTGCAAGGCCAGGGCTGCATTATATCAACAGAGGAAATGTAAAAACACCAGTTTTGTATCATTACAAAGACATCAAATTGTCAGACTGTTAAGTACTTGAAGTGTAAAATCACTAAACACAAAAGATGGTATTTAACTGCATAAACTACTTAGTAAATCTTTATGAACATGAGAGGAGAACTAACTTGTGGCTGAGTGGTAGGAAGAGGAGCACATTTGCTGAACTATTTTTTTTTACAGTGGATTATTTGACTAACTCTGTGAAGGGCCAGAGAATGCCAATGTATGAATTGGGAGTGTAAAAACACTTTAAGGAAAAAAAGGACCAATTCTTGACATCTTGTGCGGCTATCAGCCTAAATCTCAGAACATACTTCTGTTTGTATTAGTAATATTTAATAGCACATGAAGCAAATTCTGCTGCAAATGCTTAAAGTAAGTGATATCTTACTATGATGCACTGAATGCAAACTACCAGCTCATATCAAAAGTATGATTCAGTACAGCCTAAATATGCAGTTCAGCTAAGATGAAGACTTACTTTTCTCTTGTTTGTAATTTTTTTTGTATCTCTTTAAGAAAGTTTAGTAAAGAATATCTCAGTTCTTAGATAAAAAAAGTAAGTCACCCAGCTTTGTAACACCCCTCACCTATTCTGTGATAGGTCTTTTTTGGAGCACGAATTACTTGTTAGGCTCCTCTAGATTAACAGGTCTGGATTTTTAATTATTGACACATCTGCTGAGCTTCATGCACATGTGTGACTTTTTAACTTAAGTCAGATTACCTACATACACCTATTTATTTGGGTTCTGCTTTGAAATATATTAATGCTGTATGCATAATGGAAGCTTTGGGTTTATGGAAATAAACTCTTCAATAATAGCTTCAGTACTGAAAGAAGGACTTATGTAGGCTATTAATAATGAGATTTGTTTGAGTTATGTACAAAATGCAGTAATATTATTTGAAGATATGTTGAAACAAAATTTCAGATCCTGCAACTACGTCTGTAATAATTATGAAGTCCTCCGAGATTTAAATTGTCCATTATTGTATCTAAAATGCTTTAAAACAATTCAAAGATTTGCAGATTCATTAAGTTTTTACATAAAAATTCCATATTAATTTATACATCAATAAGTGTTCAGTGCTACTCAGTTCCAGGTAGGAAACCCAGCATCTTTCAAACGAAAAACTGAGTGAGTGCACAGCAGAAGAAAATATACTACCAAAAGAATACAGAATATACTTTTACATACAAATCAAGGATTTCTGAATGCACCTTTTAATAAAAATGTTGAAAAATAACATAAATTTATGTGTTCATATCACTTTCCATGATTTGAAAGTTCTAGTTTAGAAAGTATTTAAGGGCAATCTGGCAATACGGTGGTGATTAAAAAAAAGCAAGCCATGAGCTACATTGTATTATTCTCCTGGAGTGCTACTGTAGTTTCAAAATATCATTAAATCAGGACGAACCAACACTTATCATTTCCTGCACATTTTTCACAGTGAGTGCATTCTGACTGTGAGTAATCTGTTAATCTGTTCTTTGCCTCACAATCCGTCAAAGTGACAGATTCATTCCATCCCTAATACATAATATCTTCATTTACTGTATGCCTTACTGGAACTTTCTTTTTTTCCTAGCACTAAGATTTAGAAAATCACAAGCAGATTTAGAGAATGCCTTTTCCCTTCCTCCAAACCACTTCAGCAAATCCAGCCTGCCAAACACTGTACCTCCAATGGAGGCAGAGATCTCCTTAAAAATAAAACCATTTAATTGTCAATGAATTAGTAACTAAACACGGTACAAGTGCAATTGTGCAGGAAACACTTGAATCTCAAAGTCTTAAATCTGTAAATGAACGATGGGTTCTAGCACTTATGGGTGCTAGATTAGATTCAAGGATAACAAAGGAGATGTGAATGCTACTTATTAAATGAGATACTTAGAGAGTTGCAACAGTCTGGGAACAGGGAATCCCAGACTTACGAGATAACACCTATCTCTTCCTTTCAATCGAAGATATCTGGGAGACTTGTAAAATCTTTTACTACATATTCTCCATCTCTGTGTATAAGCAAGGCCAAACAACTTTGTTTGAATGGCCCAGGAATATCCAGAACATGTGTGGAACCAATAAAAGTTATTCTCTTAGTCTTGAAGCTACCAAAAAAAAAAGAAAACAAAAAAGAGATAAACTACCTTAACACAGAAAAAACAGATATAACAAGATATTACAGCATGTTTGAAAGTATTTGCCATGTTTTATATTGAAACCCTTAGTGTATATGCTGCTGTGTTTCCATGTTCTCAGATTCCCATACAAGGGAAAGCTATTTTTGGATTATTTTAACAAGCTTTTATGTGTTAGCCACTTGGTTCTCAACAACCTTTCTGCAGCTAAGCTCTTTACCATCATGATTAAAAAATGTAACCTGTTCAATTAGGTGGTTCCTGTGCTATTTGCTTCTTTTGTCATGTTCTTTGTCATGCACATTGTAGCCTGACAAATGCAGCAGAACTTCGCTAATTCAGATTAACGACTATTTCAAATTACTCTATTTTGTGGGTAAGTAACTGAACAAGTAAAATAAAGACCAAAGTACATTTTGTGATACATTGTTCTTGTTCACTTATTTTGATAACTGTTGTGTAATTTTATAATACTTCATAATGTAATATGCAAAAGTAATGGGGTTGTATTGCCTTGATCTTGTAATGAATCATAAAAATAAATATGTTTCTTTGTTTGCAAAATTCAATCTTTAAATGTGCTTCTTAACTAAGTTATTCTGCTATTCGAACCTTTGCTTGGAAATACAGGAGACAAAGACCTTTTGTGTCTGAATTTCAGAGCATGAATGTTGGAAAGGTTCTGGTGTAGTGCAAATAAATGTTATAGCTACAATCCTTCTTTTATTGCACCATTTTGTAGGTGAGTTTAATCTTATAGAATCTCTCAATGGTATAATAACACACGAACCAGCTATTGGAATGTTTAGTTTTCATCTGGGATGGATGAGAATACTTGAATGGTAGTATCAAAGCCGAACATACTTTTAAATTTGAGAGTTTACAGTAGATATGTTTTTGTGCTGCAATCGCTGATATGATCCAAATTATGCAAATTTCAGGTGCCATGATAATGGCAATGTATATAGCAACAATAGGTTCTGAAAAAAGACTTTTCTAGCAGAAACTTCCAAAGAAAAACAAATAATTTACTTCCTGAGGTCAACAGAGTACTCAGTTACAGAAAGAGGTGTTTATTATATGTATATATAATTTATAACTAATATATCTAAATTTTACCAATAATCAAGTTTGAAATTAATTTAAAAATGTATTTAGTTAAAGGAACATGTTTATTCATTTCATGATTCATTATCTGAATTACTGTGCAAGCATATCATTGCAAAAATAAGAAAATCCCACTGTTTGATACAGTTGCAATTAAGGATTTGGGTTCTGCCTTTTTTTTTTCCTTAAGGTAAAAACAAAAACTTTTTCTGAAAAGTCTACAGTTATTGTCCTCCTCCAACACGTCACTCCCCACATCAATGAAATATTTGTTTTGTGATTACAAATGTCAAATATATAACATTTACCAAAAAAGGGAAGAAAATGTTATTTGCTTTCCTTTGGGTGGGTTTTGTTGTTGCTGTTGTTTAGCTTTTGTTTGTTTGTTTGTTTTTTGGGATTTTTTAATTGTAGAGAAAAGAATAATGATGACATCCCAACTGGTCTAATGCAACAAATGTAGGTTACAATAAGGCAGACATTTACTATCATCAATTCTCTGTGCTCACAATTCACTATGGGAATACAACTTTTCTCAACATGCACAGTTAAACATCTGGGTAAAACCTAACTGTAAACTTGGCCATTCACATTTTGTATGAAATTACTTTAGTTAAATATACTTCTTGTGAAAGGACACCCAGTGAAATGCCGAAATATTTGTGCCCTACTTCAGTGAAGTTTCTGGGGAACAACTTTGAACTCCAAAGGAATAAATTTTATTTGGTAGTTTGGGCAGAGTTGAGTAGGATGCCAAGAGAGGATCTAGTGAGGCAATGCTTATAAAGATAGCTTTCAACTCATAATAAAAACCCCTTTCCCCAAGATAGAAAAATCAGCTTTTATCAGAAATAAATTTTCTAGAGAGCATCTACAGAAGTTTCTAAAAATCTATTAATAAATTAGGTTCAAGCAATCTTTTTCAGACAGCATCTCTGCATTTCCTCTACATTATTAACTGTCTTTCAGCATTTCCTTTACTGAAACTTCCAAACCTTCTATGACATACAAATATTTTCGATGCTTACTAAGTAGATGCAGACTACACAGCAATTTCCAGTCCCTGCACTGGAGGAAGAAGTAACAGGGATAGTTACAGCTTCCTATTTGGAGAGGAGAAAGCAATTCTGAAGTTCTTGCAGGGCCACACAGCGCATCAGTCAGTGGGAAGTGCACGGCCAAGGCTTGAACACTGCATGTCACCTCGCTCTTCTGGCTCTGCAGCCTCTGTACCCCCGTCTCCTTTCATTAACTAGTTCTCTGCCTTGCAGAGCAGCACGATATGGAGGTGATTTGTATTGCAGCAGCAATACCCTTGGCAGACTTATGACCTTACCCAGCAGAACCAATGGACAATGAGTCGAGCTGGGTCTTTTTATTGACTGAATTTCCATTATCTTCACAGGAGCTTTCTTTCCTGGCTTGTCCTTTTATCTTATTAGAGACAGAACCTACATTTACTGGACAATAGCTTCCAGATTGGTCTCTTTTCATTTCCCAGAAAATATCACTACTACACTTTTTGAAGTTACTGGAGACCTGTCACATTCTTTATCACTCTTTATAACAGCTTGTTGATTCAGTAAATGCACCACGGAACTGTCTTCTTGCCATGGCATTTACACTCACACATCTAAAAAGGATATATCAATTTTTCAAATATTTTGTGTTCTCCCTACATAACTATAGCAGGCTTGCAAAGTTTTAGTTCTAGTTGCTCATAACACTTGTTAAAATTGGCTTTAAAACCAGTTTAGGAACTAAGTTATAGAATTTCCAGTAATTTCATCTCCCTCTCATTTAGGTACATATCCTCTGTCAAAAACATTACAGAATTTTCCACTGTAAAAGAAAAGTAATGATGTGAATAATAGTATTCAAGTCACATCATCTGCAGTTTTTATATCATGATGCAAACTGACCTCATAATTTTGTCACCTTCCGTATTTACAGCCCAATAATGCTTTTCTGGCAGCTCACAAGGGCTACTGAATTTATGAGGCACTTGCAAGTCAGGTATTTTACGAATACTTCACCGGCATTTCTTGAAAATCATTTCTAGAGAAATTTAAGTCTACTGTGTGTACTGGATTAAAACAGCATATGAACTAAGTCGTAATTTATACTATTTTGTTTTAAATTTCACTATATGGAAATACAAGTTTTCATTGTTGATCATATTAACTTAATTGGATCAAATACTTTATTTGTACAGATAATGGTGTTTATTCTGTTTTTCAGTATATAAAAAAAGTATCGAGTACCAAATTGCTTTAGCACATGCATAAAAATAACTTAATGAAACCTGACTCAACCAATGTACGGGCAAAAAGAAGACTAACAATGTAGCTTGCACTAAAATATAGGCAATTCTAATGTCACTAGAACTGTGAAATTGATTTTGGAATAAAGAGTCCAAGGTGCAGTCTCAAGGTGCCTGCTGCTGTACTCTGAACCACAGTCAAGTGTCTCTGTCCACTTCATCCACTCAGCAATTCATAAGCAGATGGTTCCTTGGTAGCCATCACCCAAGGCAGAGAGGTTTTCTAGACCAACGCAAGCACTTTCATTTATATGTGAAAGGGAACAGGAATCCAGGATTATACTTTAACTCCACTAATATATTTTGTGCAATAGGACACACTTGGCTGTGTATTGCAAAAACTGATGCATCTGGGTGAACTTGCACAGAAAGTTTCATAGTGTTCACATCATAAAATCTAACCAGAAGATTTTGAATCCATAAAAAATATGGATGGCAAGTGAGACGAGTGGCTGAAAACATCTGTGTGAGGAGAAACACATAATATGCTGCACAACTGCCTGGCAGTGTGCTATCATAAAACATCTCAGACTGTTGATAAAACATTAAGAAGTTGTATTTGAAATGTCTTCTCCTTCTACCCCTCCCAAAACACATGCATTGCCCAGTTAAAACTTGGACACACAAAATCCACATTAATGACACCAAGTGAAAGTGAAATAGGACTGCTATTTAAAATACGTACACCTCTTGCTCAGGCAGTTAAAAAATTGACAAAGTGATGTTAGGGTTTCACAAGTACAAGGCAGTTCTGAAACTGGTCAATTAATCTTGATTGTCTCAATACTCTCAATTTGATTAATTCTCCCTAGACACCTTCTTCCCTTGTCTTCATCTCACCTTATATTAAAGTCACAGGGATTTTGTTGCTGATTCCAAACAAAACAGATCAATCTAAAAACCTGACAGACAAAATACACTCTAGACAGGATCCCTTTGAACTATCCCACAGTGTTGTAACACCCTCTCCTTAGTGGCCTATTTATTGAAAAAAACCTTTCTCAATAAATAACATTAAAATCTTTTGGAACAAATGGATTCCCTGACACCTAGAGTCACATACAGAACTCTAGTTCTAAACCTTCAAAGCAGAGAGGGAGAGAGAGAGAAAGCAATGGATGAGAGTGTATCTATATCAGATGAGCAAGATTTGCTGAATCACGCTTCAAAGCAGATGTAGGAGCAAGGCCGGTGTCAGACACTTTAAATACACAGTGGTACATCCAAAACATGCAGAACTCAGTTCTGTGCTCCCAGACAGCGCAGACATCCTGCAGACAATGACTAAAACGAGCAATAAAGCCCTCTGAGAGGAGGTTGCAATTGAAAAGAGATTGAAGATTAAATCAAAGAATGTCACATTTAATATTCAGAACACTCTAACTGAATCCTTACTGCCGGGGCTATAAATGGAATCTTACCGTGGGTTGGAATGAGAAAGTGGGCTCATTTCTCTCTGATAGTGATGCTCCTGACTGACAGGCTATGGAAAACAAAAAATAATAGAATGTTTAGGGGTGTGTAAGAAATCTTGTATGAGCATACACATTTACAGCTTCTGATATTAGAATTTTACAGTCTCTTTCCTTATCTGTGAAATTAAAAACTGATATTCAGATTCTAACTGTGCAAAAGTATAGCTGAATAGATGATTCTTGTTTGGGTAGAAATACATACGAATTAAAGAGTCTGTGAGGCATTTCTCTACTGCCTATGAGAGCGTTGGGACAGAGTCAGGAAACTTCAGAGATGCGGGGTGGAAAAGTCTTGTCAGACTGAATGTATATAGGAAGGAGGGTGCAGGAACTCTCAGTAGGACCTGTGCAGCACCCACTACTCTTAAGAAAACACAGAGCCAGTGCTAAGAGGGTTGGCAGGTTCCTCTCTCCTCAGAAGCACCATTAACAGTAACCTTAGCAGTCCTAAATGAAGTTTGCAGAAGCACATATGATTCTGGATGTCACTGCACTTCTGAAACCTGGATTAAGCCAATAGTATGGATATTCACACAAAAGATGATAATTTTCCACATTCTTCAAATCTTACCTACCCATCGTAAATATGTGCCCCAAAGGTTTCAAAATACATTTGGTTTATGGCATTAAAAACAGTTATTTGCAAGAAAGATCAATATTCATAAACTGGTATAAAAATTCAAGAATTCTAAAATACATAAATACATTTTCTCTCAGAATTTATACAGTCCTCTCCTTGCCATTATCATACACCTCAAAAGCAGTTCTAAGCAAATCACTGAAGCAAATGCATAAGATGCAAAAGGATTGAAAATATAAGCATACATTAACAAGACTTGCACAGTTTAGTACATGAAATCCTAAAATGATAGTAAGTAATTTTTTAAAAACAGAAATCACTATAAAAGTGAGTATGTTCTCATGGTTTCAGAAAACAGGAAGGGATGTTGTAAAACATATGTTCAGGATGAATGACATCTTAATTACTGTCCACTATGACTCACTGCCTGGTGGTGGATAGTGCAATTCCCAGATGATGACTAGTGGAAGATTGAGGACGAGACAGAAAGTGAATTAGTCAATCTATGAACCAGAATATCTGTCTAAATAATTTTTACCCTCATTTCATAGTAAAGAATACTCTGCTTTAGTTTTGCAATTTGACTTGATGTGAACAGATCCCTCCAGGGGTTGTCAAACTGAGCTCTCAGTTGGAATAATACTGGGTTTAAATATCACTCCTCTTGTCTGTCAGACTTCAGTTCTGCCAGACCATTTCTGTGTTAAGTGGATTTCTTTTCTGAAAACTCACAAAGGAGGCCAGAAGACCTTCCACAAATTAGGTATGAACCTGGAAGTACTCTTTCAAATATTCTGCAGATCAAGACTTATGTGACTGAATTTATATTTAGGAAGTTGCTTGGGGAACAAGTAATCTTTCTTCTCTGTAAGTACTCCTTACTTGAAAGATGGGTTTTAGTGGTGAGTATAACATGGAGTCTGCTAATGCAGCATTATACCACTACAAGCTTCCAGGATATATCAATGAGCAATCCAGGAGAATCTTCTCCCTTGCATTTCTGACTGAGAAGCAGGGAATTCCCTTAGAGATGATCTTTCTCCAGAATGTTTGTGTTATATCTGAAGTGGTGCCTGAAGTGTGGAAACAACTATCCAAGGAGGTGAATGGTACAATTCCCTGACAGGCAGGAAGGTCTTGCTGGATCTCTAGAATAAATCAAGGCATTTAAGCAGAAATGTTTTGTAAGCTTCGCAAATTTTCTTGGATAATGTGTATATGTGTGGGTATAAACTTCACATTAAACTCTGCAATATATAGAACTGTGTCTTTCATAGGGTTGCAAAGCTAACATGGATCTTCATAGATCTTAAGATTTAAGGAAACATTCAGGTAAGACATGGTTCAAATAAAATCTTTAAAAATATTTAGTTCTACATACACATATTATTGATTTGAAACTGTACTCCATACACATTTTGCAAGGGTTTACAATTCCCCTTCAAAGTAAATCCACTTTAAAATAGAAGTTTTTCAAATTTATAACTGATGTCTATGCTGGGTAATGTATAAGATTCAAAGAGATTTTATTCCTTTTTAGCTGTCATAGTTTACAGCAGCTGCTAAATAACTTACATTTCAATGTTTTCTCCTGACAGCATATATTCAGTTTGTGGTAAACTACCATAGAATATAAAAATACAGTTTTAGTATATCCGTTTTATAGTTGTTTAACGACATCTGCTCTAACTGCAACTTAGCAATATGATTGATCTATGTGCCTTTAAATTCCTGATAGTTTCTCAGGTTCATTAGTCTTAGACATGACTCTCATGAATCTGGAAATCAGACTAACAGTGGTAAGTGATGAAAAAAACCATCTAGCTAAAAATCTGGTTTATATATAAAAATATTACTTTGATACATAAATTCACTATTTAACATGATTATACCCTACCCTGCCTTGCAAAACATCACAGGTATTTCAAAATGAAAGATACACAGAAAGCTGCCTTCTGGTGGTGCTGTTGCCATAGATTCCACTAAAAGACAAAAATGTATAAAATGAATGAAAATCTGGAACAAAAATACTCCTTATTTATCTTTGAAAAACATAAGAGAAAGCAATAGATACTACTGATTTAAAGAACCAGAGAGATATAACTTGAAAACACATGTAAGCATGAAACTTTAATCATTACAAGAATTTCAAGCTGTCCTTAATTTCTCAAACTACAGTATGAGGATTATTGCCATTTCTTTTCTATATACTGCACTGCTAAAATCATTTGCCTACATAACTGGAAGATGGCTACAGAGATATATATATATATCTTTATATCCATCTATATATTTAGATTTATAGTTTTAGATATATATATAAACTTTTCTGCAGTTTGTACATCTGATTTTTGATGGATGAGATTTGCAAATTGAGAGCAGGCTTGTGGAGAAGGACAGAGGAGATGATTCTGCCCCGCTATGCTGCCCTCGTGAGACCCAACTTGGAGTACTGTGTTCACCTCTGGAATCCTCAGCACAGGAAACACATGGACTTGTAGGAGTGGGTCCAGAGAAGGGCTGCAAAAACTATGAGGGATGGAAGACCTCTCCTGAGGAGGCATGCTGAGACAGTTGGGGTTTTCAGTCAGGAGAGGAGAAGGCTCTGGGAAGATCTTATTGCAGCCATCCAGTACCTAAAGGGGGTTACGAGAACAATGGGCACAGGTTTTTCAGCAGGGCCTGTTGCAATAGGACAAGGGGCAATGGTTTTAAATTAAAAGAGGGTGGACTTGGACTAGATATAAAGAAGAAATTTTTTACAATGAGGTTGGTGAGACACTGGAATAGGTTGCCCAGAGAAGCTGTGGATGCTCCATCCCTGCAAGTGTTCAAGGCCAGGTTGGAAGGGGCCCTAAGCAACCTGGTCTAGTGGAAGGTGTCCTTGCCCATGGCAGGAGGGTTGGATTAGATGACCTCTGAAGGTCCCTTTCAACCCAAAGTATTCTATAATTCCATGATTCTAGGTCTTACATCAAGAGCATGTATGGCAAAAGACCATTTCAGCCAACCATTTGAACACTGGCACAGCATTGCTACAGAGTCTTCTGAAATGTTTTAAGCATATCAAAATATACTAAAATTTAACACCAGCATACCAAAATTTCCTCCAACTATTCTTTTAAAAGCTTCTGTGCAAAACCATCTTGGGGTGATTAAATAATCACCCTCCTTAAGAAATGTTGTTAATAATCTTCATACATACTAAAGGTCTAGAAAGTGAATTATCACCCTCACATAGATACTCTGCATTTTTCTAAATATTGGAAGAGAATTACATCAAGCAGTGTTAAAACACAGACATCCATACTCAAAAAACATCTGTGAAGATCTGGTGCTCTGGCAGATACCTCAGAAAGGAAATATGAGGTGAAACAACAGATTCTGTGTACTATCTGACATTGAACTGGTACAGAGTTCCTCTTTGTAAAGAAAGAGGTAAACGGGCAGAGAAGACTTGGAAAGCTGAATTCCTTTGTTGTTGTGAGGGACTAAGTGGTTGGTCCTTATCGGAGAAAGATTAACTTTGTTTTCTAAGTTCTCTCTTCTTGCTGCTTACCATTTAATCTTAAAACCTCAATGTCAACCTTGTGCAGAGAAGAGAAACCTGACAAGGCTGTATGTGTAAGGCACACCAACACTTCAGCCCAGCCAGATCCAGATGAATGAAATGTGAAAAACTTCACTCTCAAAGAAAAATATCTTGCCTTATGTAGAGAAAGATGGTCATAAAGGACTGTTATGAAAAACTACAACTATATAAATTGCAATTTAAATTACTAACCTATTATATCTAAACACTTTTTTTAGACTGATGCTATTAGTCTGAAGCTACAGAAGCTGATCAAGGCAGTAAGATCAAAGGATTGTCTCTGCAGTTACATTGTGCTTCTCCGAATACTGGAGCAGTACATTTTACTCTAAAAGTTCATTTTGTTTTAGTCATGTAATTTGTATTAACCAAACCTGACATGTCTAAATATTCTTATCGATTTCCTTATAATTAAACTACTCTAAAATTAATAAGACTGCTATTCTCTATGTTTAATTGAGTTCCATTTGTCTGGTCTTGCAGATTTACACCATGTTTGAGTCTATTAGAGAATACTAAGAAAATGCATTGGAAACACGATTAAGTCAAGAAAATGTGCAATGTTGACATACCTCAGATAGTTAAAACCAACTGGTGTTTCTCTGATCCTGCAAAATACTACTCTGCAAAACAAGTTTTTATTTGCACAATTTCCCACCTACCAATACATCTCTTCTCATTTGAAACCTCCATTTAACAATGTACCACAAAGTTCCAACCCTGTTGATCATTCATTGCGGAAGACTGTTGCCACAGGCCTCTATCTGGGCCTTGTAGAACCTTGGAGGCAATTTGCACCTAACATTTTAGAGCATTTACTCTCCAATAGTTTATATTGGGGCGACACAATTTCTAATATTGGATCTGCCTCTGAGAGTTGTGTTGTGTGCTTTACTTAAGCCACATTCATTGTTTATTATGGCTTCAACTATAATAAAATAACAGCTATATTGCTGATATATAAATGGAGTATGAGGTTATCTAGTTTTACAACAGCTCCTGCAAGTACCTTTATATAGTTCCTGAAGTTATTCTGTGATTTCATACATTCAGTACTTTTTGGTGGACTGTAACAAATACTCTGCTTCTTATATCAGTACTCTGTCACATAGTGCAGCTGTGTGTGATTTTGTGCCACTTTGTACCAGGACAAATAATGATACAAGGTGTAAAATACATAATGATCACATACTAAGTGCTCAGAACTGCTGCAGCTTTTTGCTCCTACTTCAGTCCTTTAAACATTTAGCTTTTCAGTAATGAGACTTCATGATTGTATGAAGCAATTATTTTCCATTACTCACACTGTAATGCAGCTGCTGACTGGTATATCTGGGTTTCATTCATTTTGGAACTATTTTTAAGTACTATATCACACACCTGCAGCTTGTCAGCCACTATTGTGACAAGCTGTACAGCCTACACAATTTTTCAGGATTCTAGGAAGGAATACATGTAAGATTGGCTCTTTATCCATGATGGTACCACAGAACCTGCTGGAAGTGCATGTGTCTTGGTAGCATGCTTTACTTGAAAAGTTCTAGAAGCCTTTGGTGATCATAGCTTAAATTCCAATGCTACTTAAAGAAATCTTAATGTTTAAGATCCCTGAGTCTCAGAATTGACAGAAACTATACAGAGAATATACTGTGGGTTGGTTTAGACTTACTGGTGGGAAACCGGAGTTCCAGGTTGCTGTATTATCATCACTGCTTGTGCTTATGTTAACATTGCAGGTATCTATCTGTGATGTGCTCAGCCCATGTGAGATCCCGGTATCCCGTAATTCTTCATTTTGCTGTCTCTTCATGCTGGCCAGCATCTGCAGTTCAGATGAACTCAGTGTATTTGAGCTGTAGTTTCTCCAGTCATACTCCTGTGAAATAAAATGGAAAAGTCAACAATATAGACAGGATCATGGAACAGAATAGATGAATGAAACATAGACCTTGGAGAATCTCTCGGAGAATCTTCAAGAAGCTTACTAGAAAAGATTGGTTAACAGATTTCTGTTCAGCTATGAAGATCAAGCGTATTTATATGTAATTACAGGAAGGAAGAACACCACAAACACTGCAGTTTGTTTCCTGTTTTTACTGCAGTTTGAATTCAGGGTGTTTGGTGAAGTTGCTGTTCCACTGCAGTTAAAAACAGGAGATAAAAGCAGGCTTTAAGAAGTTCAAAAATCCAGCAGCAACAATTGCTCAAGCATTAAAGGCAAACCTTGAAATAAACCAAATCACATGGTTATCACAGTATCATCAACACCATCAACATAACGTTTAGTTATTGGTCAAGCCCAGCACAAAATTTCTCTGGAAAGTTATACTTTAGCACTAAATTTTAAGTTATTTTGGCAATTTGCTACTGTATACATTTTCAAATAAACTTCACTGTCTTTTTTGTTTTCTTTATGTCCAATGGTTGAATTGTTAATGTAATTCTAATTGTCATATCAAACTTCATCTATAGGCCAAAAGCTGAAAACACATACTAACCATTTTTCAGTTTATACTTAAGCCTCATGTAAAACCTTATGATAAGATAGTTTAAGGTCACCCAACCTCTGTGGTGACCTTAAACTGTGTTTAAAGAACTCCTTTTTTAAGAAAAACTTCTCCTTTTTTAAAGGGTCTGCATAGATTGCTGCTTCACAAAGGAACATGTCTGATACTTGAGGTATCTAGTTTTGGTTCTGAATGAAACTACAAAGCATTTCTGCTTGAGAAGTGAATCCAAGCAGTGTCTAGGACTTCAGAGGGTTTAGATCAGTGGAATACTGGCCAGTGGACTCTGAGACATTATTAACAGGACCCTGAAGAGGGACAGTATTTTGATTCTAGTGAAGAAAATGGAGCTTTTAGACCACGAGTATACATATTCCTGGCACAAGGGATGATCTCACAGTCTGTTTTGCTGTGAGAAGGCACTGGTTAACTGAACACCTCAAGAACACATGCAGGTCAGCAGTACCAGTGATATGAATACTGCTGCCTTTTCCTGCTATTAAGTACAGTGTGTATATGTTTTAGTGTGTCCTCTAGGCGTACAAAAGTCACCTGAGCACCAGAAGAGTACAAAAGTATTACACACTGGAATTATGATTACATACAAGGTACAGGAAGATGACAGAAGATCATCAAGGTATAAGAAGATGGCAGAAGCAGTTTGCACAGTTGCCACCCCTTTTTTAGCTCTGTCTTTTGAGGTCCAAGCTTCTTTCCTTACTGGTGTTATTAGTTCTACCATTTTCAATCCTAAAACAGTACACGATGTTTACTCTTAGGCCCTTTCTGAATGCCTGTTACTCGCTCAGTTACTATTAGCCATTTGTTGACTTTGTTACCCTTGTGAGCCTGCTTTGCTCCGATGTATCAGTATTCTACCAGATCTACTGCTGCCTTTTTATTGATCTTACTGAAGATGCTGATTTCCTGTTAATTTTTCTATATATAGACCTTCTGCAGTTATTTGATTATTGTAAGAGAAGCTCTGGCTTACCTTTCTTATCTCACATAAGCAGCAATTGGCATGTAGTCATTAAACTGACAGCACGAACTGGTGCTCTGCAGCATAAAAGCCCTAACCATTGAAAACACTTTACTGTCATTCTCTTTTTAATAAACGCAAAACATTGCCCAAACCTGCTTGTCCTTTGCTTTACATCTATGAAGAAAGAGGTATAGATTTTTGGAATTTTTACAGCATAATTCTAAACGTGCTGCTGTTTTTACCCTGCAGCTTATTTTAAATTGTCATTCTGTTTTCTCTTCTTGTAATGGTCTCACTCTGGAAATACCATACTCAGGAAGGAGAAGAGATGTCATGACAATCTTCTGTCTTAAACATCCCATTCAATAAACTCCTAATAAAGGAGAAAGAGTTTGGACTACTTATTCTTCAGATTCAGATTACTACTACCAAAAAGCCTCTTTACAAATTTTACTTTGTCTTAGTCGATTTTCAAAGAGAGAATTTGAAAACTGAATTTGAAATTAAGTTCACTTTGTAATTTAGAAGAAACTTTTGATGTAAGAAGTAACTTTGCAATACTTGTAAATTTGTCTAAAATTAATATTTCATTTAGTAATTAAAAGCTTATCTCGTCTATTTGCATATCCTTCCCTTACAATAAACTATTTTTATTAAGCACTTAAAACTTTTCCTAGATTGACAAAACCTGTTGTTTAAAGGATTTTTTTCATATATAATGACATTTGCATTCTTCTAGGTTCAAATGATTTGTTCGGAATTGTCTGAATGTAGTTATACGTGTGGAAAACTTTAATTACCAGCTATCTACATGCCCGCAATATTACCCAGAGGGTTATACTTCTTTTTTAATTAAAAATATTTGAACTTAATAATAGAGAACTCTATTAAAACATGAATAAAACATTGCAAGCAACCAGGTCCTTAAAACGTATTAAGCAGTTGGCAAATCGATTGCAGGAAGAGTTGGTTAAGCATTTTTTTTCTTTACTAGTCCTCTGTATGAGCACAAAAAGGAGTGCCAAAGAACTCTCTGGATGGGAAAATTTTAATACCTGACCAAATCAAGTATCAGAGCTAAATCTTCCAGATACTTTAATTTTATATTTTGTAGCAATAAAACGAGGTCTGTAGCTTTTGAGTTTCTATACACTGATAATAGGATTTTTTCTTGAAAAAAACCCCAAACTTAAAATCAACAAATTATAAGTGCAATACATTTACAGCTATAAGTGCAGTATGTTAATAACCCCACAATCAACTATTGCAATCCATCTAGATAGTCTATATTTAGCTAAATTCTACAGGACAAAGTTGATGACTGCATTAACTTTTAGAAAAGTAATCAATGTATCATTTAATTTGTTATGGACAAATAGATTTCGGTTATTATTAATAACAAACATAGTTGAATTTTAAGTGGAACAATTTTCCAAAACTGGAAAAAACCAGGAAACAAGAGAGGAAAAGATTTAATCATGAAACCATAAATAGTTACTGGAAAACAGAAAAATTAAATTCCTATAAATTATACTAGGAGGGAAAGGGAATGCAAAATACAAACAAATTTTGTTATACACTTACAGACAGATACTTGGATATGAACCTGTCTAAGAAACAGAGCATCAGATTATCAGTATCAACTGGGGGTTTCCTATCACTAAAAATTACTGAAACATTATCTTACTTCTTTCCAAATACAAAAGAACTCATGCATTGCATTCTTCCACATTTTCTATATCACTAGTGGCAATTCTAATGTCTTTTCCAGATCATAAATACACAGAACATATGCTGCTATTCATAGGACTTTCTCTGCTTTTTAATTTTTTTTCCATTTTATAGTCTTTCAAATCACCAGCCACTGATATTTTTCATTACCATAAAGTCACAGCACTATTTCTGATTTTCACTTGCACTATTGTGTTTCATTCCCCTCGCTTCCCCCTAATCCACTTCCTTCCAAAGGAAACCAGTCTCCACAACCTTCATGGAAAAGGATGTTCTGTTTCTATCAGGAAAACCCCAAGGCCTTTACCAATCTGATAACCTTCTTGCAGAATACAGGAAGAGATTTCCAGAATCCCCAGACTGAGAGACACCTCACAGGACTGTGAGACACATAAACCCAGTCCCTGCACCAGGACTAACACAGATTCATTTCACAAAAAGCACTTAAGTATGGGTGGCATGTTGGGCATTTCCCCATCACACAGCAAACCCAAAGAGAAGCTGAACACATGCTTTTCTAGACACTATTCTTTAATCTAGAGCCCAATTTGGATTGCTCCTCCTAGCCCAATGCCCAGATTTCCATACCCACTGCAGGGCTGTCCATCCTCAGCAGCCAGAGCAGCCCAAAGCAGGCAAGGTAGAACCATTCAGCATGATGACCCTGCCCCAGCAGCCACATCCTTGTCCCATGGAAGTTGTCACTCCTGCCTCCCCCTTCACAGAGGCTGTCAAATCAAGGGACTAAAATTAACTGTATTGAAAGGTCACAGAATTGCTACAGACTAAAATTCCCACAGCAGAATGACAGCACCCTCCCCTGCTGGGAATAGTGACTGCAGCATCCTACAGCAGATGAGACAAGCTACAAGGGCAGAAAACACAATAATGATGGAAGATATCCATGCAAAAGAGGCATATGTCATGTTCCAAGATATTACTGTAGGTAATTTTTTCCAAAGAATGCATAACTGCTTCATAGAGTCCCCAAAATAAGAGAAGCATCTATTCTTTCGGTCCCCAGAGGTGTGCAATACCTGGTTCAAGATATTACAATACAAACAACACTCCTACAATAACGATCATGCAGTAGTTTGATTCAACATTCTTGTGTAAAAATGTAAAAAAAAAAAATCACAGAACAGTAATCCTGGGACTAAAGACCATAAAACTCCTTGACCTGTAGATGAGACAGCTGCAAGGGAATATGATATACAGCCATCAAGTAGGAAGTGGCACAGGTAAGAATATTAATTAAAAAAAAAAAGATTATTCATTGTTTCTTACAACAGACTAAAGAATAAGAAAGCACCAGGAAGGAGACAATGCATTCAAGTAAATAAATGAAGATATGTATTTTTTCCCACAAATAGCAGTTAAACTCTGAAATTCACTGTCACAAGGCAAAGCCCATAGAGATACAAAAAGCAACTACACAAATCTGTAGAAAAAAATTCCATCACCAGCTATTCACCTCAAAGACAACACCTTTCACTGAAGAAATTGCTAAGCTAAGGACTGCTGGCAGGAAGCCTGCAGGGCATGCTGGTGAGATACTGCTGGATGTTCTCCGTCCTTGCACTGTTACTGACTGCTGGACAGAAGATGTTGGTTGTAGGAGTCTTTGGTCTCCTATCAGCTGATATGAGAAAAAAAAAGCCCGTGGAAGAAGCTTGGCATGTTCCACTGTCAGATACTCAAGAACAAATCTAATCCACTCATAACATATTTAGAGAAGAGGTCACATGTCACAAGATATGGATCTGCAGTGATTCTAAACCCAAAAGAATTCTATCAGAAACCATGGAACATACTGGCTCATTTGTGTTTTACAGAATACGCTTGATTCTTGTGCTCCAGTTCTCAATTTAAAGTACAGTATTATAAGCTGAAGAGACAGGAATTAGCTATTAAAAAATGTTTAAGAACATAATTGGCTTCAGAAAAACTTGTTCTGTGAATTACTGCATGTTTACATGAGGAAGATTTTTTTTCTTCCACAAAGAAAAAGCTAGGAATAAACACCTTGGTGAATATAGAAATTCCTTTAGTAGCTTGGTAATTCAGCTTCTGGCACAGCTTTGCTGCTGGCTCTCAATCACATAATTTATTATTGCTCAGGGCTGTCGCAGAGAGACTATGAAGTGCCCAGATTAACGCTCTTTCTATGGTCACTTGTTAATATATCAATTCAAAATCTGTCAATTTTTCCTAGCAATCATTCATCCCCAAACTACTTTCTAACTCCTATATTTCCAAAATGTGAGTTGCTCAATGACAACTCTTTATCTATAAACAACTGTGATTTGTTTTATTTGGAGTATTATTTTGCGTGCTACAAAAACCTACAAAGTCAACTTTCAACAGACTGAGCTCAGTAAATGCTGTTATAATGAAACCAGAGTATGTCTGGATGAAAGATGTACTATTAATCACTTAATGCAAATGAGTATATCTAATATAGCTTCTCTATACAATCTAGTAATTTAATTTCAAAGCAAAAATCACTTACACAAGTCTGTGCTGTCAGACAGGAATTTTCTTTTGAGATTTTCTTGAGAGACGTTTTACTGACGGATCTTTCTAATTGATCAGAAACTCCTTCATATCTTTCAGTTTTTTCAGATCCATTTCTAATTGCTTTAAAGAATTTAGATTTACTTTGAGTTGGAGACAGAGAAAAGATAGGCTTCAAGCTTCTCTGAGAGCTAATAGAATCTGTTTTTCTCACAGTGGAACTCTGTAGTTTTGTTACGATGGTCTCATCGAGGTTATGTTTGCTGTGTTCCTTATTCGTCCAGTATTCAGTTTTCCATGACATCTTTTTTAATGGGATCTCTTTAAAAACTGCTGAATCAGATGTTCCTTGTCTACAGTGGCTGATCTCAAGGTTCCCAGTACCCTGGATGAGTCCATTGTTGTCATCCTAAATTTAGGAAACAAAGCAAGGGCAGTTGGTTTCCTCTCATCATCACACAATTCAGTTTTACATAACCTGAAAACATTTCAAAAATCTCTCTTTAATCTTTGATTTCTAATTCTAGTTTTGCAAGGATTCTGAAAAACAGATGCTTTTCCTGGCAACTGCACTGACTGTACCATAAACATATTCTTACATCTCAAATAGATTATTCTTTTCAAAATGTTGCCCCAAATTTAGATTGCTGGTAATCTCCCAAACCTGTGTCTTACCTGATAATCATAATTTCAATAAAATTTATTACAACTGTAAACCAAAACTAAGCAAAGAGTCCTCAACAATGATGTCTTTCCATTGAATTATTAATATTCCGTATTTTCACATTGCATCTTCAACTTAAATGTAGAAGGAATAACTCCCGTTGAGATCACTTTGCTCACCCCTGGTACAGAATATCATGTTCATTACCATTTGAATATAGGTTAAGAATTTTAGAGGTTAGTCTGTTAACCTTATATTCGTGCTCCTAACAATGTCTCTGCAAAATATCTCATGAATCAAGTGCACGATGTTCACTCATACCCCATCTCAACAACAAACAGCAGGACTGAACAGATGGGAAGAAAAATAATGGGGAAGCACATCTAGTGTTTGCCTCAATGTTCTTGCTCTCAAGGAAGAAAGGATGAGAGAGGCCTCATCTTCATCTCACGATGCTGCTCCTCTGCCATATGCTACCACACAGGATGTAAGGCAGTATATATTACAGCATTCAGCAAGACACTGAAATATCATCTGCTGTGTTGCCTCTCACAGCCACGTGCAGTCCTACTGCACATAAAAGTGATGCAAGTTTGTTACTGACTTCGGTGAGTCCAGGACTGCACAGAATGAAAAGTACATTCAAGAAGATAATAACTCCATTTTATTAATAGAGATATTTTGGAAGTTTCTATTTAGTTCCCTCAGTTATTTCCTTGAATTAGGAATCTGTTCTTCCCTCTTTTTCAAGGATTTTTATTTTCCATGTTATTTTAAAGTCTGTACTATAAAACCCACATAAAGTTAGGTTAACTTAGGACAGAAGATCAGTAAAGCAAACACTGTATTTTCCCCCCCATATTAGAGACAAATGAGTAACTTTGATTTATCTGAAGCTTAAAACCCTCACACCTTTCCATGTCTCTTTAGGCATACCTATTTAGGTTCTAGTATAATTTGTTTAACACTAAATCATGAAATGCTGCCAGAAACATCTCTAAAGTTTGCTTGATTAACTACAGTGTAGCATATGTAAACTGAAGATGAGAATGATTTTCCTGAGGAATAAGCACTTCCACTGATGTATTGTATCCCTTGAAAGGACACGCAGATGGGTAGTTCTGGATACATAAAACTGGTTTCTCTTGCTGGGTTGTAATTTTAAGATGATTGTTCTAATGACTGAAGAGCCCCCTACTAGGAACAGATGGGGTATAGTTTCTTGATACAATAGTGAGGTATCAGTGAAATTATCTATTGCCTTTGTACAGGTACATTATCATATTTAATCTTATTTCTTTATTCTTTGAAATATTTTATTTGTTCATTGAAGGCTTCACTGAAGCACTGCTCTGTTACACTTGAAACAGCATTTTGGACAGGGATATGTGGTATGTGGTCACACCTACCACAGTAGCATAACTCTTGCAATCAGTAAGAGTTCTTGGTTTTGCTCTGGGTTTGGCACAATCCGTAAATGCTGCCATGACAAGCTTAATCATACAAAATCTCTGAGAGAAATCTGAGCTGAAAGCATGGACATTCACGTAATTACAAAATAAGTCACTTGATGGTGAATGGTTCCAACAGAAGAAGCAATTTTTATCCTTTACTGATTATTTGACTCTGGTAATTGGAAAAACAGCATTGAGCTATTTCAGTGACTAATTAGTAACACTAAAGGGAATTTATACGTACTTGCTGTTTTCAGTTTGCAAAGTTTCTTCCCCAAAAGCCAAAAGTTACACAAACTGTCTAATTCTAGCACAGTTATTGTGCATATCTTACAGATCTCAGTATATGCAACACAGAGAGAGTCAATGTCCATTTAACTGAAGGAAAGGGTGATATAAACTGAAAGAAAACTTTTGGCCTTTTAATCAGCCCGACACATTTAAACTAAAAAGGTATGCAAAATCTTCTTATTTGTTTTAACTAAAAAAAAATAAAAAGGAAAAGTTTTTTTTATATTTTTCCAGGAGAAAGGCAATTTACACTCACCTCCAACTATTTAAATTGTAGGTTGAGATATCTATTTTATTTTTTGTAATTCAAGAGCATGTACCTATCCATGTGTGTTATATACAAAGATAGTTTATTTGAATTTTAAAGGAAGTTGTAATCATGATTACTACAAACAATAATAGTGTAAGTTTAACATACATTTAAAAAAACCCCAATGCAGCAGGATTCAGCATAATTTGGTCAAATAAATATTTTTTTCATATAAGTGAAGTAAACTGAGAAACATGTCATGGTTGGGCTAAGAATTTTGGCACTTTTGCAAAGATACCTTAAACTGTGCTAAACCAGATAGAATTAAGTTAGCTATCATGGCTTTTCCAAGATCCTCTTTCCTACATTTCCCAGGCTTGAAATAAAACAGTTTTCTAGTTTACCTCAGTAATGCAAAGTAGAGCACTTTGAATATGAAATGTATCCAAACTACCAATATAAAGCTGACTTCAAGAAGCAACACAAAATGTATCTGTAGAAGGAAGAGGATCAATATGGGCAAAATATGACTGCTAAGTAATTTGTTGGTTCAGTGGCTTCTTTCACATGAAAGAAAGGCTTAACTATGAATTACTAATGTAGTAGACTGAGAAAAACAAACTCTTGATAATTTGTTAGCACGCCTAGATTTGTTTAATGTAATTCCAGCTCTGTAAGCCTAATGCATCTTCAGCTGCAGTGCTGATACTATTTAATGCAGTTTGCATCCAAAGATAATTACTGAAACATGGGCTGCTCCCTACCACACCTCTGGCACATAATCAAAGACAAACTTTTAATTTATGTAATACATAAATTTTTTAAAGGAAGACAGGAGTCCTCTATCACTCTCTTGTATCAACCCTCTAGAATGGCCACTAATGTGCCCCAATGTTCTTCTTTTGCTGTAAAAGCAGGAGTACTTTGCTACTGCTTTCTCTTTGTGTGCTTGGCACTGGATCTCTACAGATTTATATAAATATGTTAAAAAAGTTTCTTTTCTTTTTGTTAATTTCATTGCTGAAAGATTTCCACATTGCAAAAGAATTAAAGTTGGTGATGCTGACGCAGCTCAGACAGAATACAAAGCAGAAATACCAATAATCAACCGGCATTTAAAAGCTGAAATTTCTGAATTCACTTTCAACAATGTCAATGAGCAAAAATAGTCTCCACTTACAGTTTTAAAATGCACAATGAAGTCTTATTTACTGCACTCATGAGCAACCATAATGGACTTGTATCTCACCCAAATCTATGATGCAGGCTTTTTTTTTGGAGTAATGATGCATGATTCTCACATCTCTCTGCTAGCACAGGGGCTGCCAGAGAGTTGGGTTGCTTTTGTTCACTTTTTACACATGGTACACCTGCAGTTTCACTCCTGTATCCAGTCAGACACAGCAACCTGACAAAGACAAATCTACCTGTAAGTATATAGGGAAAAGATGATTTATCCTCTGTCTAGCTTGAAGACAGAATCTCATCCTAGGAGTCTTAGGATGAAGACTGCTTTATCAAGAATTACAGGTACAAAGTGGCCTACCTCTTCACTGCTGTCAGTTCCTTGAAAGTTATCTTGTGTTTTCTCATGTACTCTGTTACTGTCTGGCTCCAAATCCAAAGGGAAAACACAACGTTCTGGTGACATATTTGGAGACTTTCCATGAGGAGCTGATCGAGGTATTGATGAAAATGTGAAAACCTCTTTATTATTCATTTGCTGATCACCTGTTTCACTGCTGTGATGTTCAACAGAGGCATTCTGGGGTGAGTTTAAATTACGGCAGGCTGAATCTTCAGTAGCTGTGAACTGCTCACTCCTATCCAACCGGATACTCTCAGTGAAACTTCCTGGAAACTCCCATTCATCTGAAACACACGATGTTTATTTCAACGCCAAATACATAAATTGTGTGATACCTTGATCATGCTTATTTTCTCGGAAAGTTGTACAGCAAAGAAGTTTTTCAAGTACAGAAACATTTTGCTTATCAGATTTATATAGTGGGAAGTGACGAGGATGCAATAAAAACGATCAGGCTGCTTTCAAAGTGCAGCAAGGTTAATCAAAACATTTCTGGATCACAGATCAAAAAGTACACAGGCTTTGGTACGCGACATGTAGGCCTGCAATTTGCAAACCTGAAGCTATTTAGCTGTCAAGATTTGAGACCTGTAACTGAATTTTATTCTAGGAAAGCATAATTGTAATAAATTTGGCCATTGTTCTTTTTCTGTGGGCATTTTTTTTGTGGCTGACACTTAAAAAAATAAACACACATTGGTGGAAAGTTCATAATATTACAATCTGCTGCTTCTTTATGGCTGAAATTCTACGCTTTCTTTTACATCTAGAACTCATGGTTTAAATCTCATTTTCAAACTACTGCTCTGATGAAAAATAGTGTGACATAAAAAATGCATGAAGATATCTGTTTCACCAAGTTTCCCTGAATACAGTCACTACTAATCTGACAATTTTAAAACAAACAATAAACTCCAGAAATGGATTTAAAGATTGAGTGCGCCAGATACACATGAAAAGACCATTTTTATATTCTTACTGTTAACTTATATTTTACTGTTTGGAATGATGGTATAGAAAAAAATGTCAATTTGATTGATTAAAACCAATTTCAAATAGCATCTGAGAAAAGGAGAATTGCTCAAGTATCCAATACTCCCTTATCTTCATTAAAGGTAGTGTGGTGTGGTTTATTCACTAGGTATCGAAACTTTCTGGCTCCATAAAACAAAGTTATCATCAACCATATTGAAAAAGTCTCAATAAAAAAATACTAAAAATGTAATAATAAAGTAACTCTGCAATAATAAAATGCTTGCCATCACAGAAGACAGTGGGTTTACTCTGGTATTTTAGTTTTAGTTTTGTTAAAGTTACCACTTCAGGCAGATTCAGCAGCTTGGGGGGGGTTGGGGGTGAAGTCTGAACCACTATAAATGAAGGCAAGAGAAAGAAGAATGAGCTGCTAGAAGCTGTGAGCTGTGGTTTTTCCAGTTTACTGAAGACAGCTAGTAAAGCTACCAAACTCCACTTAATATCCAGGAACCAGTGAAAAGTTTTTCAAAACAACAACAACAACAAAATCTTCAAAACTTAGCTAGCTAAGAAAATGTTTGTATCGTTTCTTATCTCAGCACTCTGCAGCCTTCTGACCAGTCTGGCACCCACCCTTCCACATTTTAATCTGGATACATTTTATTAGGTTTCAATGGCAGTGGCTTCACTAAGACCAAGTGTATAATGTACACTTCTTTAGTATTCAGAAGGCCTTTTCCCCGTCATGAAATTAGACTTGACAAGTATCATGCTGCCTTTGCAGTTTTCAAATACCCACAGCTCAGACCACTGTAACGAGCCCTCTAAGGTGTGGTTACACATTTAGTGTACAACCCATTTCATGAGAATTCGCTAATTCTTATGCACAAAGGACTGTGAATGAGTAGAGGAGTGGCTTAATTTTTATTTTGGCCTACTGACTTAATAACAACCAACTTCCCTAACTGCAGCCTCAACTGTTCTATTCTCACTCTAGAATAACTTCTAATGCTGTTTATTTGCAGACAGCGTAACAGATAGAAGTTTGTAATGAATTCTGAAGCAAAAAATGGTGATAAATCACTTGCTCTTTGAGATTATAAGTCAATTTTAAATGAAGTTTCAAAACATGGAAAAGAAGGCTTAAGTAACAGTTTTTGTCAAGTGTTTAGAGAACAGGAGGCAGTTAAGAGCCTTACACTCCTGACTAAGCCTCAGACATCCACAAACTTCTTACATATCACTTTACTCAACGTAGTGAGTAATGTCTTGCCCACATAAAAAGTATTCCAGAAATATAAAGAAATACTTTAAAAGACTTAGTATCTGGATAATATTTAGCCTGAATATTCTCCCTTTTTAGTCTAAGCCTCCCTGAAAAGAACAATATCCGTTTCCAGAGATGCTGGAGAAATATATTTGAGTTAGGAATAAGTTAGCTGTAAATATTAGTTTGCACAGCACAGTACTTATTCTTAATGAAATATAAGGGGGAAGATGGAAAAGTCTGTAAGGCGTTAAGATGACATTTTATGGTGGTTACAGAGTTCAGCAACTTCTGTAACTTCCTCTATAGTCTACAGGGAGTCTTGGACCAAACAAAATCCCATTACCTCTCCAACAAAACTCTACTACAATTTCTTTTTAACTCAGCATTTCCATGTCAATTGTAACAAATAATTTGGAGTACCTTCTTAGCAAAATATGCAAACTACTATGTAATCACAACATTGCAGCCAACAACATAAATGCAAGAATGATCACCCTAACATCTAATTAGCTCTTCTACATAGTCAGACTTATGCTAAAGCTTCTAATTGCAGCCTAACATTTTAATGAAGGTTTCAGCATTGAGTAAATAAGATTGGCATAAACAATGTTCACTCATTTTATTTTTTTCCCTCAGTTAAAAACAATTTACCTTGGTAAAGGTACAGCATACCTGCTACAGAAGACATGCTGATTTGAGGTTATAATAAATCTAAGAGACATTATTATAAATAGCAATGCCTAACCTCTAAGGTAATAAGAACAATCACTTAATAAAGCTCCCCTACCCCCAACTAATTTAAATTAATATTTACTCAAGCTAATGGCAGAATAAGTGTAGTGCTGCTCCAAGATCTCCATAGGCTATGGCTGCACAGGGCTCAAGAATATTAAATGACTGATGATAAGAGTAGTGTATGATGGACTCTTATTGATACAAATTGCTTTGACCACGGTGTAAAAGAGGAGCCAGAAACTGTGGAAGCTTGTATTTGCTTGGGGAATGTGGTTTTGTTCCAAGGACTTGTCATAGGTTTATGCACATTTACACTTTGTCAGAAGTGTCAGGACTATGATTTTGGCTGAGTCATCACCACTGAGCCAGACTTGTGGTTGTTCACTTCGGGGCAAGATCAGTTGGGGGTTTCCTCACTAGAAGATCTACCCTGAGGATTATGGGGTTACAATCTTGACAATGCATGAAATACGGCTACAACTCAAGTTATCACAGAAATCATAATTTCTTTGCTTTTATTAGAAAGGTATTTGTTTTTAAAATGTTAATGCAAATAAATCCAGTACTACAGGATAAATAAATCATTTAGTTATTGACAAACAATTAGATAACTTCACCTATTGAAAAGAAACTGAAACCTGCAAACTGAGCTACCAGTGACAGGCAATGAAAGTTCGGGGAAAGAAGTTTGTAGAATTGTACCTTACAAACTCACATCATGCATTTATCTGCCTGTACACACAATTAAGACTACAGAGAAACAGTTTTCATTCTTGCAAACAAAAACAGCAAAAGGACAGAGCTTATACATAGCTTTCTTCCTCAGTTCTCTGCTTCTGAATTTACAAAAGGGCATTTAGACATGCCAGTCTACTGCCCTAAGTCTGTCTTTTCGCATCACTTGTACTTACATAAAATAACAAGTGTTGATTCAATTTTCTGAAATTCTAGCCCTAGATAGGGACCCTGGTGTTCTAGATGAAGAACAAGTTAAGACTTGTGACTCCTGACCCAGAGTCCTCAAAATTCAGGTAAATAGCAAGTAATTAAAAAATTCTCCAGAAGGTTCTACTTTCCTGAGCATCTTGCATCTGTTTCAGTCAAATTATGACACCCAAAAGAGCAATTACTGACACTGCCATAGTACATAATTGCTTCTAAACATTCTCAAAGAATAAACAAAATGGAAATCACTCACAATGTGAAGGAAAATCTCGTTGGTCAATTTTGAGCACATTTGAGTAGTCTGACCACTCTTTAAATTGGTGGCTATGCCTTTTAACAGAAAGTGACACTACTTTTTCATAGAGACAAGGGCTACTTTTGCCACAATAATGCACTTCCCAGACACGGGCAGAGCAAGTTGATTGACACTGTATGACAAAAAAATATCCACACCTTTTGGCAGACAACTCAAAACATAAGCTGAGGTGTCTTTCTGTGAATAAGAACAAACTATAATTCATGACTGAACTTTATAAACAAACAAAACCCCCTGAGATTACATAGGTACCATAGTTAATATTCATAACTCTTATTTGTGACAAGTAAGATTTCATGTTTGGAATCTTCAGTGTTAAATTTATTAGAGATTTAAAGAATAAATTATTTTTAGTTCTTTTCCTTTAATTATGAGAGCACAGAACTTTTCTTTTTATATTCATTCACTGCTCTGGTACTCTGCTTAATCCTGCAAATCTTTAGCAATGCTCAAAAGCAATTCTGTTGCAGCGTCTTTGATTTTCATAATCCCTCACAACACAGACATTTATATTTATGTGAACTGCTTCTGGGTCCTTTGAACTTTACAATAGATAGTCCCTCACACCGCATAGAAATGAAATGTAAAATAACATAAAATGAGCATCATACCACTGGTTATCTCCCATGTGTTTTTGGCTGCATTTTTTAGAGATAATCTTTTATGACTGTTCTTGTCTGGTGATGGTACTTGTGGTGAGGTAAGCTGAAAATCTGCTTCTCCACTCACAGATGTTTTCTGAGTCTGAATTTCAGGGTCTGAAATGCAATGCAGAAGCTTATGAAATGCCTGTGAACATTCATATTGTGTGCATAATGGAGCAGTGTACTGGGATACAAACATCTTCCAAACAGCATGGGAGTCTTGTAGGCAGCAGGAGTATGACAGTCACAAGGAAGTAAAAATTTAATAATAGGTATGGAAGATGGGCAAACCAGAGAAGTTATGAAAAACAGGCTTGCAAAAGTCTGCAAAATAATCAAGAGCCACTGCAGCAGCTCAGTTGTTTGCACAGCATGAGGGAAAGCATAAACTGTGGCTACTGCCAGCAGGGGCTGACTCCTGGCTCAAACACTTACAATATGAATACCTGCAGAGAAATTGAGCATTTGTTCAAGCTCATACAGGAGAATAAGCCATGATTTAATAAACATGTCTTCAGTAATTAATAAGGCAGATAAAGAATCAGAAAAACAAAGAATTAAGTCTTACATTCCAAAGGCAGAATAACGCACAAATTTTGGCAGTTTGAAAACTCTATATTCTA
Source organism: Cephalopterus ornatus (assembly GCA_013396775.1). NCBI lineage: Eukaryota > Metazoa > Chordata > Aves > Passeriformes > Cotingidae > Cephalopterus > Cephalopterus ornatus. The sequence goes on from VZRE01013210.1 coordinate 481,939, forward strand.
TATTCTTTGCTTTATACTCTTACCGGTATGACATATATCTTCAGTTGTTTGGTGAGTACTTCTTTTGCCTTCTTGATCTAAATAATCATAGCATGATGAGAACGATAGCTCCAATCTCCCAGTGTCTTGTATGGATTCAGCAGGCATTTCTGAATTTTGAAGTTGGCATGATCTATTACTTTTGCTACCCGAGGTCTTTGTTACCTTGAAAGACATTATTTTCTTGATAAAAGGCAAAAAAGGTAACAGCTTTCAAAATACTCTCAAAGCAAACATTTTGAATTGCGCTTATTTTTCAAATAAATATTTCCAAATCTTTGTTTTAATTACTATCTTTTCAGGAAACTTTCTGGTAGGTGTGATTTAGTATGGTATGTTCAGTTTTTACAGTCTAGTAACAGAGGGGTTTTTTTTTTCACTGAGTGAATAGAAAACAAAGCAAAGCTAAGTAAAAAAAAATTAAAATTCACTATCAGAATAAAAAGACTAAAACTTGTAGTTATGCTAGACTTCAGGAGTCTTTTCTTTTTGGGAGAAAGGAATCTCATTTTACATCTTAGCTTTCAAGTGACTTCCTACAGAAGTGGATCTGGGAATTGTAGTCCCGCCCAGATTCCAAAAACCTGAATATTGTTTGCTGGCAGACTTAGAGCAGGTGTTTTCCCTGGCATTTTAATGGACAGCATCACATGAGCTACTGTATGGCTGCCTATCAGAGCATATTGAAATGCAGTTTCTGCTTTGTATCATAGGTCTCATCATAAGGAAAAATACTTACATACACAAATTTCAGCGGTCTAGAACAAGAAATTCAGAAAAATAAGAATGATAAATCACAGTAATTAGGGTAGAATGAGACTTCTTCAGCCATGATGCTGAAATTAAATCAGCCTGATTCAGTCACGTTTTGTTGTCTTTGAAAGTTCTGAGTTCCACAACTCCTGTGACCCTGTTCTGGTACTGAACCACTTTATATCATTATACTTATCATTATGTTTAGTCTGAGACCCTCTGCAATTAGGACCTTCTGCCTCTTGGTCTCTCATGGCACCTCTCAGAAGCCTGGCTTCTCCATAGCCCTGCATTAATTGAAAACAGCAACCAGATTATCCTTTAGCCTTCTGTCCTGGGGGATGAACTAATCCATGCCCTGTGCTGCAGCCACCCAAGCATTTTCCTTGCTCCCCACTGGATGTTACAGGATCTCTGGCACTGGGGGTCCATACTAACACAGTATTCCAGGGACAGCCTCTGAAACAAACCTTTAGTGTAATTCCTGTGCTTGCCAATCTCTTCCTTTGCTGAAGTGCCAGCAGTGTTGTAGGAATTTAAACCTTCTTACCTCTCCAGGTACCTTTGTACTGACTCTCCTGTTTGAAGATGGAGGTGGCCCAAGCATCTTTGATCCAAATGCAATATGTGATACATCCTGAGTTTTACTGCTGCGTATGTTGCCTCGTCCTCTATTAACCAAGCTACCTAAGTTAAGAAAAATAAGTTAAAAAAATTACAGTACTTACAAACAATAAAAAGTAGCAGTTTTCAAATCAACTAAAAGAATTATGAATACTACATATACCTAAAAATTGTATTTCTTTAAAGCATAATCCCTAGAAATATAGGAATAGCAAACACATTTTATAAAAGTGTGTCAACATACAAGCAAGAAACTTCTGGTCTATTATAGAGACATATTTCTAATCCCCTTGCTGTAAAGATTTATTTAAAAGGAGGGATATTTATAGACAAAAAATTGGTTTGCATGATTTCTTTAGAACTTCAATAAAAACCCAAATTCTGTCGGAAGAAAAAAGAACTCTAATTAATAAATAACAGAATAAATAAATAATAACAAAAAACCTGAGGCAAGGATGTCAAGGTATGAGTCACAGCCAGGAGAACTATTTACACGTAGCTTGCTTTTTGAAATTACTGAATCTACTGTACTGCCAGGGCTGAGGCCTAATATTGCAAACACATCCTATTGCTGTTAAAATGTTCTACCCCTTTTACTATTTATTTCTTTACTGCTTAAAGCGTAGATTTATTCATGTAATTCTTTTCAAGCACAGAAATTGCCAACCAGTCTGCAAGACAAACAAAAAGTAAACATGGAATGCAGGTGAATGTTCTGAAAAAAATTAAAAAGAAAGGACAGGAAAATGAGTATGTATTAATTTTATCATCAGGGTTGCAGAATTGCATGTACTATCTATTTTCCTCTTTTTTAATTCTCCAAGATTGTCAGTGAATTTTCCTTTCCAGAGCTGATAAAAACAGTATCTTCACATTAATTTATATTTAATACTTAAAACGTCCAAAGATATTTTCCTGCTTACAACTTCAGTGTTAAATTGCTATCTCATTTCAGAGATCTGACACCTTCATAAAGCAATAAAGTAGAAATAAACCAGTTTGTCGATTCCCCTAAGCATTTTTCATAACCTTATTTCTAGATCAGCTTTATTTACAGTGTCATCAAGGAAATGAAAAACAGATCATGCATTAGCCCCCAAATACCATAACTTACAGTACTAATAAGCACAAAAGAAGCCACTTGCTGCCATTACCTTCCCCCCCTTTTTCCTAATGTGTCATTTGGTTGCTGCTAACAGGTGCCATTTCACAAGATTAGATGACCTGTTTTGGTTTAACATCAATTTCTTTAATTTGCTGACTACCTTGGGATGTTGTTAGCTCCAATTAGAAAAGCTGATTTGCATTAAAATCTCTCTTTATGAACACATTAATTGACCACAATTAATTACCTACATCTACGCATAACAGTGTGTTGATGACATAATGAAGTAATATGTGTAATTAAAGGTGGATGATACTAAAAATAATTTGGGCTTTTGATTATCAAACAACCAAAAAGTTTAGTGGATAAAAAGAACATTTTCCAATTAAAATGTACTTAAACATGCAAAGCTTCCATTTTCAAGGAGGCCAACTTCTGAAACTTGAAAAGCATGTCTGGAGGAACACATGCTATGTTCATAAGATGGGGTTAAAAAAAAAGATTAGACCTTACACTGAAGGCATTTACTTTTCATGCAGGTGAGGGATGTTATCATTAATTACTTCCCTCTATATTCCTAAGGGCTATATGTCTTTGTAGCCTTGATGGTAAAACCTGAGTCCTGTTTTAAATAAACAGTCACTTTTCTGTTTAGATACATCGTTCATAGTATTGTACTCATTTAAATTTTACAGTCCCTTGTATTTTGGCAATCAAGTCAAGAAGTATTTAGAGTACAGCCTCTGAGAATCTGGATTCCATAGTTTCCTCTGCTATTTCAAAGGCAAATTTATAATCCAACTTTATAACAGAACTTTGGCTGGACTACCTTGTAGGGAAGTAATACTCTAAAAGTATTATTTCCCATTTAATATTACAAAACTGCTAACTGCTTGAAAAAAGAAACTGAATATAACTTAAACAAGTAAATGTACGAAGGCTCTTACTCTAAGCAAAAATGTAAAACTCCTATTATTCATTTCAGCTGCTACAGGACAAAGATTGCCTTTACTAATGAGGTACATTGAGAGAGAACAAAAGTTAACTTGAAAAAGCACCAGCATGGGAGCTTAGTGTGGAGGATGAAATATTTATGAGTTGTTTTTTTCATATTCTGGTAAAAGCAGAAAAAAAGAAGTTTAAAAAGCGTTTCTTAAAAACCTTTGATATTATCAAGGTTGTTCTCAAAGTTTATTTTTCCTTAGAGTTTCATGAGATGGTATAGTATTAAACTTAACCAGTAGTTATCATTCTCTGTAATCTTATTCCTTTGGTCAATACTTTGCAGATGTATTTCCAGAGCATTTTAACAGAAATGGTGGAAATGATTATTCCCTGAATTCAAATACTAAAGATGAGAATCCTCAGGAGTGAGAAAGTACTAAGCCCAGTGGGATAAAAATGTATCTTCTTTACCTACAGCACCACTTCTAACAATGCCTACACTGATGAAGACGTGTTGGAAATGGGTTCTTTAACTAATTTGCTTGTTCTAAACTACTTCAGTCCAATTTCCTTCTCAAAAGATGTTCTACCACCCTGTTTTGGTATGATTATATGACTCATAGAAGGTGGTACAGAGTAAGAGGAAAATGAAATACTTCAGTAAGACATTGCAACTATTATATGGGCTAAACCAAAGGTCTAGCCTTGTGTCTTGTTCAGCAGCCTATAACAGTGTAACAAAAGAGTAGAGGAAAGAGGGTGTCTGTTGGAGAGATTTCACCTGTACATTTTTTTAAGTTCTAGCAATAAGAATTTATGTGCTTCTCAATTTTAAGCTGCAAATAACAATCGATCCAAGAGAAGAGTGAAACTATCAGTCCTCCATGAAAGACATGAATCAGAGCACCTCATTAAAATCCATTATAAGTCTCATTTTTAAGAAGTGCTTGCACATATTCCAGGATATTTACTGTTGCAAATGGATCTACAGAATAACTTAAAAAAAGAGTACAGGTCAGTTATGTATGCATGCAACTGGATTTACAAAAACAGTAATAACCTGGGAGTAAGGAAATTATATTTTTGACATGTTTAGAATTCTAATTAATGAAATTCAATGAAATATTAGTGAAAAATATGGCATTTTTTCTACATCGATTTATTTCCTCATTGGAATTGTAGCTGATGTCTTCAAACTCAAAAAATTGATTAAAAAAACCCTGATCTTGTTCAGCTGCAGAGAAACTTGTCAATAGCTGAAAATTTTATTTCATTCTTTACATGGTTATGTTAAGACCCTTACTGGTTATGAATAATTTTACAACTGCAGAGTTCCAATAATGAACAGAAACAATCTACGTCTCTACTGCTGTTCTTTAACAATTACCTATATCATTACAAACTTGTTTTAAAAAGATAATCAGTATTTTGAATCAAAACAATAAAAGACATTTGCCTTAGTGAAATTCTGCTGTTGACTTTACTCCAGGTAGGAAACAATACACAGTTTTAATGCAAAACAGCAGCTTTAGTAAAAAAGCTGTAAATTCTCTGGCCCAAGTCTATTTAAGCAATTTTAAATCTTGGCATTTGCATCTACAGTTCAGTTTCTGCTGATTCTTGGCTTACAAACCTTATGCAGACAGACTTCAACATAAACATGCCAACTTCAACATAAACCCACAGGAAGTTCTAGTCTAGAACAGGCCAATGATCTCTCTTACACATCCAGTTTCAAACAAAGGCCAAACCCAAATGCTTCAGAAATGCCCCAAGACAATTTCAGTGGGGATGTATGAAATCATCTGCCTTCAACACAGTTCTTAGAGTAAGGGTGGAAAAACTTGGAAGCAGAAGATTAAATTTTCCCTTCACGTTTTCACTGGTACTAAATATATTATTCTTATCCATATAAATGGCCAATTGATTTTGGAATCGTACAAATTTCTTTACCAGCTTCTTGTAGCAGTGGATTCCATATTTTAATCATATTCTGTGTAACAGGGCATTTTCTCTTGGTTTTGTGCCATGAGATAGGAAAAACAGCTTTTATTGAACTCTCTTTGTACTTCAGCTTATCTTCACATGAGAATTTTTCATTCATGCTGCTTCTCCCTGAATCACTTCTTGGTCTGTAAGATCTTTTCTGAGATGCTTTAACTGATAATGTATAAAGTATTTCAGATAATAATGCAAAACTGATTTAAAGGTTTGATTCCTTTTTCATTTCATATGTATTTGAATTTCCTGCTACTATCTTAGTTTTTTAAAACATATTAAAATCTGAAAATTCTACTGAGCTGTATCTATGGTGATGATAACCTTCCTTCCTTGAGTCATTTAATTTTGATACTTCAAAGCTTAACCGCAGTTAACATTCCTCCCCAATGTACAATCCTTTGCATTTAGCAAAGCTGGATTTTACAGGGTATCATGTTACACATTTACGCAGTACGATGGTCCCTAGACCATAATTTTTCAACACAGTGGCCACAAGAAATAAAAACAGTAAACTGAAACCTTGCTTCACAGACTATGATGTTTCCTGCATGTTACCTGGTCTGTACTGTTTTTCACGAAACAGTACATAGGGGATTGCCCATCTCACAAGTTTAAAACTCTCTGAAGTCCCACTCTTTATTAAACTAGTATCTGTATCACATCACAGTTTTTATCCCACATAATTCACATCTCTGTTGAGATTATTCATAACTATAATAAACAACAAAGAGCCTAGAAAAAAAACCACTTTTGAGGTCTCCTGTTGTTAGCCTTCAGCTGGAACAGTAATTTAAAATTTAATCCTCTCTTTTCTTTCTCTTAGTTTTTACCCAAGTCAATAGTTTGTATCTTAGCACACGACTGCCCAGCTCCTTTAATAAATCTCTTCTTTGCAATGCTGCCAAAATCTGAATTATATGGTTTATTATCTTGTTGCTTACAGAAACATTCAAATAACTCTGAGGCACCAATAATACAAGATTTCCTATTTCAGAGTATAAGCTGAGGAGACTGGTCATATTATCAGACGAGTTTCATTTATGTGAACAGAGTTCAAAAAGAAATGCACCAACTTCACTGTACAATGCTTCAATGTACTTTCAGATGACATATCTCAAACACAATTATAAACCCCACACTTGAATTAGAATTGTTCAGACTGCACATAGATCTCAAAGTACAAAACAGTTTATGTGCTCATGGCACTGCAGCTCTGCAAGAGTTGTCATGTTTTGTTTTAAGGCACTGGAACTTTTACAGAAAAATCCATAATTTGTACACATACCGGTTTCTTGCACTGGATATTCCCTACATTTTACTTCTGGCTTGTGAATTTTTGTTAGGTTCAGCAGTTGAGTAACTTGTGGCACACCTGTATTTAGCCGGCAGGTTCGAGGAATAACATCTGTGGGATCACGTGGCACAGATGGAACAACACACATAACTAGAATCAAAAAACATGGGCTTTACTTCACTCACACGACACTATGGAATTAAATTCAACTTATATTATTTGGTAGATTACATATGCTTTAGTTCATATGGCTATAACAATTTACACTACAGTAATTTGAAAAATTTGCTGTAACTGTTCACTTTTAAGACAATAAGCATATAAATTTTAAAATTATATTGTGTAAATTTTTAGGTCAAAAATTTTGAATGCAGTTAAAGTAATATACACTAGTGGCTGGAAGAGTAAATTAACTTCTTTGAAATAAACTTCTTTGATCTCTCAAGTGAACAAGCAAAACAGAGCAACAAACTACATTTTTTAAAATTTTTATTACAACTCAGCTTTAATTGTAATGCTGATATAGTAATTTTTATATAAAATGAACACCTGCAAATGGTATTTGTACCAGTGGTACTGAAGTAGCAAAAGGAGAAGTCCCATATATGCAAAGAAAGAATTTCACAAGCTTTAATTTCAAAATGTGGACACCATTAGACTTTCATGATAAACTAAAAAGCTGTCAACCTATCTATTCTTGCGACACCAGGCACTAGTAGAATGTGATCTGACTATCTCTGCTTTCCCTGTGATAACCAGTATACACTGAGTTTATGAAAGCTATTTCTTCTCTTTGAAGAAAGGAATCCACGTCAGAACCATTCCTGATGTTATGATGCCAATTCCTTCCAAATTTTAGAAGATTTGAATACAGTAAGGAAATGAATATTAGCCCATTTTCCAAGGATAAGAAGAGGAAAACATAACGCAAAGCCCGAACTTGAATAATGGATCAAGTATTGACATACTAACAAAAAAATTCAAGTGTTCCATGTTGCTTCAGTAGTGGATATATTTTTTCAACCATTTTTTTTCCCAAGCCAGTACATTATTTATCACTGTTGGACAATACTTAGTGATAAAAACCCCGTGCAGAACTTTGGGATTACTATGGAAACCAGAAACTAGGTATAGATCAAGCTTGTATACCTCAGTATCATGGGGTAGAGAAGATGAATTATTTCCTCATCTATCTCAATGATCTCATACAGAAATAATTTCTTAGTATAAGCGGTTTCTCCTTTGCATTTGCTATCATTTTAAGAATACAAAGCACACTGTAAACTTGTGGCTTAAAAAGAGTAACACACTCACTGCACTTTGAAATCACTGCTTCTACCATCAAGGAGGTTGAAGCAAAGAATTCGACCCTTATCCTGGTTTCTATTGGGATAGAGTTAATTTTCTTCCTAGTAGCTGGTACTATGCTGTGTTTTGGATTTGGGATGAGAAGTGTTAATAACACTGATGTTTTAGTTGTTGCTCAGCAGTGTTTACACTAAGACAAGGAGACAAGGACTTTTCAGCTTCTCATGCTGCCCTGCCAGCGATGAGGCTGGGAGTGCACAAGGAGCTAGGAGGGGACACAGCAGGGACAGCTGACCCTAAATGACCCAAAGGATACCCCAGACCATACGTGCTCAACATATCAACTAGAGGGAAAGCTGACTGAGGGGCCTGCTGCTGGTGAACAATTGTTTTTCATTTGCATAATTTGTTTTTCTTGGGATTTATTTCTCTTTCTTCCCCACCCCCCCCTTTTCATTACCATTTATTATTATAATATTTCAATTATTAAGCTGTTTGTATCTCAACCCATGAGTTTTCCTACTTTTACCCTTCCACTTCTCAGCCCCACCCCACAGGGGGCAAGTGAGTGAGCAGCTCTGTGGTGCTTAGTTGATGGCTGGGGCTAAAGCATGACAGCTCTCATTACAAATTGCAATGTCATTGCATTCAGTGGAGCTCAACTAACTGGTCCAATCATCTGAGAGGGCAAAAGCTTTATCCAATACTGATTGTTATCTGAAACTTAATTAATAATAACAAAAGAACCCTTACTATTGTTTTTCTGTAATTGCGTATGAAGTGTAGAATCATTTTAATTCAGCCAAACCTTGAGCTGCAATGTAAGTTTAAGAAAGGCCTAGAGAACAAGACCAGAGGAGAAGCTGAGGGAACTGGGGTTGTTCAGCCTTCAGAAAAGGCTGAGGGGAGACCTTATGGCTTGTAGTGAGGTGGGTCTTGGTCTCTTCTTCCAGGTAACAAGCAGCAGGACAAGAGGAAATGGCCTCAAGTTGTTCCAGGGGAGGTTTAGATTGGATATTAGGAACAATTTGTTCATCAAAAGGGTTGTCAAGCACTAGAACAGGCTGTCCAGGGCAGTGGTGGAGTCACTATCCCTGGATGAGGCTCTCAGGGACATGGGTTAGTGGTGGGCTTGGCAGTGCTGGGTTAATGGTTGGGCTCAATGATCTTAAGGGTCTTTTCCAGCCTAAATAGTTCTGTGATCCTATGAATTGCCTAGATGAAGAAATTCATAAATATACAGAAAATACTAATGCCCACCAGCTGTGTAATAATCATAGAATTGATAATGAAGTAATTAAAAGCACAATATTTTACTATGCATACAGTTTATTAAAGCTGTCTACTCATTATGCTAACTACATTTTAGAATTTTGGAACTCATTTAGAACATTTAAGCACATTTCAAAAACTATTTAGAATGGAAGAGAGAAAACAATGAACCAACGGAATTAAATTAAATTAATGCCAGTGAGACCTCTAACTGCAGTTTCCTGCTGAGAATTTACCAGATTCTCTCTGCAGCCATTTTTTAAATTATTTTTTCCCCCCCAGCCTTACCTACAAGAAATCAGAGGAGTAATCACAAGGATTTCTTATTCTCCCCTATTGGTTTAGGGTTTCCAAATGGAAGATACATTTTGTTACACTTGCAATACTGCTGACTATCCCTCCTTCTGAAACCAGACCCCTTTTTTCAGATGTGTTCTTTAAAAGCCACAAAATGAAAATGTGAATGAAATTGAAGCTGAACTATACCTAGGGTGCCTTTAAAATAAGAAAGTGCCAGCTGTGCTTTTGCAATTCCTCCTCTATTACTGCAAATACCAGTGAGGAATGAAGTTTTCTCCCTCGGAAAAGGATGATTCAGGATTATGATGCTAGTAGGGAGACTGGTAAACTTTGACCAATATTCTGCTCTATTGCAAAAAAAAACCCTCTCATTTTTCAGTTCACCACCAACATTATCTTCACAATAAACAAGGACACATTAGGATAAATGAACATAAGATCAGAGATGTTTATGATAGTTTCATAGCTCTGTTTCATATAATATTGTTTTGTAACAGTTTTGTCCTGGATTATTTAAAGAAGAAATCTTTCATCAGCTGCTAACGTCCAAAATTAGAAAACAAACAGCAAATGTTGCTAAGTTTTAAGTATTTCTCTTTCCTTTCAGCCACTCTCTTCTTGGCCAAAACCTGATTTCTATCAGGATAAGATACCCTCATTAAAACAAGGTCTCTACTTGATAAATCTTACCTGAATTTGTTCAATAAAATACTTCTAAGGAATTCAATGTTTAAAACAGAGGAGTACACACATATTTAACTAGTTGCCTAAAGTCTGTCACTGGCAGATTTAAAATGCTGTGCTACTACCTTAATTTCCATGAAATCATGTAATCTTTTAAATTGCCAATCTGACGAAAAAGAAGCTTTTGATTTTATGTGAACAGTTATGATTAAGAGTAGATATCAATTAAAACACACCATTTTCCTCAGCTGTATCTTGCGGCTTGGATTTTAAAGTGAAGATCTTTCTTAGCTTACAGTTAGCTGAAATAATAATTCCATCCAACGACTGGAAGACAGCTCCTCTGAATATTTCACTGGTGAATGCTACCAAGTCAATACACATATTGCACCACTAGGAAAGAGAAACAATACTCTTTAGTAAAACCCCGCCACTAATCACTGCAGAAGGGTATGAGTGTACAGTTCTCTACAAATGGAGTGCCAGTGGAGTATTAGATTCTCACAGGCTGTGATTCACGATGCATAACATTTTGATATCAAAATAAGATATTGCTGTACTTGCATTTCGAACAATTACTTTTACAAACAGATAAGGACATATGACCTAGTGACTGCCAGCCCAAGGGAGTTCAGCACAGCATATCCACAATATGTTTTGCAGCTAACTTGTAAGAAAGTATATTTATTGAAGGATTTCTTGGGGGGGGGAACAAGAATTGTTAGTCAGAGTTACTTTGTAAGTTAGAGTTACTGCTGTTTGAGATTCTTTCATGATTTCTTTCTGAGAATCATAACAAAAGGACCTCTCCAAAACTTGCACCCCTTCCATAATGAAACTAAATTTCTAGTTTGGACGAGAGTGCAACGTATCACAACATCTTAAAACTACTACTTCTTTATAATAAGTGTTATCCGTTCACAGTAAGACTTTTCCAAAAGGCAAATCAGATAATGACAATTGCCTAGGTTGCTAAAGATCCTACTTAAATACCCGTTTTAGTTCTCATTAGATGGTTATTTCGTTCAGGAAACACTGTTAGAACACTAACATCAATGTGCTACACTCTCCTACTATTCCACTACTCTTTAAATTCTCTCAATTTTAATCTTTTTTCCACTTAATTCACCATTTACCTATTGCTGTATTTTATAATACTGGAGTGTGCAGTTACAGGTATTTATTTTGCATGTAAACCATTTACAGTTCCATGATCCTCCTAGAACAAAACAGAAATTTCATACAAAAAAATACCAAAACCAGAAGAACTAACAAAGTATGTTTTCTTGAGGCTTTCTGTTTTCCATTTAGAGTTTCTGATGTTTAAAAACACAGATGCTCATAGTACTCACAAGTGCCTTCACCTAAGCTATCTTAAATAAAATTATAACTTCAGAGGTCTTTGTAAAATATTCTCTCTCATGTCTAGTCTTAAATTCACAGCTGCTTAGTATACTACTTGTAATTTAGTTCTCTTGGTGCAGATGTATATTTTAAAATACTTGAAATCTAACTATTCTCATATCAAATTTATTTTCTAAAGCAGTATTTGAGACTTCAGTCCTCACACGGCTATGTGGTAACCATCAGGTTTTGTATCCTGCAGCTATTACCATATGTTGTGGCTGGGCATGGGAAAGGGGGACAGGGAAAAGATGACGGTTATTGTTTTATTTTCATCAGTTTGACATATGCTTTGTTTTATATATGCCAGAATTTGGAATAACCTGAAGAATGTGAGAGCAGCCATCAGCTACAGTCTACCTGCAGCTCCAGAGAATGTAATCAAAGGTCACTACAGGAGAAGGGACATGTGAACAGGAGCCCTATGATGAAGAGGTATCAGGGACAAGGAGAATTTTACAAAGGCTGAATCGACAGGAGAGATAAACACATCACAAAGAGCATTACTCTCGGGAAAGGGGAATGAATTCCTAATTTAAGAAGAAGGATAGAGGAGCAGTAGCATTAAGTGGCTCTGCTGCCATCTGGTAGAGGGGACATACACACGTGTCTTGAATTAGTAGGAACTGAGTTCTAAACCAAACCGTAATTTCAACAAGTCTATAAACATACATAAAACATTTCTGATTAAAAAGCACGCTCAACCACAGTGTGAGGAATATTCCCAAGGTACCTACTATTTTGCGCTTGATCATAAACAGAGGAATTTTTGCATGCAGAGGGGTTACAGACAACTCCTTGTGGACTGTTGACAAATACAATCTTCTTTTAATATTGCCTAAATCAGTTATCCTATAAAAGAAAAGGCAAGAGAGAATGGAACAGATCTTTGTCAATTCAATTATCCAGTATCTTTGGGAAATCACAAAAAATCTATTCATATGCAGAACTTTTATGTCAGTGATAGCAAATATGGAATTTAAGAATTACTTCTTTTACAAGATGAGTAATGAGATTTCTTTCTCCAATTCAAATTTGGTGGCTATAGCCCTGCATATATAAAATCACTTTACATGCAAATTTTATGTCAGCAGTCTATACTCTTTGCTAGATTTCCACGGCCCTTCAGACTATGAAAGAATTCAATTTGTTTGAACTGAGAACCCAGTAGCCTTTCATAATCACACGTTTTGGCCCCTTAAACTTGTCTTATCTTGGGGCCTGCTAACCAGAAAAACCTTATTTGCTTTCTTTTCCTAAAAATGCCTCTGTCACTTTCCATAGACTCTTTGTCAGCTTAAAGGTAAACACAATACATTGCTTGTCTATTTTACTTCCTGAGGACATATCTTCAAATGTGAATTATAATGCAGAAGTTTATTGCTCACTATTCAGGTCATCTCACAAAGACACCAAGGACACTGAATTTGAACATTTCTAATAAATTCAGACCACAGTCATGATCACAAAAAAAATTAGGTTTCCTTTAAAACGATAAACAGGGTCATTTTTATGTGTGTTTACTTCAAGTCTTGTAAGTAGCTGTACCAATTTTGGCTGGGATACAGTTAAATTTCTTTAGAGTAGCTTGCATAGGGCTATGCTTTGGATTTGTGCTGGAACCAAGGTTGATACCTCAGGGGTGTTTTCATTACTGCTGGTCAGGGCTTACACGAAGTCCAGGCCTTTTCTGCTCCTCACCCCACCACTCCAGTGAGGAGGCTGGGAGGGGGTCAAGAAGGTGGGGAAGGACATAGCTGGGACAGCTGATCCCAACTGACCCAAGGGATATTGGGTCCTATGGTGTCACTGCTCAGCAAAATGCGCTGTGGGGAAAAAGGAAAGGGGGAAGTTCAGAGCTACATTGTCTTCCCAAGTAGCCATGACATGATGAAACTCTGAGTTCCTGGAGGTGGCTGAACATCTGCCTGCCCACGGGAAGGAGCAGATGTCTTATTTAGATTTGGTTGCATGTGCAGCTTTTGCTCTACATCTTAAACTGTCTTTATCTCAGCCCAGGAGTTTTTGCACTTTTACCCTTGTATATTCTCTCCCCCATCCCACTGCAGGAGGAGTGAGAGCAGCTGTGTGGGGCTCAGCTGCCTGCTGAGGTTAAACCACAACAGCAGCACAACCTCGACATCCCCCAACAGTCCTACATTATTACTCCAGAGCACAGATAAAACTTTAAAGGCTGAAATCTGGGAAAATATGCTTAATGTATGGGGAAACAATGATTAATTTACCTATTATTTTTGAACAAGCCTATTTCTAACAGATGGGTATTTCTCTGTAATTAGCCACCCCTCTGAGAAGATGACAAAAAACTACAATAAACAACTTTTTGTCACTACTTAGGGTTTTTAAAAGTAATTACTCATTATCACTATTCAGATGCTGGGTTTTACTTTAAAATTGTAAGACTGCATTGTAGACTTGTTTTTTAAACTTTATTACTGAAAACAATTTTTCATTAGCTAAGGACTACCTGTAGCTTAACTAACGAAATGTTGTCACCCAAAATTTGCAGATAAACACTCTCAAACATTCTTAGGTGTCCTTAGGTCAACATAGGAAGACATTAACTCTGGAGCAAGTTACATACTTCAGCTGATTCTGGCAATTTGAGAGTTTGATCAAGGACAATACAAAATATACTGCAAGTATGTAAATATGAAAAGGTTTTACTAGTACAGCAATAAAAATACCGAAGCACCTTCTTGTTCCCCCATAGTCATTAAGAACATCATGCAAAGCTAACTGTTCACCAGCTTCCCAGAACTTGCTGATTCTTTCCTCTCCCTTGCAGACAAACCCGATCTTTAATCTATTCATCCTCCTAACGTGTGTGGGCAAATCAAAACAAAGTGGAGGAACCTACTAGCTGTTTCATTCTGAAAGACTAGCAGTTCCTTTTATAAATCACAAACACTTCAAAAGCAGAAATTTCCCTACTGTGCCAAGGAAAGAACACGATATCCTCACCATTGCTGTCGTTTGACATAACAGATTCCAGTACCAGCTGCATATGTATTTATGAATGGACAAATTATACCATCAAGTCCTAGAAAATTCCTTTCATCAGGAGACCTCTAAGTGTCTTACAATCCTGGGGCTTGATCTTACTTTTGAAGAAATTTAAGCAAGATGCAAAATAATTCACGTAAGATCACCAGCAAGTTGGCCACACAGCTAAACCTGTGCCCCTGATCAAGGCTTAGTTCCACCCATCACTTTGCTTCCCATATCGCTTTTGGTGAAAGAACCTATGGTTGTAGTTTTCAGGAACTCTCCACTCTAAATCTTGATGTTCGGAAGTGCTAAGAAATTGATGCACCAAAGACCTCCAAAGTACTGGAGAAATGCTTGCCTGAGAACTCCCTAAATTTCCTGGTTACATGTAGAGCTGAGCAATTGTGCTGATGAACCAGGTAGCTGCAGTAACCTGACTGCTGAAAAACAAATAAAAATACTGAAACTCAAACTTTGTAATTCTCAATAGCAAATGTTGCTTTAAATGCTGCTATGACCGAGCAGTAGGAGCCTGGAATTAAGTCCCGCATATCTCCAAACAACTGGCAATAAATACATAAATTCAGTTCGTAATATTAGTTCAATATGTTTAAATTGTATTATTTATTTGTTATATGAATAGATTTATCTCCCTCCCTCCTTTAAAAAAAGTAGGTACCTTAGTTACAGAAAGGCCATTGGTAAATATACAGCTCAGTTACATTCCAAAATGTAACACTGAACGCATTCACTTACATAAAAATATATACATTTATATCAGACTCTATCATATAAGTCTAAAATACGAGGTTTTTATGATGATATATGCGCAATAAAGAAGGGGCATACCTTAGATACATATCTACAATCACACCTAAAGAAACATGATTTATTTCAAATAATACTTTTAAAATAGTAAAAATATTTATATTCCACAGATAAAAGTACATGAAACATTTGAAGAGGCAAAATAGAAGAAAGAAAGTGGCCGTAAAATTCTGTAAAATAATTTATTTCCTAAGAGAAGAAAGATAATTATATAAGAGTGTTACTTCTGAACTTTCAAGTTACATTGCTTATTGGAAAACAAAAGTGCAGCAAGGGTCTGAAGAAACACTTTTCTGAAATAATTCAGACAACAGGAGTTAGAATATTAAATCTCTCAGCTGTAAAATGACTTGAGTACTTCTGGTGAAACTCAATTTTTTTTTTCCCTGTTATCCAAAAGCAGAACCTACGTTAAACCTACAAAGGCAAGAAACATCTGCAGCACACATCTTGATTTTCAAAAAATCCATATGGGAGTTAATGTATTTTTATTATGTCTGTGCTTGAGTATTTATATCTAAGGGTCAGACATGTGATAGAAAAGTAATGAGATCATGCTGAGAAAAATGAGGTAGTCAACAAGAAAATCAACCTCATTTATAATAATATTCCTGTGATCAGCAGGTGCATAACTCTTCCAGCTATGGTCATTAACTGCATTCACTTCACACTTAACATCTACATTTGCAAACCATTTGAAAGTAAAATTACCTTCCAATTCAATTTTCAATTTTATTTTATATCTTCAACTTTGATTGACTATTCTCCTCACAATGGTAACTATAGTGAGATTGCAAGCAAATGGTAGCAGCTACCCAAGAGTACAGATAAACTCATCTTCTCAGATTGGCTATTCACTTTGCTTCTGTATGTATAATAATTTATAACCATTTGTTAATGTTCAATTCAAGGCTTAAAATGAACTAAGGAAAAAAAAAAGACACTGGACTGTTGAAGGGATGCTTCATTTATCAGGCTCAGCTGTTCTTAAAATGAAACTGGTTTTCTCCTTATAAATGACTTAACCTGGAAGTTTACCAAACATGACAGCAGGTGTTTCCTCGTTTGCAAAGCTAAGAGCAATTCCCACACAATTTAATATTAACAAATCTCTTTGTATCCTGGTCAAAACCCAGAGAGAATCCTCTGCTAAAGCTTCACTATTATTACATTAGTATATTGGTACTTAGCAACTGCACTGCCATTTTCTTCATAATAAGCACATTAGATTGTGTCATCACCATCTCCATTTTAAAGACAGTAAAATAAAGTAATAGCAATTGTCAGCTGATTTGCTATGCTTTCAGATTCTAAAGTTTCCTTATTCAGGAGCACCCTTTACTTCACATATGTTTTATTTTATGCACTACTTGTAAATTGGTCTCGTAGGAGATATCACATTATTGAAGTGCCTGCCTGAGCATCTGAAATCCAGAGCATTCCACCCTCATAAAAACAGACTTTCATTGAAAATGAATCAAATCTCTATAAAATTAGAGATCTGGAAGATTGATATGTCCCACAGACCTGGAGAACAAGTTGTTCTGTGTACTGGAATTTCCTATTGGTAGTGGTTTTCTTGAGAGAATTAAGAAAAAGACCCCACAAAGTCCCCTTAACCAGTGTCCACAAAGAAAGAGTACTACAGGTGGCAGGTGCAAAACAAGAATCATCAAATCTGGTAGTTAGAACAGAAAAACTTTCCAAATGTGAAAAATTATGAGGAACTGGTGAACCCTGACCTCTCCCTACTTGACATACTTGCAATCAGTTATCCAAATAAAAGAATGACCTGGTTATTTTCACTGATCAAGAATAATTCATTTTGAAAGTCTAATTACTCTTAGAGCCTCATATGGTTCAAAAAATCATTCTGGAAGTGTTCACTTCATAAAATGTATTTGGAAACTTCTACCAATACTTTAACATCCTTGGTGTTGAAATGAGCTCACCTTTATCTTATTTTAAAGTATTCAGCAAATTCTATTTTAGGGCACAGTGGTATGTTCCTCTGAAACAAGGCTAAATGTGCCAAATCATTTAGAAAACTGCAATTTCCAAAACCAGTTTTTAATTTTTCAGTACAAGGTACTCTAATGAGTATTAATATGTGGGAAGTTTAGTGCCGACTTCTTTTCAAGAATCTAAACAAATTACCTCTATAATGCAGTTATTTATGCCTGCAGCTAGTTCTTTTGGCTCTTCTCTTTAGTTTATCGGCTGTTTTTCTTTTTGCTTTGTTATTCTTTCCATGAATGTCTCTACTCTAAAGAGACAATCTGTCCTTTCAGGTTTACAAAGACAAAGAAAAGGTTATGTTCGCATCTGCTAATGTAACAGTTCCCTCAAGGACAGCCGTATTTCTCACTTTTAAACCATTTATTCCAATTAGTAAGAATTGTTAAGAAGTCTGCCCTTTAAAAAGACAAAACAAAGTTGCTAACAAAATTTACCTCATTTGGCGTATGAAAATCCTGACTAACAAACCCTACCAATACATAAAAATATAAACAGGAATCAATTTACTCCATGTTACTTACATTGATCCACCAATGAAAATACACATAATTAGTACATTTCTTCTCTCTAAAATCCTAAAAGATGGTAATTTATTCTGTAATATCACCAGGACATCATCTAACACCATGATAAGATTTATTCTATTAGTATAATTAATAGTACAATTATTAGTATAATTAAAAGTATATTAGGATTTATTTTGTTAGTATTTCCATTTTTTCTCTGATTCCTTTTTGAAAGTAATACAGAGAATGAAAGCATCTCTGTGTCAGAACAGCAAGTGAAATGGTTTTGCCTACCAATTTACAATAAACCAAAATATCTAAATGTTAGAGGCAAGATTTAGGAATGGATTATCAGCTGTACTGAGCTCATTCGGAAAGCCCGCCAATAATGACCTGACTGAGAAGAAATGCAAGGAATCACCTATCTTAATTTTGACCAATGGAAATTTTTTTCTCCTTAGAAGGATCATACCCAGTTAAGGAAGAATAGAGTTATAGAGCAGTCTCCACCTTTCCAATTTAAATTTAAAGTTCTCACAGAATTTGCTTCTATATATTTGTATTATGGAGCATCTACTGCTATGTGCATTTAGCTGTCTGCTTAAATAACTACTCTTTGGGGGTGAGTGACACAGGACAGCCTGTAGGTATCTGGTCAGATCATGTCATTTCCATCATGCCATTTCACGTGCACATCCCGGCACGTGAATGCAAGTTCCTCCACAAAACCAGGCTGAAATGTAGTCAGCTGCATCTCCTATCAAGAATGAACATCAAACCAGATGAAACTTTAAGGCATTACTCCCAAATTTTGTTTTTGAATAATTGAAGTGTTAATGTGTCCAAAACTGGTAATTGCACAAATCTGTATGGAGCCAGCTGCTGCATAAAGCTGGAAACCAAAGACCTCGCGCTCCTCACTAATTCTGTTCTTACATATGATCACTAGGGATCTGTGTCAGATCACAACCATGCCGGCAGTATTCTTCATAGGCTAACAATCCTTCTTCCCTTTTCGAACTAAAGTACAACTGACTGACACTGAGCACAGACAGGGTACACATTCAAATAGAGAAAGAAATGCCGCTGGAAAAAAAAGAAGCTCCTCAAGTGGTGTGCACACCTATAGACTCAAGAAGCGCAGAGAAAAGAACACTTCCATGAAAATCCAGATGGTCTAAAGATGTACTGGAGAAAGATGAACTGGTAATTAAAAAGAGGCACTCAGAGGATGAAACGTTTTAGGTAGTAGCCAGAGGAGGAAGAAAAACAAGAAGTACAGACTTCTGAAGAAGGTCCAGGGCCAAGGAAAAAAGATTCCTTCAACAAGCAGAAAGTAAATTTGGATGTGTGCAAGTTCCAGAACAGAAGATCAACAGTGCAAAAGTCTCCCTCCACTCTTGATGTTTTATATTGATTAATTCAATGAACAGTGAAATTATTGATATGACTTTAAACAGTTTTATAGTTGCAGAAGCAAAGAAACTCATCAAATGTGAGAAATTAGAAATACTTACAGAATAAGGATAATGAATTTGTCCTGACAAGGGGGAAAGAAGATACCTGTCTTCTTTCAGACCAAATAACTAACCTAAATAGCAACATAATTTTAAACTAGGACTGTGTATTTTGTTATCAGTTCTATAAAATTGCATGAAGCTTTTATTTTTTATATTTGGAAGCAGGACACCCTGTTCATAGGATACTTTTATATGGTTTTCTTTGGATATCTGTTTCCTAAATTACTTGTACTCTAGTCAAAGTGATGACTGAAGTTACTAAAAAATGTTTACTTTCAAATATATGAGTTAATCTTCATAAATGATGGAATTTAACATACTCTAATACTTTTCCGTATTTCACTCCTGCTTCACAAAAAATTCAAGGAACAAGTGTCATGCTACTAAACACCAGAATCTCTCCAGCTAAATCTATTCAATAGAGTTTACCTCCAGGCTCTATCTGAAATCTTCAAATACTGTCAGACATACGTGATAGAATTAGCATCTATCTCTTACTTCAAATCTAAAGAGGTTGCTCTAAGTTTTGCAAGACTAACCAAGATTCATATTTTTATTGTTCTGTATCTGAAAACATGCTGGGTCTTGAGGTTAACATGAATAATTTATGGTATCTCTGTCAGCAAAGCTAAAATGATGACTGATTATGATAGCATCTAATTCACATAAATTCAAGCTGTTATGGTATCTATGAATAAATTAGCTATGCATGTAAAACATAGTATGTTGTGGTTATTAAAAATCTCAATGTAATAAACTTATATTTATAGAAACAACTGTTTGAAAACAGGAAATATGGTACGAAATTATAGATTCTACTGCACTGCTCACAAGCCTTGCAATAAAATTTCTTATCAACAAGCACAACTACTTTAGGAATACAGACATTTTTAACCCCTTTTTCTCCACAGATTCCTCTATCCATAACTAGCTAAACTTCAGCAGAAAACCTCTTAAACTTTATCAGATATGTTCCAGAGCTTGAAACTCGCACAGAGTTCGCATTAATTCAGAATATAACAAGAGCTGATGCCTTCTGGGGCTGGCAAAAGCTAGTGGCAAGCAAAGATAATTTGATTATGAACAGTGGGATACTAACTGAGCACTTGGTACACACTTGATACACACTTTGCCAGCTGAACAAAAGGCTGAAATGCTATGAAGAATTAAGAGACATAGATAGCATTAGAGTGAATGAGCAACCATGCTGTGACCCTCAGACCATGGTCATAAGGTACTGAGGAATTCTAGGAAGTGGCAACACAGCAGAGCCCCACGGCACGTTAATATCAAGCACCAAGTCTGGGATTCGGAAGCAGGACTCTGACTGGGAAGCAGTTTCCACTGACAGTGGGTAGTTTTGCTGCGCAAGTTTTCCCATCACAGAGATGAGGGGATCTTACATGAGATCTCAGGCCTCCCCAGCTTTACAAATGATGCCACGTGTGATTTATAGCTGTTTACCAACCCAAGATTTAAAGTAGTTTGAGGCACCATGAAGTGGCCACCAGTGGGAGCGGCAGCATGACTTCGGAGCTGCAGCCAGGGGTCAGTAAGTACCACACCTGGTTTTGCCACTAATATTGTCAGGTTACTTCAGAGTTTCACCACATTTTGTTGTTACTATCTGCTGTCCTGTCTGGATACCCAAATGCAAAACTGGGAAACTTCTCTTTTTTTCTTACAAAATGCTCTCTCCCTAAACTGGCCTCAATTCAGTGATAGGATAAAACATCAAATATTAAATCTGTACTATCAGCAGACACTAGCTTGCATATCAATGAAACTGTACTTGGTCAACCATCAGATTTTAAAATTTACTACCATTCCTATTTTTATCACTTCACATGTTTAAAAGTATCATACATTGAGTTAACTAACTAGTTGTAATATATTTTCAAAATAAATTCACAAATATTATTCTCATATCTTGCATGAGAGAACTGGGAGAAAAAAGGCTGAGCAACCTACAGGGACTCAGACAAGACCAGATAATATTTCAGTGCATAACCAGAATCTGAGTGCCTGATCCTTGTTCATACATCACACCAGTCTACAGGTTTTTTTTCTTTTTTGAGGCTGTGGTACAATTTCAAGGTCTGTCTTCTCAGATCAATAGCTCTAACCATTTGCTGTAAAACTTATTAAAACATTGTTGTGATACCCAAGACTGAGAAAAAACATATCAGAAGTAAAGTATGACAATGACTGGCATTACAGTACTTTAAGAAGAACAAATGCTCATATGCTTGTCAAAATGCTGAGCAGAACTGCTAACAACCACATGTTCTATGTATTGGGAATTAAAGCAAGAATGGCAACACAAGCCAGATGCTGTTTTCTATTACACAAAAACGTTTTTTCAAACACTGAGTTACCTTTGCTTTTTCAGAAAGGTAAAAAAATCCATAATACTGAAGATTTAACAACTGGCTACTACATTTAGAGCAGACAGCTATTCTCAGCATTGCTAATAGCTTTGCTATTATTTGCTCCAAAGAGGCTGCATAAACTACATGCTCTCTACCTTAGTTGTGATTTTGTTATGCTTCACCAAATTCTTCATCCACAATCTATTTCACACATTTTTTAGGCAGATCAATACATTGATTGTTAATGTGGTGATATTCACTTAATTATGCCACCTAAAAAAGTATCTAAAATTCTGCTTAAATTTCTTCCAAAGAAAAGACAAAGCAGCTAATGTAAACAGTACTTTGCACATTTAGTATTTATGACAGGAATCTTGCATGACTGGTTGATAGCAGCAAGTTAGAAGGGTTTATCTCATCTGATGGCAGCAGTGATGGATGGCTTTGAAGGAATTCTTGTTTGCTGACCAGATCAATCACTGAGCAGAATACAAAAAAGGATGAGGCTCAAACTAAATACCATTTCCATCTCTGTGCAGAACATGAGAGCAAGAAATGTAACAGAAAGCATCATATGCAGCTACTACAAATCTTGCCAGAGTGTTTTTTACATAAAGTAAATTTCATGGCTTAGTATGCTATCAATTTTCACTTGAAGCTGTTCAAAGGTTCAGTAGTAAGTAGCCAGGTTATGTAACAAACCACCTTTGAACGTTAAACTCTAGGAAGGAACAACACAATCAACATTCTGTACACAAACAAGCAAGAGATGTCTTTCAAAGAAAGGGACTGAACGGCAGTCACATGAAGCAAGGACTTGTCTTCATTATTTACTGGATTATCATAAGTCTGCTACGATAAAATAATGCACTACCTGTTCTGCAAGTATTGAAGGACTTTATAGGTACATCAATAAATTACAGTTGATTTCAAATACAAAACTTAGTAATAAAACTATTTTTAAAGACATTTTATTAACTTTTTCAAATAGTTCCACTAAGTGGGGAACAATTGAGATTGTACTTTTAAGATATATATTATATATATATAAGATAGATATTCAAAATAGCTGGAGCAACTTGAAGAATTAACGAACTTGAGGAATCTTCAGAGTAAGCATGACTTTATTATAACACGAATAACGAAATATCAATTCTTTTGTAAAAAGTATATGGAAATGTTTTAAGTGGGATTACTTCATCCCCACAGACACTGAAATCACTGCACATAAGAGAAAAAGAGAAAATTGGGATTTGTAGCATCTCACTAAATCTCTGTCCTTTGCCTAGAGAATGTCCACCTGAAGCAAATCTATGTACTTGGTTTCTGCTTACTGCAGGATATATCCTATTTGTTTTGTCCCTTTGCATGCAAACTTACAGAAAGACAAACAAAAATAAAATCCTTCTTTGACTTTACACAGTTTAATTGCATATCATTCAGCCCATCTCCTGTTGCAAAGCTTCTAAGGCCCAATATTTCTTTTGTTAATCCAACTCTCAGGTATTCTACTGGCTACAAAGCTGAGTGAGTTGTGCTGCTTATATAAAAATGGATGGTGTCAGTAGGAGAGGAATGTTGGCCAAAGTCTGACAACTGCCCAAGTTTAAAACTCTATGAAATCATTCCACATTGAACTAATAGAAATTCAGCTGTACCTCTCTTTCTTTACAATATGGAGATAATTATACCAGCTGAGCACTCCATTTGTTGTTCTAGCTTTTTACCATTTGTTTGGTCATGTTTTTCTCCTCCACTTATTGGAATATATATATTTCTTTTTGCCCTGAACTAAGGGGCCCTGAAATAGTTATAAATCTATTTCAAATTTTCAGAAAGCCCTCATGAACCAATATTTTCATATTTGCTAAATTTATGTCTCATTTCTTCAGATTTTCCACTGTCTTCATTCAGGATTTTTAGAGTTTGTTCTGTCTTCAAAGGAATGTCAGTATTTAAAACATCCAAGAAATAATGACCTCATTAGCTTAATTACTTCTTATTGACTTGATAAGTCACTGTGCTTTAATGCAAAGTATGCCACTAAAATTAATGACTGCAATCAGGCATTCCCTTTACATAAAGACTTCAAGGAAATTTTGTGCAACTTACAGTAACTCAGTGGAAAAGTCTTTTCCCAATGGTACAAAAATCTGAAGTGTCAGAAATTGCTGGATCAGTCCCACTAGAAATAGGGAAAAAAAATTAAATCTATGTGCTGTGTGCATGCAGATGCATGTTTCACTATCAAGCATTTCAATTTTGTAGCACACAGCTATGCTCCTGCAACACTATTTCCCAAGGTTCACACAACACATGAACACAAGAAAAAACAGAAGAAAACCAATTTAAACTGCAATAAAAATGTTGTTTTAAAAGTCCCATCTGTGGCTTTGGTGGAATTCTCTTGAAAACAAAAGGAATCTTTTTTTTTAAAGTTACAACTCTCGTGTTCCAAGAGCATGTAGACAACAAATATCCCATAAGAATTATAAAAGGAAGTAATATTTTCCTAT
This sequence comes from Cephalopterus ornatus, assembly GCA_013396775.1. Lineage (NCBI taxonomy): Eukaryota > Metazoa > Chordata > Aves > Passeriformes > Cotingidae > Cephalopterus > Cephalopterus ornatus. The sequence goes on from VZRE01013210.1 coordinate 506,441, forward strand.
CAAGATTATCTTATAGTCATATGAAACTTGCACTCCTGTTTGTGACAATGTACACCTTGTTAAACAACTTCAAAAAACCCCTGGGTAAGAATGTAATCAGATCATGACAACACTGCTCAGTGGAGGCTTCTGATTTTTAGAATAACACCAAATGAGCTTGACTGAGGGAACAAACAAAAGAAGTCAGGTAGCCCCCTATCAAGGGAAAACAGTACAAAACTGTCTGGATGGAACCATATGTTGTTTTCTCAGTTATTCCATCAGGGAGGGTACAGGCTGCTCTTCACTGACTTAACAAGACTCAACACCAACATTGGCTCCTCTTCTAAAGAATGACAATTCAAAACTTTCTGCTAGTGTGCTTGTTCGAGACACCAAAGAAAAAATAATTGGAAAAGTAAAATGCGAAAGGGGACAGGAACCTATTTCACATTCTGTAATGACAGTAGAATTATTGACTTTCGTAAGTGCTGAAGGGAGTCAGAAGTTGTTTATGAGACATTGGTCTGCAGCAGGATCAGGTACAGAAGTGAACCTGGTGGCACCAGGACAACATGTATCAACAAGGACCTTCCCTACAGCATTTATTCTAATATGGCATTTCTAAGCCTTTTACTTATTTGTAAGTGACCTGCTCAAAGTTAATGAAAACCTCCCACTTTTCTAATGCTGAATTACCCCTGAACTGAGGGAGAATGCTGTAAGTTATATGTTCCAGTATAAGACTGACGTAATAGTATAAGACTGACGTAACAATCAGAAAAACATCAAAACCATTTAATTCTTTGATACTTACAAGTTTGTCTAGTTTCCTTTGGTAGCTGCATTTTGTTGACTTGACTGCTTCCTTCAAGTACAAAAACAAAGCCTTTTAGTTCTTTGTCATATTCCTACAAAAAGCAACAACAAACATAAGCATCCTGAGAAAATTCTCTTCCTGACAACCAACCATGCTACTAACATGCAAAGCTATTTCTTTTAAAAATTAGAAATGGCAGATGGCACTGCAAGTATGAAAGTAGTTCAAATTTGATGGCAACAGTATAATCCATATAAATACATCCTTTACTTGCATGTTTTATAAACAAATAATGCTGATAAACAGGACTCACGACTCAATGAGCCATGCTCAATTCATTACTTATCAGAACAGCAAAATTACTTAGTAAATATTTAAACTATAAAATTACACTGTGACCAACCTAGTCTGCAAGCAGGCATAAAGAACTAATTTAAGTAGTCATTTAGTCTGTCATAATGACAGAACTGCAAGTGACAACTCCACTGTCAGGTCAAAGCCCTCATTACCTTCTAATTTTAAGCTTCATTCACATTTTTCTGGGTTTTATGAGTTTCTTTAAAAACTTACTTTCCATATAGCTGATGGATTGCCAAAAATCTTCCATTTTGCTCCTGGGTTCTTGCCTTGAGCACTGAATATTTCAACAAATCGGCCACCCTATAATAAAATGGTTTAAGGATACATCACCCAACCAAATGTTCAGCACTCAAGATGAGGATATAAGAATCCCTCCCCACATCATGCTGTCCATATTACCCATCAGTCCGACAGCAGAATATCAAGAGCAGCTTCTAGACTACTATAATAGAGCAATCCATGAAGTCAATACTTGTCTTTATTAGAGGATCGAAAGATGAAGGAATATCATGGAATATTTTGAATTATTTTATCTATAATGTCATTCTCTAAAAACCAAAAGTATTGTAAATATTCTAAAACCACGCAGGAGATTAGTAATTTATATTTGGATATGATTTATTTCTACAACTCACCAAGAAAATGTGAGTTTTAAAAAATACTGCTAAAAAATAAAATCTGTTTCAGATTGGATGTTTTGTCTGATTTCCTATGGAAATGGAGTTTACATCATTTGTCTACATATGTGAATGGCTCTGCCTACATAGGTGAGTATTTCAAAGACATTTCCTGGCAACTTTTTACGAGTGACTAAATTCCAGCCTGATTTGAACAAACAAAAATTTACTATCTTTTCTGGGACAACTTAAGTGGCCTGGCAGTCGACCTGTTCCAATCAGTATCACCATAAAAAGGTAAGGGCTGTATTCACACTGCAGCCTTCATGAGACATCAGAGAACTGATTTTGGAAAAAGATTATTATAAATGCCCCTGTCAGGTGAAAACCCCTGACACAGAGCACGGGCTCTATTAGACATCCAGGAATCTAACCACAGACTCTTGAGGAGGTTGGCTTTATCACCTTGGCTTAGGGAATTATTTGCTTCAGTATTTTTCTCATTTGATGTCACTTTTTTTTTGTGACATCTGATATACTCGGCCTACAGTTTGCTAAGCATTTTTCAACAGCCTGGTTGACCTAATCAATCATTACAACTCTGCCGCTCCCTTCTCATTTCTACTTGCCTGCACTCCCCAATTCCTTTTATGCTCAGCTGCCCAAGCAATTGTACACAAGTCAGAATAAGCAAGAGGGGCAAGGAGTCTTGCCAGCAAAAGAAATGCTCTTTAAATTATTTTTGCAGAGAACATCAACTCTGCATTGTATAAGAATTAGGTATTTTCTTCTGCCCACGCACACCTGAGAGCTCCAGCCACACGGCTGATCCCAGTGACTGGACTTACTAAGTTCTAAGGAGATTCAAAATGGCATTCCATAAATTGCACTTAAAATGATTTTTGAACTTTTAATGGATAATTTTCTAAAAAACACAGTATAATATCAAGTTCTAAGTTATCTGATTTATGTAAGGACTACCAAGATCAAGCTCTTGAAACGTCAAAAAAGATTCTTAACTGTCAAGCTGCATGTGCTTGCAGCAAATCTTAAACAATCCTTCCATCTCTGCAAATGCATTTTGTTAATAATGCAGCCCTTGAGTAGGCCCTGATTTGAGGTTAAACTGAACAGGACATGAAAAGACATGACATGAGAAAATGTCAAACAAACAACTAACGTGAGAAGCTGACAAAAGTTACTTAGTGCCGTGGGGAATGGCTGGATCTCATGGAGGGGGGCATGAAGAAGTTAGGGAAGAAACTGCCAAATTCCTCATTCAGCTGGAGGGGAGTATGGGGCACATTTTGGGGAGCACAATACTGCAAAGACAACAGGACCTAGGCATCAGAAATACCATGCAAAGCTGAGAAAGCCTAGGTAACAGCATCAGAAGTACCAGCAGGGAAAAAGTAATTAGGGGTGGGTTGTTCTCTTGGCATGGGACTAGTTCAGAGAAAGGGAGGCAAAGTGGTGAAAAGAAAGGCTAGGAAACAGAAAAAAGGGACGATAAGGTTTACAAGGGACAAGTGGGACTAGTGTTGTCACAATCTTGTGCTGGACCAAGAAAATAAACCAACTCCCTTTTCTGACTACACCTTAAGAGCTGGGACTGCTTCCGTGACCAGCTGGAAGCAGAGGCTTTGTCTTCTCCAGCCCACAACGGTAAAGACATTGGCAAAACCATGTTGACGTCCATTCTAGACCTGACAGCATCAGCAGCTACCCACTATTTAATGAAATTTCTATAAAAATACTGAATAATGAAACACTCCAAAACATTTCTGTAGCTGGACTTTCTGCCTCCCAGAATAAGCTATTTTAATTGAAATGGGTAAAAAATAAAATTATTTCTGTTTTACCTGATAATGATTTTTGAACATTTTTCCACGTTTCACAGGCAGAAAATAATTTTAGCTTCTCAATCAGTAAAGACGCTTACAAACTATGCTGCAAAACAAACAAACAACTTTATGACAACAAATACAGGATTTGACATGAAAACAATCCTAAAATGAAACTCCAACCATATTTTAAAAGATATGAATACTATTATGAAGTGCTTTTCTGAGTATAAATGTATATCAACTGCATCAGAGTGCTAACACAAAAGAATTAAGACCAAAATAATATTAATATTGACAAGGGCTTGGAAAACATTCTGTTCATTCATTGAGTACATAGAATGGCTGCAACAGAGACCTCTCCATCTAGAAATATTTGGCAGAGACTTCTGAGACAAGTTATCTTCCTTCACACTCAACATTCTTCTTTGAGGGTTATTAGTGTAAGACTCAAACCAAGCACTTCAGTTGTTTGAGGGCTGCTAAAGTGACTGTGAATTAAGAGATGTCTGCAGTTAAGAGAATCAGAACAGTCAAAAGTGAAGAGACTGATACTGGAAGCCTCCCACATTCCCCTTTGATCGTGCTGAGTGTCTGCAGGCTCAGCTGAAGTCAACAGAGAGTGAAGAGACCCTGAACATAAAAGGGAGTTGTCAATCTCCAAAGACAGAATCAGTCACAAGAGACAACACAACCCTCACTGAAAACTGAAAGTGCTCCTCAGTTCACAGAAAAACCCTTCCCCAAGACTGTGCCTCGCTTTTATTTGATATACTTTCTTTCTGTTCATTACTCCAGTTCAGGCACAGATGGCTAAAGAATTAATTTTTTTTTTAATTACTGGTATTTTTTGAGACTGAAACCAGTTTCTTAACAATATGCTGACCAGGAGACTATAAGTACAGCTTCTCTAATGAACAGTTTAGCTCTCAGTGACAAACTTTAAAGAAAATTTATAAAAATACATATGACTGCAAATGAACTAGAAATTCAGTGACAATATGTATGAATTCACAAAGAATGTACTCATTTAAGGTATTAGAGCAGCATTCTATTTGAAGGAGAAAATAACAATTCATTTATGAAAATGTGATGAAATCTATTGATGTTTATCCACAATTATTTTAATCAGCAACAATTAAGTCTGAAAGTTGTCTGTAAATAAAAAAAAAAGGAAAAATAATCAGATACTATAAATTTATCTCATTTTGTTGACAGAAATATTAGTTTATTTTAAACTTCTTGATTCTAAGGAAAATGAAATTTAACAACCACAGTATTTGTAACAGGCCCATCAAACCCCATAATTAGTATTTTCATTGCATTAAAGCAATACTGCCACTGCACATCTAACTCACCAGTTCCATTATTCTGTATTTTAGACCAGTTTCTATACAATTTTTTCACTTGTTTAGTTGGCATAATTTTTTTTTTAAATGACTACATTAACAGTTATATTGAACTACTCAACTATAAACTAGACATTTTAGAAATACCTTTTAAAGAATGCACTTCCAAAGCAAGTGCTTTATTTCTTCCTTCTCTATATATATTCTTTTTATATACGGAGCAATTAATTCTGAAATCACTGTTCACTTTTCTGTCTGCAGCTGTCACTTTTCTAATTTTTGCTATTATCTAAAGCCTTTAAACAAGCCAGAACTACTCAAAATTGCATGATTCCTGTCTGAGTGAGAAGTAGTGGCATCATGAAACTCATCTCAGAGTAACCAACTGTTTTAATTCCCTTTGTCAGAACAAAATGTGAAGGACCTGTACTAAAACAGAGGCAGAAGCCAAGCCCTCCTTTGGGACATACTTACAACAAGTGTATCACTAACTCACACGACGGGGCTCTTGTCATTCTGGACTAAGGATTTCACCATCGCCCATTTTTTATTTATTATTAATTTTAAGTGAAGGAGATGCAAAGGAATACACTGCTTTCTCCTTAGGGCAAAGCACTTGCACTTATTTTTGCTTTAAAAATCAGTTCCATGTTTGCCAGGCATCATGCACCTAGCACAGCCCTCACACGCTCTGAAGTTCTGTTACGCCTTATTACATCTGAGGGAACAATATTAGGACTAAACAAGTGTGAAAACCCCTGATTTAAGTGTCACTGCATAAAAAGTTTTATTTGAGACTGAAAAGAATAACTCACTTCTTCCAGGGACTAATACTAATATTCTGGTGAAAAGTCTGCATAATTATATTTTATATTTTGGAACAAACATTCAGGGTGCAGTATGTAGAGGCCAATTTTCATCTTCATTACCACACCACCTTTCAGGAGGGAACAGCTACTTTGCAAGTGGACAGCTACAGCATTTCCAGACACTGCTGTAGTCAGATTTGCACTTGAGACTTAGAAACTAATACTTCATTTTCTTTACTATTTCCTCCTACAGTACAAGTGGCTTCCATAAGAGCCAGTCCACTACTGGCAAATCCCACAGCTTTTTGAAAGAAGATGCAAACAGCTCGGAAGCCATCTTAATATATTAACTTGGGTTCAACACGGTGCTAACATGCTTTGCCTCCCAGCAGTGCTTATTAGTTTTGGCTTGACATCACTCATTTATCTCCACGCTGCATTGCTGGAAATAGTTCTCACTTGGCTCTGAGCATAGAAAGAACACACATGCACTGGTGAAACTCCATGAAGGCACACACCTGTGTCATGCAAAAAACTTGTGCTACTAATTAATCCCTAAGTTCAAGTAGAGGAAATATATGTCTGAACTGAAAAGCTCTCATTCAAATGCTATGCTTAAGATAGAAAAGATGACCAAATAATTAAAGACTTTCATACTGTATCACAATACAGACAGATATATATGGAGAGGGTAGAGATATATATGAAGAGATATTATCTAGGAAGCATGTGGTAGAAAAGAGAAATACAAAACCTGTGGGATGATGAACACTTACTGAGTGACTAGAAAGATCATACCAATGAAATCTTCAAATTTCATATTGTCAAATAAAGTTCACTTTTACAATATGGCTTAAAATTTTTCACCAATGCAGTTGTATTTAAAACTGATACACATATGGGCAAGTCAGGTTATTTGCTAATTTGCAGAACAGATTTTACACAGACTCAGAAAACTGATGACTGTTGTAGCTATCAAATTCACAACCAGATGGCTCTTCATAACTTCAGTGAAAGGTAAACTAGACCCAAAGTTTGTAAGCATTTGTGTTTGGACAACTCATTCATACTACAAAGCTGATTACTGTAAACACTTCAGTGAAATGTCAGTTTATTTTTCACAAAGGCAAAAATACTGCAAGTGACGTTGCAATACATTCTTGCTCATATACCTCCTCAATTTCCATTAAAATGCTAAAAATGAAGACTAGAAATTACCTTTGTTATTAAGAGTGGTAGCTACAAAAAACATTAAGTGAATGATGTATTTGTCATTTAATTACTGAGATACTGCTTTCACTATGCATCAAGTATTATTGTTTTTAATTACAGTAACCTATGCTTAAAAGCAAAAGAGAGAATGGTCTGGAAATTTGGTAGTTGCAATATTTTTCCTCTTTTCATCTTTCCTCTTCCCAGTCTCTCCAGAAATTCTAAAAATCAAGAGTACTTAAAATCCAGAAGGACTATTTGAGAAAAATGAAGAGCAACTTGAAATGCAAATCCTCAATTTTTTGCATAGTTGTCAAATAAATAGATATTTTATAACATCTTTGTAGAATGCCAAAAACTAGCAGTTCTCTAAATTTTTCAGTCACAGATTTAACTTATCTTTTTATAGAACTGAACCATGTACTTTAGTACCTCTGTCCAACCGAAAATAGAATGACAAACAATCAAGAATGTAATTTTTAAAGTTAAGTAACAATGAAGGATATTTATCTTTGAAGAATAGATTCCCATCAGGATTTACCTTGTGATGTCTTGATTTGTGCAGTGACTTTGATCTTTAGTTTCACAATGTTTCCTACATTGAAAATAAAGTAGCAGCAGTCCAAAGTTCCCCCTATTACGTCCATTCACAAAAGCCACTTAGGACTCTGCAAAAATACCTCCATCCTATGACAGCTTCTTTAGTGTATTTCAAACTAGAAATGTAAACATTCAGTGTTTATGTAGTACTGTGATTCCAACAATTGGTCCCTAGAAAGTTACAAGCAAAAGAGTATTTCACAAACAGCAAATGCAAACAGACCTTCATTCTTCCTTAAGCTAATTAATACTAAGCACCGTTCTAATTCCAGGAGAGACAGGGCTGGACAGACTTACAGAGACCTAAAACCCTTCATGGTCATGGTTAGCCCCTTGACTTAAAAGGGACTATTTACATTAAGTATAGGAACACATGTTTCTGATCAATATCCCAGCATTGAAAAAGCTGTGTTTATTAAAGTTTTTCTATTCCAGAGTCAGAACCGTGAAGCAAAATAAAGTGAATTCGCACTTACTGCTAATTTGCACTGAAAAATGACAAGGATACACTATTTTTTGGCAGGGCACACAGGCTCAGACCCAAGACCGTTAATACATATAACTCACCATCACGGGCCCAAAGCCAGCGCTGATTTATGGCGGCTGGGACACGCCGGGGAGAGCACTTCATCACCGATGAAGGGTTTTAGTATCTCCCAGACAAATGAATCCCACACACTGAATATTTAAAGCCGAGTTGGTAACACCGCTATATATTTTCTCAAAACACCAGTTAGCATAATAAACGGGCGGGAAGACCATTAGCAAGGTGTAGCAAGAGGTGCCCCTTACGCGCGAGGCGGCGCAGCCCTTGCGCGCAACACAAAAATTAAGTAAGACAAACCGAAAATCGAGACTTTCGCTTCTGCAAAAAAATTCGGGCGCCAAACGCTCTGGCGCTAAGTGAGACCCCGCGACCCGCGGAGCCGCTTCCCTGAGGCGCCACCGCGGCACGGCCGCGACCCGCCTCCTCCCGCCCCTCCGCCGGGGCCGCCCATCGGAGGTCGGGGATCAACCCCGTCGGAGGTCGGGGATCAACCCCGTCGGGCCGAGGCCGCTCGTCCCGGGAAGCGGCGGCCCCGCCGACTCTCACCTGGGCGAGGGCGGCGGGGCCGTTGAAGATGGCGGCGCGGGCGGGGCGGAGCGGAGCGGAGCGGGGCCGGGCGGTCCCTGAGGGCCGGGCGCTCCGGGCCGGTACCTCCTCGGGTTCCAGCGGCGGCCGCTCCTCGGGGGACGCGGGGGGAGCCGCTGTCCGGGCACAGGCGGCGGTGCCCGCGGGTCCCTGCCCCGCAGCAAGTGACGGGCACCCGGCCGAGGCTGTCCCCTGGGGTGTCCCGAGGCTGAGGGTGGCCGTGCGAAGTGACGCTGTGTGTCACCCGCGTGTCTCAAGTGCAAACGTTGCTGGCATCTCAACCCGTGAAATACGTTCGCCATTTAGTCTTTTAAGTCTTAATTTTTATTTTTTTTTTCTTTCCCCTCCCCCTTCAGGGAGATGAAGGATGAGCTAGAGCAGCCACATCGAAGTCCTTGTTTTTTAGGGAATTAGAATGGCCTCGGAGGTCTGGCATTTTTTTTCCGAGAGAAGGAAAGGAGGAGGACGGCCCCGTTAGTTTAACACCACTGACAAGAACAAGCAAACACCTCCCGACGGCTTCAAAAACCTCTGTGAAGAAGGGTGTGGGGAAACTAATTTGATCCTGGCTTTTATAATGAGATATTAGTCAAAGGAGATCTTCCCTTAAAGTGACTGCTTTTTTGATCACAGCATTTCTTCATGAAACTTTGTAGCCTTTTCACAGAAAAGTAGTGAAATTTTCTTCCTCGAAGTGTGTCTTAATATTTCTACAAAGAGCAATTATTAAGACCCTTGTAACCTATCACGGCGTGATGAAATGTGTGAACTGAAAGGGTTGAGCCACCAAAGGGACCCTGCTGTGCTCAGCCCAACATCACACTGCTCACCTTCCTTGCTTTTCCCCGTGAAAGGTACCCTCCTGGTTTTGCCAAGGAAGGGAATGAGTTAAATCAATTATAAGATGTATTTAGTTTTCTCATTTTACCTTGGGATTTTCAAAGAAATCATATCCAGTGTAGTTTTATCATACATTGGATTACACTGAGTAGAGTTCTTGGGTACTGGAGATAAGCAAAACAATAATACTAAAACAGAGCTACAGGTTATTAAATAAAAACAGCTAATAGAACAAGGACAAAAGAGAGATGGTGATAGCAAGAGAAAGGTTAAAAAGCTATTGTGGAATTCTGTAGGCAACAGAAACTACATAGTTCATTACATGTCATTTAACCTTAAGTCATCTTGAAATTCATTACACCCAACACACAAAGCTGGGCTGCCCAAGTCCCCTTTGCCAACTGCCACAGGAAACTGGTTTTAGACATACTCCGAGGGGAATTTTTTTTTCCTATTCCTTCCAGTTTTACAGAAAAAAAAAATCAATATCACGTGACTCAAAAATTGCAGGTAATATATTACTAGCAAGGAACTTTGTGTCATTAAATTTGGTCCATCTGCAGCCTGAGCACATCGTACTTCCAAGGTCTGTTTTGGAATTATGGCAGTGTGGGAAACACTGTAAAAAAATAATGAGACAATCAAGATGCTTGTTATAACGACTTCTCAAAGATTACATCTATATATTGGCTGCTGTTGGTACCTGAGCTGCTGGGTTATGTACTTTTCTTTGGCTAAATATTTGAGGCTCCTCCGCCAGTGAGTGTTCAGCAAGTGCTTCAGTAATAATTTGGGAAAAACTGTGAGAACTCATATACATTTATCTTCACCCCTTACATGTTACAATGTATTTCAGTGAAGAGATTTTTACTGAGTCTTGGACTAGGAAAATGGAACATATGGACATCCCTTCTTCTTGTAAATGCTCTAGGCATAAGGTGTGGTTAGGTCTCCTGTCTTAAATTAAAATACTGAGAAGTTAGTAGCATCATGCTGGGAACTGAATTGATTTAATTTCGGAGAGTATTCAATGTGCACTAGATATCTGATGTGTGATATTAAACCCAGCCATTTTTAAAGGACCCCTACTGACATAGCTTGGATTTGTATCCATAGGAGTAGTTCTGTAATTTCCTTCATCCTTTCCTGACTTTGCCTCTTTTCATACCATTGCTCACACTTGGAGCAGCCTGCCAGTTGATACATGGCAAGTGGCAACCCTTCCCTCTGTGTAAAGCTCCATTTCAGCTCTAATGACCATTTGCGAGTCTGTTCTGTGCTGTATTGTTCTGAATAAATTTGGTCTGTGCTTTTTTGGATCGACAGTTCACGTAGCCTGGAGATCTCTTGTCTTTCTAGTTCACACTGTATTTTGTAAAATGCTATGTTATGTCTTGAGATCTATATAAATTATAAATACTAATCTATAAGAGAAGACACCCAGGCATCCTATGAAATGTTCTGTAGTCCCTTCTTGCATTTCTTGATGTGTAGGTAAGTGAGATACGATGTTGTTGCTGCCTGCTTAGTCTTCGCTTGGTAACAGCTGCCATGGAGCTGAGGCATTGCCCCAGTGCCAGGCCAACCTCCATATCCTTTGCACATTGCTCCTCAGCCTTCCTAAGTTTGTTTGCCAAGATTTCATCACAGAGTAATTTAACTACGTGGTCACCATTGTATCCATTACTGTTTGTGGATGTCTGAACAATGTCCAGCAGAATGCTTCGTCCTTCAGCCATGTACACTCTGAATGTTGTCTCATTTTCATTTGTACCTTGGTCTTCTGATATAAATACTGTTCAAATAAATAAAATAGTGGAATTCATTAGTTATCCTGACTCTTTAATATCCTAGAACAAAATAATTTCTGTGAGAGATGCATATAATCTCTTCACCAGCTTAAGTCTTTTCTTATAGAAGGATGGAATAATACCTCTGATTCAGAAAACACAGCAATTTGGAGAAGGCAGTTCTTGGGTAAATATGCTAAACTTGAGAATAGGTTCACAACCTATTTTCCTAAGCTCCATTCTGACAAAACACAGTTGGGCCAATTTCTGTGGTGTGTACTTCCAAGATTAGACTTTCACGAAGTTTCCTTTCATTAATACGCAGTCCTGATAAAAGGGGACTGCAGGGAGGGGCATGGACAAAGGGACTCTTAAGGGGATGAACACAGCTGCAGCAGGGATGGGAAAGCTATAGGGACATTCCTTCTGCATCTATCTGTTCTTTACGCCATGCTGGACAGTGGAGAGCTGAGAGCAAAGACAACCCTCTATTACCAGACTAATTCTGTTCACAGAGCATGAAAAAAATCGTAGTCTTTCTGTAAAATAAATGTATTGCACCATTCCTACACTGAGTCCTCAGAGAGTAATACTCAAAACTGGAATAATGGCTGCTTATGTCTTGTCAGGCTTTACAGGAATCCATTCATGTGACCAGTTGGCCACATTTCAGTTCAGAGCAGCCATTTAAACTTTCGAAATCATGAAGCTAAGTATTTAATGAAGATGCCTAACTAGTTATCCAGCATTCATGGATGTAGAAAGACAACCAGCAAGAGCTAAAAAGAGTATTAATTTGTTCCTCTTTTGTCGCTTTGTTTGGTTTAATTTGGGGCAACTGGCCTCTGTTTACAGATAAAATAAATGTGGTAACATCTGAAGAAAGGCATTAAATTTCTTTAACTGAAAGACCCATCAGCTTGATGCAGTATATGTGTTAATGGCCTTCTTTCCTTCAGAGTAGTTCACTGAAACTATGTAATAATAAGGAAAGTGTACAGGAAGAGTAAAAACCTGCCAATGTTTTCTATAATATGGAAGCAACCTGGGCTTAAGTTTGGCAAGTTATGTTAAAGTGAAAAATGTTCTCTTTGCACCTGCTATTGTGCTTTACAGAAGTTACAGTCTTCAAATACCCCAAACTATATGAATCTAATGGTTGTTTCATTTCAGCTTTGCAGTGTAGAGGGAGATTTTGTCGAAGGTCTTTTGTAGTTTGTTCATGCTTCTTTGATTCAGAGAATTTTTGAAGATGATTAAAGAAAAACAGCCTCTGGATGGCTGGTGGGAACTTTAAATAGCATAACCACTCTTCTCTGTTCAGTAAATCCATTAAATGATGAACTATTGATTTTTATAACACAATTAAGGTGCCAATGATTTCTTAAGAAATCATTTTACATTTTTTGTATTATGCACTCAGCACATTATCTATTGTAAATCCGATGATAGGGTTCTCAGTCTGGAACAAAACCATATTCATGCTATTCTCAGAATGAAACCATCTCCACACTAGTCTACTGCCGAGGGTTTGGCTTCCGAAATGAACTGATGGTCTTCATCAGTTTGACTGGATTGTATATATACAAAAAAAAAAAAATTAACCACTGTAATTTACTACTATTGGTACATTTTTGAGGCAGGTTATTGTGCCTAAAAAGTTTTAGTAACTTGCACAGACAAGAATAAAAAATGAAATTTCACAAGCAGCCTCATGATTTGGGGTTAAAATGGATGGCTGTCTGGACTCACAGAGGAATTTCCTCAGCTCTCCATCATGCAGTTTGTACAATGAAGGAGAATGCCATGGAGTATTTCCTTTGAAGCAGCATGAAGTATTAGAAAGCAAGATATTGCAATGGGTCAAAACGAACTCTTCTATTCTGACATTTCCTGTGTTCTTTTGTGCTGAGACAGGATGAACAGAGCCCTTATTTGTTCTGATAACTGTGTGGTGTTTTTTTCCTTTTCTTTCTACTTTTGATTTTATTTTTACTGACAAGATAGGAAAAGAAGTCAATATATAGTTTGATGTTGCTCATCCAACTTGTCAGATTTTTGTTTAGTGTTTCGATACTGTTTTTTCATTCAATTATTGTTCACATTGTTAGGGTTTAAGGTTTCTTACAGTATGCACTGCATATAAATGCCTCTGTTGTGTTATCTTTTAAATTAATCTTTTTAAATTAATGTTGTTCTTTTCAGAAATACAAGTACTTTCAAATAAAACTCTTTGCACATTTGGAATACAAATAAACCTACAAACCCAAATACAAATTTCGAGAAAAAAAGAGCATCTGCAGTTTTCAATTATTTCCTTTGAGCTGAGGCACTGGATACCATGGAGCACTTTCCATTTTGGCTCCTATGAAATTGTTCTGTGAACAGAAGTCTTCACAAAGAGAGATTTCATGCAGATTTGTGCCCTGAATTCCTCCTGTCTAACAACATCAACTTCCTCTGTCTCTTATGACTCCCTTAAAACAATAACCCCCCTTGTTTTTTCTTTTTCTTCTGTAATATTTTCACATTTCTACGTGTCTTGTCACTTTTCCTGTATCTCGACCAGTTTCTGTTTTCCTAAAACTCTTCTTCCTGCAGTGCAGAGCTCCCAGGTGTCCAAAGTCCTCTATGTGCTTTTTTCTGCTCAGCAGCCAGAAAGGAAAGTATGTGCTCTGTTGTGTCCAACAGTAGCTGTGCTGAGTGGACAGCCAGTGAGTGAATGTCAGCCTGGCGGCTGCCAAAGGAAATGAATAGTGACTTAATTTCTTCCCACCTTTCACTAATGGCAGCATCAATAACATCTGTTCTCCACCCTGCTGTTGATTTTCATAAAACTTTCAGGAGCTTAATGTCTTGGGATGTTCCATAAGAATAAAGCTAAAAAATGTCACCAATTTTGAGAGGAAGATTTGGAGTCCCTGACCTAGTGTCTTACATTTCTATGTAATACAGTGTATTCTGGAAGTTGACTGTCTTTTGTTCATACCTTTGATTTGAAATATAAATCTATACTTACTGTGTTATGACCAAGTAGTTGGTTGTCCAAACCCCCAACACTGGTAAGGTTAAAGCTGTGTTCTCCTTTCAGACACAGTCAGCTCTATTTTCTATTGCAAGCAGAGTGAAAAGGACAGAGGCCATATTGTAGATAATTTCTTACTAGATTTGCTTTAAACAACTTGAAACAAACATTTCTATATATTTCTGAGTGGGAGCTTAAAAATTCTTCTGTCACAAGGGGAGCATGAACAAACCTAAACCTACCAAAATGAATGTGACATGCCTTTTATACATTTATACGCTCACTTGTAGAGACTTCGTCGTAGGCAGTGGGACATAAATACATTGCTCCCTTCCAAAGCATGAATTCTGTATGACTTCAAGTGCTTCCTCTTAGAGAATAAAAGCATTATAACTGGAATTACTCTAAATTTTATTTTAAATTAAAGAATTAAGTACTGGGCTTACCTGTGGAGGAGCAGCCACCCTCACAGAGGATAGTTTGTGGAGAGGTACATTTATTTATAGGTTTGCATTGCTAAGGTGAAAGCATATGATGCTTTGAGCATGAGTGCACTGATGATTCGAGCTTTCACAGAACTCTGCTAAGAGTTTGTGTGGTTAGGTCTTTGTATGTGTTAAGTCTTAGGGATAAAGCCAAACATGAAGTAACTGTAGACTTTAGGGCTTTAGGGAATTGCTAAAATAGGAAAAGTTTTTCAGTCTCTTCAACTCGAGATATGTTTCCCCTAGCTTGCGTAGAGGTTTGGGATACACACCAGAGCGATTTTGGAGATGGAGCCTCTTCTCAGCTCTGGGGGCTGTGTCACAGAGCAGAGGAATTTGAGACGCCAATCACTGTATACAGTACATTTTATTACCACCTCCTTCCTCTATATTTTCAATCTTTTTCCTAAGAAGATGTAGCCCAGAGACCTAGGACAAAACAAACTGGCACAGTTCAGGAGTCCTGCACACCAGTACCATGACAATGATGTGAAACTCTGTGCTTGTTGGCTCAGTTCTTTGTGATTGCCATTATGAACCTGGGAAAAGAGGTCACATTTTCACCTTGACCCTTCCCTGACTGAACTTTCCATTTGTTTTGGAGCCTAATGCTAAAGGTGTAACTTTCTACCACAGGCTACTACAGAAGATGCTGCACCTCAATACAGCAAGAATCTAAAAAAGACAGGGAATATGGGCAGTTTCTCTGCTCCTGGGTAGCTGCTGAGGTAAATAGGAACACTCAGGTCCAAGTGATGATGGAATTTGGTTTAGCCCAGCAGTGGCAAACACTGGCACCAATGTCACATTTGCCACTAATAGAAGTTTGCATTATGAGCAATGAAGGTGAACTGTGCCGGATAAAATATACAGCACCTGGCACTTTTGCAAACAGTCTTTCAGCAACTTGTCCTTTTGGCCACTGCTCAGCACTGATTTGTTGGAATACATTGAGGATAAATCCATGGGGACATCGTTGATAAGATAACTCATTTTCTATATAGCAAAATGCAATTGGATTCCTCTAGCTGGACTGTAGCTGTGTATGTGATTTGGCATCTCCTAGGGAAATTAGAGATAATGCTCATCAGAAAGAAAGTTGCAAAGCAAGTAAAGAATGAGTGATGGTCTGAGAACTACAGGAGGCACTGGCAAATTTTAGTTGAAGGTATAGTATACAGTACAATTTTTAAGGACTGGTCTTCTGACTAATTTTTTTTTTTTTTGGTATTTTTGTTCATATCGCTATCCCAAAAAGGAGATGTGTATGTGTGAAATATACAGATGAAAGAACACTGACTAGGAGTAGCCTGTCCTATAGGAAGAACTGGATGAACGTAGGGCTTGGAGTAGTGAAATCAGATGAAATTCACTGCTGTGTGGTGCAAGGTCAGGCATTGGGAGACTAATAAGTTGCAAGCTCGTGTATGGGAAATGACTGAGGAAGCAAAAGAAGTGCTGAAGCTAAAGAGTAGTGTTGGCAAAAGGACAAATGAGTATAAAGCAATCACGAATACAATTAAATTTGGAAACAAGAAGGACATTTTTAGTTGTTGATGAAGTAAAATTCTGGAACAGCTTTCCCATGAGAGGTGGGGGGGCAAAACTAATTCTAGTGCCTTCTACTACGAAACTATGTAAAGGGGTTATTGTGACATGGTGGCTTGAATGATGAACAGATTAAACTCCAAGAGGTTCTGTCTCTTTTCTTAAGAGTAAATTTGTACATGAATTCACTTTTTTCTCCCATATTTTTCTCTTCATTTTTTGGGATTAAGACCCCAAGAACTGATCAGCACCTTATCTTGGACAGATACAAAAAAATGGCAAAGTATTACACCATATATGAATCTTTTTATTAAAGACATTGAAGATACCTGGTAAATTATTTTTACCTGAAATTGATAAAAGCAATATCAGGACCATAATTAATCAGGATCCAAGTAAATGCATGGTTTGAGAATGGTCCTCTCAGTTCCTCATAGTTCAGCCCTCAATGTCTCTCTCTTTACTCACAACTGCCCCTTAAAGCAGCCTTTCAGACACTTTACCCCGCCTCCCTTTTCTTCTAGGGTAAGAAACGGTAAGGACCTGCACCCTGGTCCCTGTGGGTACCTCTGTGGCAGAGGCTCTCTGTGCATTAAAGCACTAAAGCAATTTCACACCTTTATTGCAGAGTTTATCAATGGCATGGACTGTGGGATCAAGTGTCCCCCCAGTAAGTCCGTGGATGACACAAAGCTGAATGGTTCAGCTGACACAACAGGAGGACAGGATGCCATCCAGAAGGACCTGGTAAGCTTTAGAAGTGGGCCCATGAGAAACTAATGAGGTTCAACAAGTCCAAGTGTTCGAGGCCAGGTTGGATGGGGACCTGTGCAACCTGATTAGTGGAAAATGGCCCTGCCCATGGCAGGGAGTGTGGAGCTAGATGATTTTTAAGGTCCCTTCCAATCCAAATCATTTTATGCTCCTGTAATACCAGTCCTGCTCATTCCTCAAACCTTACATGTAGCTTCTACTGCTAATTCTTTATTTAATATAAGTAAAAACAACTTAACAACTTTTTTGCAAAGGCATCCTGCCACATGCAGTGACAAGCTTGTGGGACATCTGTTTGCACTGAGGAGAAGCTGGATATTTGAGACTAATTGATTAATGGCTTCACAGTGTTTCTTGTAGTTGTGCCACCACTGCAAAATGAGAGTGAAGGAACAAAAAATGCTTTGCATCTGTCCAGGCCATCATGCCAAAGTGTGGAGATCACAGCAGGGAGAACAGGACCAGCCACTACAAAATGCTTCTTTGCTCTTGTATCTTGTTCAAAGATTCTTTTTATGTTTCAGTCCCGTCCAAAGAGCCAGACCCTCATTTGAGGCTGCGTGTGAGGGTGACATAAAGGTCATCTTTTGTGCCACAAGTGCCCTGAAGCCATCCAAATTCTGCTGCAATTCCTAGCGAAAGCTCACTTCCCATCATTTCTCTGCCAGTCTATAGAGGTTGTGCTGACAGCTTGGGACTGCAGCACATTCGGGGTGCCTTGGAAATTTCCTGCTTCTTTCCAGTGACTGGCTAATGGGCTTAAGGGCTGCTTGAAGCCATTAGAATAGTGAATGGCAGCTGGCGAGCAAAGCAGGATCAGGCTCCACAGGGGAGAAGGGTTTTTCTGGATATAGTCTTAGGTGATTGAGAGAAGAATAAGGCCTCTGCCTCCTGTGGCTTCTGTGCAAGGTGCTGCAAACCCTGTCAGCGTTTTCCCCTAAGGATGAGTAGGAATGCTTTGGGGAAGTACTCTGAGGGTCAGTCAGTAAAGTCGATTGCCTTTCAGGCCATATTTTGAATGATTATGTGGAGCCATTGGCACTGAGTTGAAATGTGAAAGAGATCTCTGTAAAGAGGTACAGAAATGAAGCATTTTGCGCTGGCTTTTCCTGGTTTTCCTGCTGTGCTCTCTACACACTGGCACTCCAGTCATGGCAGATGCAAGGCATTTTTGTTCCCTCATTTTCAGTCTGTGACATCAGACACTGAGCACCCATTGCACACACTCCTTCAAATCCACTCAGTTCTTTTTTCTAGTAAATAAATTGTACAGATTCTGGCTTATTTGCCAGTCTGATTGTTTCTTGCTACAGCTTTTCCAGATTCAGCCCCGATGAGGTTGTCACTGAGGAGATAATAGGGCCCACAGGAAAAGACACGTTCTCTTTTGAGGTTGGTCCCAAAGCCCAGCTCCAATTCTACTTCCAGCTTCACAGCTCCTAGGGTTTGGATGCTGATCATTCACTCCCGTTGTCAGAGGGAAGGACTTGACATGAATAACAAGATCTTGAGGTGACCTTAATGGTATTCTGAGGACTAGGGTAGTTATACAAGTCTAACTTAATAATTAGAAAGACTTGGAGGGGTTGGGGCGATGTGGAGGTGGCAGAAAATGATTTATAAATATATGAGAGTTGACTAATCTGCCAGAAGAAGTATTTGAATATCTGGGATGAAGTTCTGTAAAAGCTGAGAAGGAAAGGTTGCACTACTGAATACCCATAGTCAACAAGTGGAATTCAGCAAGGATCTTTTTTTTTGACACTTTTTATGGAACAGTATCATTCCTTAGCAACAGCAGCCCCTAGGATATGTAATCAATTCCTTTTTTCTCTTTAAAATTCAGTTTTTTAAACACATAATACTTCACAATGCAAAATAAAGGATCTCAGGTACAGAGCAATCATTAAAATAAAGATAATTGGATGGAAATTCCTACAATGACGTATTGCAAATGCATGGGACTGATTCAAATAGATAGGTTTGGCATGTTACTCAAATTTCTTTCTGCCAGGGGCCCACAACCCCGTACTCCCCAGCCTATGTGACACTAAATAAAGCACACTGCACTACTTCTGGAAAAGAAGCCAAGGATCTAAGCTGGCAGCCAACACCCTTGAAATCATCAGTGTAGGTGAAGTCTGTGAAACTTGAGAAGGGTGTAATGTGGATATTGCTGCCTCTGCTGCTGCTCTGTATCTGTCCAAGACAGTCCTCTCCTCCCACCCCTGCAATCTGCCCTTGATGACTCCATCGTAGATCTGTAACCTCCTGGTTGTGCAGGGGGAGGATCCTTTGCCCTTCCTGCTCTGGGCCACAACAAAGAAGGGCTGGAAGTAAATGGGAATTTGTGAGGGTCTGCCTATGTTATTTCTCACGAGGTCCTGATTTCCTCACTGTATTTCCCAAATTCTGCTCTCAGCAACATTTATAAGCTACGTCATTGTTTCAGTGTATGCCCCCACTATTCTCCAAGAGCTAGTGCCCTAATTAAATTCACTGTATGTAGCTGTTTGTCTTAGAGAGTCTGAAACTAATTTGCTTCCCATTCATACATGATAATGATTTTGTTGGCTGTTCTTAAAAAAAAAAAATCATCTTATTTTCTAAGAATTATTTCCATATTTGAATTTTGCCTTGCAAAGGTGACAGGCAGATGCAGTGAAAATTAAACACCCTCCCCCCCATAGTCCACCTTTCTAGGATTGTTGACATCACTTGTTTTGCAGATGTATACTGATGTTTACAGATGCCTCAGTTTTCATGGCTGCTACATCTGACTGGGTATCAGTCCATGAATTATACATTTTATGTGGTGGTGATGTATTAATTTCACACTAGAATCTGTAAAGATATTAAATTTACAGATAAAGCATAATTTCTCACACTTCCAGAAATGAACATTAATTCTTTTCACCTCAGAAAGAATCTGAAAGGACTTGTTGCATTTTGTAAGAAGAAATATTAATCTGGCACCTATTTTGAAGATGTGGTCCATTAATATACCAGTAAAGTTTTACAATTTTTTTCATGATTTTATATATTAATATAGAACTCTGCAATGGAGGTATTTCTCTACAGAAAATGGGATGTATTTACTTAAAGAAGCCGCATCCCAGAGCTCTCCACTGCTTCTCATCATCCCTTTAAATTGGGTTCTTCCAAGTGAAAATAATTGTGTAACTGTAAATTCTGATATTTTACCATTTGTCTCAGGTTGAGGATGAACTGTAATTCATCTTGTTTGACGAGAAGTTTTATGAGAAGGATGCATTTACATAAGTATACCATTGTCATTTTCCTACATCCCACTAGGTTTTTCCTTTTCTTAGACAGTGAGCTGAGGTGACAGAAGTGATGTACATATTAAACAGCATCTCATGATAACACATGACAAGTTTCTGACACTTGAATCATTCCTTATAAGCCACTCATCCTGTAATCTGAATGTATGACTGAGTGCTGGTCAAGTGGCTTCCCCAGTGCTCTGCATCTTTAAATCCTCAAGATTTTGATTTCCATTTTTAGGCAGCTCTGTTCTCCTGTGTAATAAGTAGCACTGCATTGCTGTGTTTAGCTAGTGTGGCTAATCAACTATTAAAAAGAGTGATTTTAAGCTATTTTGGTAAGTAAAAGCTTTGAGTTTGATTTATATTAATTTTGTGGGACATAAAATTCCCAGTGTGTGCTCTCTGATAAGCTCCCAGAAGTCTGTGAATCCCCACCTTAATTGCAATCTTAAGATATTATTCATTTCAGTACAAACTGAAAGTACCCAAATGTTTAGAAAGGACATGTTTGTTTGCTATTTATCACTTTCTACTTTCAACAATCCCTTCAGGGATCAGAACAGCAGTGATATCTTGTGATTTAAGTGATCAGTGACCCTCTGTGAATATTCAGCAAAGGATTCCTGAAGAGGGCAATTTGCAATGACGAGACAAGAGATGGATTTTTTTTTTTTTTTTTGTAAACTGGTAACTATAATAATCAGGATTGTTTTTTGAAAGAGAAGAGTTCACTCTCATGGCCAAAATTATTTGTAAAAATATTTCACTTGCAAACAGCTGAATTCATCTCTATCCTTACTGGTTGTGATACTCCGTTGCAGAAAGCATCCATCATATCTTTGCTACAGTGGGCAGTGTGTGCTTCTTTGAGTGGTAGACTAAGCCCATTAGACCTTTATAATTTTTCTTTGGCTAATTTACCCAGAAAATTTCATTATCAAGTATACATTGCAGTAATACCTCCTAGAAACTATTACCTCCTTGTCGCTTGTTGACACATTTATAAGTACATAAAGACCTTTCAGTAAGTCAGAATCTTTTCAGGGAAATGGAATTTACTTAATGTGATGGTTATAGGAGCATGGAGATAGAGAGCTCCAGTATTAATCAGTTCATTGCTGCTGTTGCTTCAAAAATAATTAATCTGTCAGATGAATGTTTTCTACTTCTGTAATCAAATGCTGCTTTTTTTTTTTGCTGAGGTATCTCTCCCTGATAAAAACATAGACATCATTTTCTACAGTACTTGACAAGGAAACCTTCATTTTTTTCATGTACTTGTGATATGTCTCAGATATTTGCACTCGCTTTTTGCTTTAAGGAAATCATACTTCCTAAATTTCTTTTCTCTCAGCAAAAGCTTTAAGACAAAAGGCTGCTTTACCTCCACCTCTTACAGAGATGTTGCAGTTTATGCAGAAAAGCATTTAAAATACATAACAACTTTCTTGGCCCTGTTGATTTTAGTGTAATATATGTGTCTTTCCCCCACCAGTAAAGCTGTCCCTCTGGATTTCTGCAAGCACTAGTGGTAATTCTATACTTAGGGTCTGCACATGAGTTTAAATGAAGCATTCAGCCTTTATCTTACACAGAAAATGCAGTAAATCTGCAAGTGTGATAATTTATCTGGATAACCACTAAAATAAATCCATCATTATTTTAGGAACTAATATGAAATGAAAATGGACTTTGAATAAAATTTATTGCCTTTTTCATGTGTTTTTTTTTTCCTGACAAAATACTCTGAACTACAATCTGTAGAAACTTAGTGAATTTTTACTTCTGATACATTTAAATTTTTGCTTAGAATAAATTATGATTTTCCACATTGCTTCTTGTACTTGTTGAAGTTTAAAGAGGTTGATATTTTGTAATATCCTCTTCTGTAAAGAAGCTCCATCTTTCCTCATGGCTGATGACTTACTGCTCTTGCTGTTATTAAAGTAGGAGGTGGCCCTGAGCTGATGTTTTGGAGAAGGAAGGGTCTATATGAAGAGTGGTAATTGGGAGGATGGGTGAAGAAGGCATGGCTGTCCCTTAAACACGAGGGAAAAAAATCCAGATAAAAATAGTTTGTCTTTTGTAGACATGTGGTGTGGGGACTCTGGCGTAGAGCTGAAAGAGAACTCACCAATCTGTTAATTGAGTAGGTATTAAACACAAGACAGGAGAGAACAGACATTTCTTCTCATGCTTTGGTGTTTGTAATGACACAGAGATACAGTGATCTGCAGAAGGTCTCTGTCACAGTAATAAAAACATACATTAGTCCCTATCAGAAAAGGTAGCGGCTGAGTGAAGACATGCAGGTATATAAGTAGGTTAATGAAACTTAGGTCTGCTGTTAAGAATTTCCATTTTCACTTGGGGGCATTTAACAATGGGATATTTTGTAAACCATATATGATTAAAGTTGTGTAAGTAAAAAATCATTTATATGAAATGAAACAAAGAGGAAGTAAATTTTTTTTACATCAGATATTCTCTGATCATATACTTTTAAAACAACAATGACCAACAGCAGATTTAATATTCAAGGTATTTTGAATATTTGAATATTTGAATATTTGAGTATTTGAACAGTTCTAATATTCACTGGCATCAATTATTCTATCACTATTCTGTGTAAAATAAATGTTAGGGTTTTCATTTAATTTATAATAATAACACTTATTTTACTCACATAAATGTATATTAAAGTGATTCATGAGTCCATGTCAGGATGAGTAGGTTTTTGTTGGATTAAGTTAAAAAGGACTATAGAACTAATTTCATTTGAGTCAGGTCATGGCACTTGCATCATAAAGCTGCTTAAGAAAACTAATTGCTGGGTGATACATAGGTGAAACTATGAACAGTTTTGAGGAAAATAGTGTCCTGGAAATCTCACTGAAGGTCCAAAGTATTTAGAAAAGACAAGCCCTGTGAAAGGACAATGCCCTTTACGGTGGGCAAAGCCTTGCTCACATTTTAGGCTCACATTTTAGCATTGCCCCAGCTCAGGGATGCTACTGCACACAGTGCACGTGCACTTCTCTGTGGGCCTTCCATTCTTCTGTGCTTCTGTCCTCTGGGTGGTTCTTGCCTCAACACATCTTGACTTTGATACGTGACAGCTGTTTTATGTAGCTAAAAATCTGGTTCCAGAGATCTTTTATTCAACTTGCTGGGCTTGCCAGCCTGTTTTTTCCCTTCCTGAGTATTTAAGGAGATTTTTAGCTTTTGAGGGGAAGAGGAGAAAGTCTGACATAACTGGCAGCTCTGCTGGCTGTGTATTATAGTAATGGTAATCGCGTATGTCTGTGCCAGCCTTCCCTGGCATCGCCTCTGTTTGGTCACCAAATTCTCATGGCTGTTTGTTGTCACTTAGCCAAACAGAACTTTGAGCAATTATGAAAATGAAGACTGCAAATGCTTCGTATGATTCAGGATCAAGTCTTTCTTCCATGGCTATCAGTGGGAAATTTCCTACTGAAAGGAATCTAGACGATTCCTGTACTCTGGAAATGCTGAAATTTAATGAGAAGTATTTTTGTAAAGCCTGGATTTTTTCTATTAAATTCTGATTGTGTAAAATAGATATTTTTGTCTCACATAGTCCAAAGAAGTGTGAGGATATGGAGAAATACTCCAGAACACACTTTCCACCACTTTCATTTACCACTACTAAGGCTTTGTAATGGATTGCAATTTTTTACTCAGTGAGTTTTTGTCTATATTTTTAAAATCTTGAAGTGAATAAATAAACTAATTAGATTCTGTAATCCATTCACGTGCAGTTGATAAGTTCAGTGAAGGCTCTGTGGCACAATTGAATCACAGTCTGCAGCATTCAATCCTGCATTAGAAATTAGTAAATCTAGAATGTTTTACTCCCTTCAATTGTCCTCTTAGCGGGGCATGTTTTCCATTCTCACTCCTTTTTGCTGTCACCAAAGCACACACACCCACAGTCCCATATTTGAAAATAGTGGATGGCACAAAATGCATAAAGGATTGTTTCTGTCAGTCATCATTTTTGCAGGTTGGGTTGCCTGCAATGGTTCGCAAAACAACTTTATGATTTGTCTCCTAAAATTCTGCTCCTTGAACAACTCAACAGAGTCTCCTTTTTCTTAGGTATGTGATCATTTGCAGATTGCTTTATGAGCAGTCTTCCTTCTTGCTCCATTGCCTTCCAGCTGATCCTCAAGATGCTCCAAACCTTTCTCTCTGAAAGACAGAAAGCTGAACCGAGTACGAGGAGGCGTAGTAGGAAGTCACAGCACATCTTGCCGGGGCAGGGCAATTCTCACAGCAAAAGTTTTTCATGTTGGATAATTGACACATGGTACAGCTGCCGAACTGTGGGGTCTGCCTGGCTGTCGTGGAGAAGAAGAGCAGAGCAGCTGATGCCTCTAGAGCTTTATTCAAGCTGTCCACATGTGCTGACAGGTAACGGTGACATATGCTTTTTTGCTGTCAAAACTCGAGCTTAGCTCTACGATCATAATGCTAAAAAAATACGTATTATACATTCAGATTCTGGATGCCAATTCTATGATCCAGTGTGACGAATGCGAGGTGAAGATCAATAAGAGTTTGACTTTTGTTTACTATCACTTCTACAGGAGAAAATGATTTATTTAAATGTCAGAAACTCAAATTCTGCCTCCATAGATAATTTACACATGTCTTTAGAGATGAAAAATGGAACCAAACTACATGTCCTCTTTGCTCTACTAGAAATTGATGAAATAAAATTACAAAATAACCCTCATCACCGGCATAGAAATTATTAATAACTGGTTAGGCTGAGAGCAGAGATGTGATTGGATGGCAAAGAATTAAAATCTTGTTCTCAGGCTCCAGAGTTAACATTAATTCATTAGGGTTGCATATTTTTACTGAAATTTGGGAGTTCTACCACTGCTAAAAGTTTAAGTAGTTTTTTACTCATTACTACTGTAATTTTAATATACTTTCATTAATTGAATTGCTAAATGCAATGGTACTAATTCCTCATGACACCTGTTCTGCAGAAACTGAAATTAAAGTTAACATCAGAAAAGTGTGAGTAGGTTTAATTCTTATTAAATTGCCAGCCATGGAAATAGGGATGGACGGGGTTGTAATAATGCGGTGTAGGGCTGAAAATAAAGGACAGTAACACAAGATGACATTTTTAGCTGCTGTGGGGAAGCAAATGGCTGAAGACTTACAAAAAGAGCATGAAGTTATTCCTTGCAGAGCCCAAACCACAGTGCAGAGAGCCCATCTGCCACCCAGACCTCAGTGCTTGTTCCACCAGGCAGCTGCTGGCACTCTCAAGCAGCAAAGAAAACCTACTGCACTGACACTTTTCCCTGTCTTTCTCTACTCACAAGTTTTGTAGTTACAATGCAGAGACAAAAAAAAATCTTGTTACATTTTCTCTAATTTATTACCAGGGGTAGACTTCTAGGGCCTTTCCATGCCTTGTGGTAGCCGTAATCAGGAGACTTTGCAGCAGGACAGGCTGCACCCAATTAAAAGTTCTAGTACTGATTTTTTTCATAATAATATCTTTTGTGATTATAAATGCCAATGAATTTATAGTAATGCAACTACTGTTAATATTGCGTGGTACCCCTTGAATTCAAAGTGCTTCACAAAGGAGGCTGAACACTGTCTTTCACAGTTTACCAGCGGACCAAGGGGGGCAAAGGAAATTTCAGCCAGGTCTCAGGCAGAACAAAATCTCCTTAATTTTTCCTGTGAAATTAAAATGCACCACTCTGTACAGCAAAATCCAGATCCAGGAACTGCAGCTGCAGTTGGAAAGAGAAGTGCTGTTCTTTTTGATGACTAATTTTGCAAGTTCAAAGAATAAAGTTAATAGTGCCATCACAAGAAATGGTCTCTGTAACAACTAAGGAACGGTTCACATGCCATTGTTCTGGCAGTGACCCACAGGTTTATTCTTTGCTACTGTGTTACCTATAAAGGAGGAGAAAAGAGTTACCTGAACAGAATCAATTGAACAAGGTTGATGGCATGTGCTTCGTTGCTGCAAAGGAACCATATTCACAAATACATAATGAATAAACTTGTCTCAGCCGTATCTATATACTGCGCAGAGATGCAGAATCTCTGTGTTAATGTTAATTACACTGTTAATCAAGAGTATGAGGGAGATTTGCTGCCTGTTTGCGGTTGAGATTTTAGAGGGATTGCCAGTAAGGGCCACTTGCCCCAGCCTTTTGTGTGCATTTGCTGCACTTTCTTGGGCAAACAGGCTTCCTCTTTCCATGCTAAATATGATCTATTAAAGAGGTAGTAAGGCACTTACATGTCTTCATTATTAGTGTTTTTGTAAGTATAGAACAACATGCTGCAAGAAACCAGCATTTAGTCTTACCACTGCATTTGGAAAAGTATCTGAATATTCATTGAGCTGGAGTAGAATTTCTCCAGCTGATAAATTTGGCTCTAAAACAACATCACGACTTACAATGTGGTAGGCAAAACAGATCTGTACACCTTCAGTCTAGTGAGAAACTTGCTCTGGATGTAACAGACTTTCAGAATTGGCACAGTTGTTCAAAACTCTCACAAGAAAAGTGAACAGTCACACAGGCAGATGTTTAGGGCTGTATGTAGGAATGGTGAAAAACAGGATTGCTGTGGCAAGGACTGAGCACCCGTTCTCCACCAGTTGAGCGTCGTATTAACTGATAGCCCATCATAAAACAAGCCCATATGGTGCCTGTCAGCATTTCCCTGCCATTCATCAGCCTTGGCTTTCCACCACTGCTGCTTCATCTGACACAACCAATTCGGAGTTCATTGTGAATCTCCCTGGAAGGCAGCTTGTCCATGATTGACTCTGGGTGAGCCTGCACAACCTGATGAGTGCTCTGAGCAGAAGCTGAATTGCTGTACGATGGCCACTCATCCAGCTTGGTGTTCCCCGCATAGACAGTCAACAGTTTGCTTGCAATCCAGCACGTGTCCTCTGTGGTCTACCACACCTTTTGGAGAGTTAATGCAGAAGAGAGAGTAGCAAACGGCTCATACACAATTTTTGACATTTGGCTTTTCTATTTTGTTTTTCCACACTAACATGGGTAGCTGCTTAGCTGCTATGGTGCAACATCCAGGAATCTCTTTGTGGAGTAGTTTTATACTATGTGGTCTTGAGGAATACATGGAGTGCAGCTGCAGGTTGGGCTCTGGGTGGCGGGAGCCCAAGGAAAGAAGCTGGGAACTGGCACTGACCTTTGCATAGCAAAGGACACGGGGAACTCTGGTGCCAGCTGGGTGACCTGACACTCACACATGGCAGGAGCTGATGACCCCAGACTTACCCATCTTAGACAGTGAGGGTATAAAAGACCAGGGGTTCCTTTGTTTGGGGTCCCTCCTTGGAGGCACCAAACTTGAGCTGTTGTTTTGTTATTGCACCATGATTAAACTATTTTAAGGACTGTCTGAGACTTTGCTATGGGAAACCTTGTCTGGCTGTGTGCGTGTGGTGTGTGTACCTGCAAAGGGGACTTGGTCCCAGCTTAGGTGGTCTGAATGTGACTGCCAGAGTGGCTCCTGGATGGTCAGACAGGAAAGTTTCCTTTACAGTGGTTGACCATCTGTCACTCAGAAGCATATATTGATTCAAGCCCTTCCAGTGCACAGCAATCTACCTGCCAGTCTCTCTTAGACAAAGTTGTAGATGCATACAAGAGAACTTGAACTTAGTTCTTGAGACATGGCTCTGATGATTTTTAATTTCATGCCTGATACACAGAGCAAAAAGGAAACTGTTTTGGCTGAAAATCACTTCTGTCTGCTCTCCATGCAAGGTCAAAGAGTGTTGTTCGATCTCATGTGTGCATTTACATCTCTCAGATTAAGAATGTCAGAATTGGGGAATATGTAGGAAATTTTGGTTGACATTGGGTCAGACTGTGATATAATTCCAGCAACAAACTAGTCCTGTTTGCCTCACGTGTCCTCCCATGCAATATAAAACAATGGCAGCCAGAAAAATTGGGCTTGAAATTAAACTCAAGTGGAGAGAAGATAAAAGAGTGTGTGTAAGATACAGAATGCAAGCAATCATTTTTTGTGATGAAATATAAGTGCTGTGTTGACTACAATTAAGGTTGTGCATCCACACATGCATACTGTATATAGATAGGTATATGCATATGCCTGTGTCTGTATACAGTAAAAAAAGGAGAAAGATAACGTGGAGCTTGCAAGTGAGTTAAATAGATGGATGCATGGATTTTGGGTTGGGTTTTAGGAAAGGAAATAGCACACTTTAACAGAGAACTGGGAAAACCAAGATGGTGAGACAATGGAGGCTTTAGACAAAATTCTGTTGCCTTGATTATAAACTTCCTTCTGCCAGTATTACTCTGCCTCTGCATACTTAATATTACGTATAATAATTGTTACTTTAGGTTTTTTCCTGAATAGTTCTCTGTTTTCTTCCCTCTTAGGAATTTGGCAGAAGGTGCATATGCGTGAAACAGTCATCCGTGTCCCTGAAGACTGTCCATTTCAGTCAAAACTCAGTGTTCTGCAAAGCCAACTTTAGCAACAATGTGTTCCTCAGCCAAGCCCTTTTGCCATTCGTAGGTTAACCTTACGACTAAATCACACAGCTGTTCTCCTCAGACATCGGAGTTTCACTCATTGGTGCTACTGGGAACTTGGCCCTTCCCTGCTCCTGGCACTACTCTGCTCTGGGCAGCTTGATGTATTGATATTTGGATATTTGGGAGTAGCAGCAAATATTGGATAGGAGTTAAAAGTAACAAATGCTCAACTCTAAAACTTCCTTTTTTTTTGTCATTAAGATGTAACTATGGTAACTTTTTGCTACAGTGACTTTGTCTAGATGATAAAGATAGACAATTTTTGGGCACCTCATTCCTTCCATTTTAGGGATGACTTGCAGAGCCCAGTGCAGAACCACTGAGTCATTAAAAAATCATTGAGAAAGTGTTCTAGTTTTGCATCAGCAGCTGCCTTTCAGGCTTTACACATTCAAACTTGTCACTCTAGATTCTAGAGCTATTACTGATTGATCCCTGTATGGTTTCTCCCTGTAGTTTCTGGTTCATTCTTTAGTTACAGAGGTTTTATTCAAGGCTGTTTTTCTTGCTGAGAAGTTTTTATTAAAGGTTGTTTTTTCTTGCCCCCTCTAAAGGAAGGTCTTTCCAAAGACAGAATTGTTGGCACGTATGAATTGTCTAATGCTGAACTGATAGATGAGCTGTCATCAGGGTACAAACCTGTGACTGTCAGAACAAAGGTTGGCAAATTCAAATGGGAAATAAAGTACATTTTTTTTAACCTGCCCTAGTTCAACAAGACATTATTGAGCTCCATGCAGGAATCCACTGGTGAAATTCTTTGGGCTACATTTGGCAAAACTCAAGAGCTGAGGATCCACTGGTATCTGCTGAATCAATAAAGCAAAACCAAACTGCCTTAGAAGGAACAGCAAACAGCTTTCCTCTGTAGATCAGGCACCAAAGCAGGAAAATGTAGCACTGGACAAGTGTGCTGTATATGGTAATTAAATTGCTCCTATGCTCATTTACAACTTTCTCCTTCCTCTTCTTAGCTGTGTTTTTCATCCTATATTTTCTCCCTTCTTTTTCTCTGCTCTTTTATCACTTTCTACTCCAAAGCCTTCAAATAGTAGCTGAACTTTTGAACCACACATGGAGTTTGTCTTCAATCACCAACACACACTGTAGTGCTCCACCACAGGACAATTTTAGAGTAGACATTCTAAAATTGCAATATAAGGAGGGAATGAATAAGCTTAAGGATTAAAACTGTTTGAAATATCTCAGAAAAAGAAATTACAGCAACAAATCATAATAATTTGACTCACTTACCGGTGGCAGCCAAGGGCATGTGCTAGCAATTACAGCATTTGTATCAAAGGAAGGTGGTCTGGGTTTGAACTGCTGGCAGCAGTTCAGATAAGTTTCAATTTACGAGTGAGGTCCTCTCTTCCTGCAGGGAATGGGAATGGTTTGTTTCTGCTGGAGCCTTGGCTTCTACTGACCAAAATGCATCCATTCAGCCTCCACAAGTGTAGACTAATGCAGGCGTTCAAGCAGTAGAACCTTTTCTTTTTTACCTTTTTCTATTTTCTGGTTGAACTTAGCAACAAACCTGGGGGTCTCTGCAGAGCATTCTGCTATAAGCTTTACACATTGTCAGTGTGTGTTTTCTCCTGCTTGTTTGTATCCATTCTTCTGCTGTCTCATACAACAAACCAGTCTGTAAGCCCTTCACAGTAGGCACTGTCTTTCTATTCTGCCTTTCTAATGTCTAATATCCAGGAATTGTAATGCCTAACTGTGAGTCCTAAGTGTTATGATGATAATTTTAGTAACACTTCAGTTACTTTGACAGTGATTAACTGTGCCAGGCTATTGATACCAACTTCACCATATTTGCATCCTCAGTCTTTCAAACAGCAAGCTGCACCATAATGGCCTGAAATTTCCCCATCAGGAAATAATTTAGCAGCATTTAATGTATTTTTTAATTAAATATGAGCAGAAAACTTCTTGTTTTGATTGTTAAACTAGAAGAGAGTCTTGCTGATTGATTTCTCCTTGGAGTTTCTTATGATAGTGGAGCAACACAGGAAGTTCCTTTCAACTATTACATGACAGCCGTGAAGAGTTTCAGAGGAACTCTCAGTCATTAGGCTTGAGATGTAGTTCGTGGGTGTAAGCATTTTCTAAAGGAATTGTTCTTGGTATGGATGAGGGAGAGTCTTATAATTTGGCCAATGGCCAGGACCCAGAGGCCAGGGAGCCAGGAGGGTCCCTGTTTGCCTCCAACATCTGTTTCCAGTGTGTCTATCTGACTCTCAATTTATCAACCCTTCATATTGTCAAGTAAAAAAAATGCATAAAATAATTGGATTATATATTAAGACTCAAGAGAGGGTTGCTTATTGACCTTCTTCTACTCCAGTGAACTTAGCTGTGAAAAATTGGGTAAGAAGCAGGGCCTTGCTGAAACCGAGGTATTATATCTGAGCAGTGCACTCCTGGATAAGTAGAAATTACTAAGTAAATAACAAAATGTGAAGAAATAACATCCAAATTGAAGTGTGGAAATTGTGAACTGTAGAAGTGATTGCTTTTATAAATACTTTTAAATGCATATTTGCTCTCTGAATTTCACTGTAAATTGTAATGAAGTGCATCTAGGTTCAGATGTGAATAGGGCCAAATCTCGCAGTTGTTGTGTGGAAAAAAAAACCCTTGAAGAAACAATATATCAACTGAAAATAACTATGTTTTACCTCCCAAAAGATAGCAGGATTGGTTCTGAATATCACAGTATTCTGCTGTCCATTTCTTGTGCTAAGCATTTACTATAACCTTTTGGACCTTCCCTGTCATTCAAGCTGGATATAAAATAAAGCTACACAAAAATAGTGGGTTTTAAAAATCTCATACATTGTCTGTAATTATCCTGGTGGCATAGTGTGACCTGCTGATTCAATTCTTATTGAGATGAATATGAGCTGTTAGTAGACCAAGGTTCAGCGAATACATTAAATCTTGAGGCCTCAATCAATTACCCGTTTCCTCATGGCAGTGTCTAGGATGTCTGGAAAATAAGAAGTATCAGAGGTGATTAGAAAATACCTCCTTGGACATAAAATGTCTCTGAAAGGTTGAATATCAATTTTAGATGCACTTTTCTTGGTGACTTACTAAGTTTGACTTCTGTTTTTTTCCATTACAGGAGAAAGCAGAGCGTTGCACTGACTGTGTCCCAACGTCAGTGTGCTAAGGAGGGACTGGCTAAGATGTGACACTCCAATACAGCTTGCTCAGGTGGATCTGCTGAGTTACTAACAAACAGCAGTCTTGTCCAAATAGGAGCAGAGCACCTTTTTTTCCCTGCCAGAATCCACTCTACAAGTGGGGCCCGGGCTGAGGGTGAGGAAGCTGTCACTTCCCAGCAAGCAGCTTAAGAAGAGAGAGACAGAAAAGGAAGAGCAGTCACTTGGGTCTAAATTTAAAAGTCAATGCTTTAACCTTCCCACAGAATTCTTCAAGTGGCTCTTGTGCTATTTCCTCTCTCAGGTGTCTGACCCAATGTTAGAAAGGGTTTTCTTAATATGTAAATATGTTTCCACCACGTGTACTCCAGTGGCCATCATGATTGATGGTATCAGGGAGAAGAGGGGCACAGAGTAACCTATGAATAGTAGTGTTCTCCTTGTCTTGTTTGAGTCATTTGACTCATTTTTTCACAGCAACTTCTTCTGTGTAGTTTTCTGTAAGTGTATAGTACATTCTCACTCACACCCACTTTTCCTTCTTTCCTGGTGGGAACCATTCCACTAATGATACAATCAGGGAATACTGTAGAGAGACAAAGGGTGAAATTTGCCTCATCTGCTGAGCCTATTAAACTTTAAATGTTCCATTTCATTAAATCCATATTGCTGCACTGGAAGAGCAAAGGACTATTCCCATACCCAGGGACCTGCTCACCTCCTAGTAAGGTCTTTAGTAGGCATATAGTGGGAAAATTTCATTACTAATGTAGATGCTAGAGTACAAAGGCACATGGAAGTAGATAAATTTGGACTGAGAGTTGTGGGTTTTGTTAATTAGAGTAGGTAATTATATGTAATTATTTGGGCAATTCTCTAGTACTTTCATGCTAGAACAAGTGCCAGGTTCCTTTTATTTTGTGATCTCACTAAACTTGGCAGATTTTTATGTCTTGTAGATTTTAAAGCCATAGAAGTCTATTGTTATATTGTGAAGACCGTAGTATTTTAAGAGAACAAGTGTCTTGACTGGGGTCACCTGGCAAAACTGGGAACAGAACCTGCCTTCTGACTTTCAGCATGATGTTCCATCCATCACTTCCTCGGAAAGATCAGTGAGCTGGAGAGATGAGACCTGAATTTATGCTTCTCAGGCTATACCTCAGTGCACCCTCTCCTATTCTAAAGGGAGTTTTGATAAACAGTCAAATAATTATCTGCTTTTACAGGAGAAAAATAATTACGCAATAAGATAGAACATATCTCATCCACAGGGCTTTCATTAGAAATATTTACATTTTGGAAGTGACTTCTTGTTCAGTTTTCAGTGTATAATTTACAAAGATGCAACTAAACTTCCTTTCCTCTGGAAAACATTTTGTCTGGCTGTTCTATGCTAATATGATCAGTCATATTCTGTACATCTCTTCTCCTTCTCTTCCTACCTATAAATTATTCAAAACTGTTATAGCTAAAACACTGAGTAGATGATTTTATTTTTGTCTTCTGAAATGCTAGAAAGGATTTGATTTGAAATGAAGGAGATGACATCCTTGTGTAGTACTGGGAATCAATTGTGCCTGGCAGGCCTGCTCTGGGAGAAATGGAAAAAATGGTTAACAGTATCTCTTTTAGTTAAAAATATTAGCAGACTTAATATAAAATATTTAAGCCTACACAGCTCAGTCTTTAAAGCTTCCTATCAAATGTAACAATAAGCACATCAAAGTTTGGGGAACCATTTCTTAAGATAACTTTATCTCAACTCCCTTACCTGAGCTGCTGTTAATTTGGCTTTGTAGAAGAAACTTAACCTCTCACAATAATTTAGGTCTTTTCACCTGAAAACACTGGATTTAATCTTCTATAACACAAGCCATCAAGTAATTAATGACTTCTCTTGCATACAAATAAACAATCCTGTGAAATCACATTCAGTAATTCACTCAGATCCACAGGCTTTGTCACTTAACTTCTTTGAATTACACTTCCCAGGAGCACGTGGGCTGAAGGGCAGGTATAATGAGTGCCTTCAGGTGTGTTGTGACCTGCAGAGGAGCAGGGTTCATTTGTGTGTCGGGGTGGAATTTGAAGCTGTTGCTGTTGGGCTGCTTTGAGAAAACTTTCACCTTTGTTCTGGTGCAACATGAGGTTGAGGTAGGTTTATCTTCTTATTTGTTCTTTCTTCCAAACAATCTATATAGCCAGTTGTGTCATCTTTTATATGGAAAAACAATCCTTTCTTCCTGCATGAGTTGAACTTGCAGCTACTACACAGACATTGCTTTCTGGGGTTCTTTGCCTGCTGGAGAACTGCAGCTCTACAGAGATATGGCCATTCTGTCTTGATTCAGCTGAATGGTTTGGACTGCAAAACATGTAATTTTTTGTTTTATTGATCTTGAGGAAGTATAGTAACTGTAGAATGCTTCTGTGATTCCTGTTTTCTCCCCAGAGCATAAGGTTTGTCCTGGGTGAGAAGTTATGTGTTTTTAATGTGATGTGTGGTGGTGTGGCCAGTGGTACTATTCCCAATTCCTACTCTAAATATCATATACATAACATTTTCTAGATAAATTTTAAAAATCTAAGGAAATTAAGCTTTCCATGCGAGCAAGCCTGCCTGGAAGGCTCTGAGTGCAATAGAAATATGGTACACTAGTAACATGGCTGGTATTAAGGTGATAATATAAACTTAGAATAATTCAAAACTACATCCCTGCAGTCTTCGATATGTCCTATGTATTTAATTTGCATCTAGGCTCTCTTATTACTAGTTTGCTAAATTGTTTTACTTTAGTTTACTTTCAGATTTTTCAGGTGGATGGTTATTGTGAAATCTGTTCTTTTACCAAAGCATAAAGTTTCCTCTACCTGCTGCTGGCATTAATGGCAGCAAGCTGCTGGGGTTGCCTGGCTGACAACTTTAGAAAGCATGTTGTTATGCTCTAGTAACACCCAAGTACCTCTATGTTGTGCCAGAGTCCTGCTGTGCTGAAATGCTAGGTGCTGAAATGCAAAGGAACTGGTTCTAAAGGTAATAGGAATAGGAGAGAGGAGGCGAGAGAGCAGGTTGTGTGCAGATGGGGAGCGACTGAGACTGCTGCGACTGTCCTAGTTAGTGTGAGAGACAGGTGTCAGACTGTGCCAGCAGCCTGCTCCTAGTGCTTTATGTGCATCACAGAGAAGGGAAGGTGGGTTGTTCACTTGGAATATCTCTGAGCTTTATGGGGCCTCTGAGGCAGAAAATAAAAAAATACTGAGGTGATGAAAGATAGCAGTGTTGGATGTACAGGTGTGAGTAACATTATTAGAGATATTTTGGGGGCTGGCTGTGACAGGCCCAGTGAGAAAGACAATGCCCCATCCCTGGAAGTGTTCAAGGCCAGGTGGGATGGGACTTTGAGAAACCTGGTCCAGCAGGAGGTGTTCCTGCTCATGGCAGGGAGGTTGAAACTGGGTAATCTCTAAGGTTGCTTCCAACCCAAACCATTTGATGATTCTATGCCAAGGTTTTGTGCTCTATGTGAAGTGGATTAAAGGAAGTGGTGGCGATACAGTCAGAGAGAAATGAGTCAGGGCTGTTGTTTTGTAGTGCTGATTTAAATGACTGAGTTGGCATTTGTCAAGCCAGCAAGGAGCAGTCTATGAACTTTAGGAAGAGTGTTCAATAAAATCCAATAGTCTGTGATACTGTAGGATGATTCTCCTAACTAGCAAAGGTCCTGCTCATAAAACTTATGTTTAAATTCAGTACAGCCTGAGCTTCAGAGATGCTTGTGAATCCATATTTTTGCAACAACATGGGACACTTGAAGGATCATGTATAGGTGTAATTGTCAATTTATTTTTGTTCTTTCTCTCGAAAGTCTGGATGTATTTGAATTCAAATCTTCTAGTCTTTGCCTTTGTCCCATCTTTGTATACACTTATGTTGAACCAAAGTGCTGAAAACAGAAGTGCTGTTTCTAGCAAAAATCACAAGTTTTTACAAAGTTGTATCTGCAAGAAGTTTCTTCCTGTTATTTTGTTTAGTGCAAAGAAAGAAATTAATTCCGTGGTGACATATAATTTGTCCTAATTAGCAGGAAACAGAATTTATATAGACTCAAAAGCCATTTGTTAGTCTAACATACCAGCCTAAAATTTTAGCCACCACTGATTGTGCATTGTTGACTTGACAGCAGAAGTAACCATAACTTAGACTTAATGAATGCTTTCATGCAGTATGCACAGTCCTCCAAGAGTCCTTATTTCATACTATTTAATGCTGTGCTGAACAGTTGAGTTTGATAAAGGCTGAAACAGTCAGAATTATGCTTTCATTTGAATTTTAATTTTTAAAGGGGGAAAGCAGATGGTATTGTTTTACAGAGAGAATAGCCCAGCATGTCCTGCCATACTAAAAGTCTCTTTGAGCCCATCTGATACTGGTCTGAGGTTTTTCTCTGCTGGTTTCCTTAGCTTACACATCGCCTTCAAATTGCATATATTCGTTTCCTATCAGAGTAACTTGCAGGCATGGAAATCAGCCATGTCCTGTGAAGGTCACTGAAGTCTTGGTGATGGAAAATTCATTCCCAAATAGACAGCTTCTGTATAGCATTGATGCTCTTCTTGGTGCCAAAGCCTTAACTTTGCAAATGGACATGAGTTCAAAGGCAAATTCTAATTCAAAGCAGCAGCATGTCTTTGGAAGTACAGTCTCCTTGTCCAGCATCCAGGAACAAATTACATTTACATTCTTCCCACCGTGGGTTGATTACTCTTTAACTTTTGGTCAGACAAGTTTTCTTAAGGCCTTTGTCCAAATGCCTCTTAAAGAAAAAGCAACTGATGGGGTTGGGGCATCGACCAACTCTCTTGGAAGCCTGTTCCTGTGTTTAACCACCCTCTCGGTAAAGAAGTGAGCATGCTCATAAATGAAATGGAAAAATCCAATAATTCCCTTTTTCTTTGACAACCTCCCCATTTTTTTTCCCACATGGCATCTGCCAGTAAGGCCCCTTGCTTCAAGTCTGCCTTTTATAGATCTTCTCTCCCGATTTCCTTTAGACTTCATGGGAGGATGCCATCTGACTCTTCCCACCTGTGGTTTCCTGGTTCAAACATCTGTTTTAAAAGCTGTTGTAATCTCAGTATAGATTTGTCTCAAAATAAAAATCCCCCCTCTCTCATAAATCTTTGCTGATGCTTCCACATCCTTACCTTTCCCCAAAAGCTTAGGCAGCAATATCTGTTATTTGCTCAGCTCAACCTTCTTAGATAGAAGTTCAAAGCTTTTGATGTTGGCACAGTTAAGTTTGAATGGTATAATTTAAATTAAAAAAAAAAAAGAAAGAGGTACATTGTTTCATGTTAGGTGAATTCCATGCAAGTAGATAGCAAATAAAACAACCCTGAAAACAAACAACACAACACCGAAACTGAGATCTGATTCAAAAGTGTTGGCTACCAATAAGCAAAACTGCATGGATTCAAGAATCTCATTCCTTGCAATATTAGCAAAGGTGACAAAGAATCAGTTCTTTGAAACTGAAGTCACATTTTACAACTTACTGTGAAGAGTTTCATGGACAGTCAGAGGTGGACCCAGCTATGTTGTGGGAAGTGGAGTGAGATCAGCCAGTAACTGTGTCATGACTGACAGTGAAAGTGGGTGAGGAAGGGAAATACAAGAAAAAAAGGCTGGAGCTTAGAGATTACCTTTCCGCCTTCAAGACAAATTCATACAGTGCAGTGCACATCGCTGGAGGTGCTTGGTGATCTTAGAGTAGACTAGAGAGGGTTGGACATGCCAGAACAGTAGATAATTTGTTTTCCTTGCTGCTAGAAGACTTGTCCTAATGCTTTACTCTTCCTTGGTGAGGAACTACAAGTCAGTGCATCTCATCTGGGGGTTTCTACTGCTGGGAATAGTTATGATAGAAGGCACCAAGCTGAGGGCCTGGACTGCAGTTATCCCAGAAAAAATACAAGGGCAGCAGAAGGGAGTAGGCTTCAAGTATATACCCAGATTTCTTATGTTTTTAACTCCAGTAGACCTGCTGGTCCTTGCACAGAGGAGCGTACCAATTTCAGCACAATAAAGTGACATTCAGCATAAGAATCAGCATTAAGTATTCAAAACATTTTAATTATTTTTTTAATTTTTATAACTGCTACTAAATGTTGTGAGCATTATTGATGTGAAGGTTTTGCTCCTCAGGAATTTTTGTGAGTTGACTCCCTGTTGAAAACTGAATAACATGGATGATGGTTTAATTCAACGCGATGTGAGATTTATTTAAATGTGCAATTTGCTTCTGAAACAGAAATGGTCTTAAAGTTAAATGTATCAAGTCTCTTAATGTTTCCAATGTACACCTTGACTCCTGCTTCAACTGCTGACTCCTGTGAGAGAGATTAAAGTGGAGAGAGAGCCTCCTACACTTTGGAAGAGCTGTCTTTCTCTCTTTTCTGCTCTCTAAAAAGAAACTTCACTGGAAAACCTAACAAAGGCATAATCCATCTCCAAAACAAAAAGTATACCTATCCTGAAAAAAGTGTTAAATTACATGTAACAGTGCCACCTGCTGAATCCCAGCCTAACACCTTTCTTCTCAAAGGGGATGCGAGTGTTAATGAAATGGAGTTAGTTTTGATTAAGGCACAGGCACAGACCTTGTCTGTTTCTCATGTAGAACACAGGATGCAACATGGTTTGAAACACTAAATTAAATATTCACCTTTGGAGCATAAGATTGGTATCAGTGTTATCATAATACAAAGGCAAAATATAGCCCTTGGAAATTATGCCAAAAAAGAGTTTGTCTGCTGCTAAAATGGCCTGGTGCATTTTTCACTATTATTAGTACTGAGCTGTAAAAAAAAAAAAAAAAAAAATTAAAAAAATTTTGAACTGCTCTCCTGGTAGTAACTTGTCTAGAAGGTGCCAAAGTTCTCAAGTTACAAACAAAGAGATTCCCTGCTGAATTTCTAAATTTAGAAATATTTGATTCTACCAAGAACACTGTCAAATGAGTCTCAACTGACAGAGACAGGCAGTCGCTTTGTGGAAGTGAGCAAATGCCTTCACTGCATTCAGCAGTTTGATACAGCAGGCCCCATGCTGCCTAAGAACATCTAATTCTTTTCAAAGCCATTACGAGCTGAATTCTGCCCACCTTATTAATATTTAATATGTCTTTAAATGTTCCTGTTCATTTTAATGGAATGCTGATGCAGGACAATGCTGTTGAGAGTCTATGTAGTTGAGAGGAGTTCCTGCTCTGAAGAAAACTCCTGCTTGATGTCAGATACTGGTGAGTTTGAACAACCTCAATGATGGCACCTGGGTTGGACTGGTTATATGCGGTCCTGCACCACTTTCATGTTACCAGGCTGTTTCTTGCATCATATCACATACAGAAAGACCTTTCTGTTGTGTTTAAATCCTATACATCCCCTTGCCTTAACCCTTTACTACCTGGTGCAGTGTTACCCTGCAGGGCCTGGTTTGCTTGATGACCATCTTGTTCAGGTGACCACCCTCTGCTACATGCTCAATTTGGCAAAGGCCAAGACCAGCGTCCACTCTGGTCACCAGTATAGCTCTGACATCTTTGGGAACTGAATCCAACATGTGAAACTGTAACGTGCTGTCTGCTTCTGACATGAGTTGTCAGAAAATGTTATGCTGAAGAGCTTGTTGTCTTAATTGGGAAAGAAGAAGAGAGCAGAATGTAGTGGACAGGACTCATGGAAAAGATCCAGCAGTAAAACGCAGGATGCATACCTCCCCTTTTCTACACCCCTACATCCTACGTCTGAAGAACAACAACAACAAAAAAAGCTCTCAGCACATAGCAAATACAATTTTGTTTAATTAATTTGGGCATCAAATTTAGACATGTGAGACCTTAAGTGCCTATCATAGGTAAAATGCACCAGTATTTTATTTCTTGCTGCCCCTGGCACTGACTTTGGGGTTGTGAGTGTATAGATATACAGCAATGCATTCTTGTGTTTCTATTTCCAGTGTGAGCTCTGTGGTATTGGCCTCAGCGTTTCTAAGCAAGGAAAAAAGGGATGTTAACAGCCGTGTAAATGAAACTGGACACATGCTTAACAAAATGCGACAGCGAAGTAAAGCCAGTGACTTTGTTCCATCAAAAGATACAGATTTCCCATCCTCCAGCATAACATTCAAAGCGCCAGCATTGCTGGAGCTGTTTTCGCTCTGTGATGTTCTCTAACAGTCAATTTGTTTAAAGGGGAAAAAGGATGGCATTGCAAATGCAGCAAATAAAACCTAGCAATACTGCAGCATGAATTTCTAGCAGATATCCTCCTGCTGGAGTCAGACTTCCAAAAAACAGCCATTCATACTGGCTCTGGATGGCAGCAGTGGCACAGAACAGAGAACCTGTTTTCTTCCATCAAGGGATGCAGACAGAGATGGAAGCAGTCTTGTATTTTGTCACCTGTGCTCAATACCTGTGTGCTGAAATATCTGATAAAAGCTTCAGAGGCATCTTAAGAACAGCGTACCATGAAACAGATACTGTTGGCTTCAGCTTGGGCTCAGCTCAAAATCCTAAATGAACACAAAGGATTTCTTTATATTGGTTATAATAAAAATGGTCTCTCGCAGCTCCGCATTCACAGCTGCAAGGAAGCCATAAGCTTCTGTGCATTTAATAGTCACATTGGCATGTTAAACTATTTTCTTTTAAACCTGGACTCATTCCAGTGAGTTCCTTAGAGAAACCTTTTGTCTAAATATCTCTCATAAAGAGTTCTGGAATCTGCACTGAGCAGTAACTTTGTTAATCAAACTGCTGACAGCAATACAAGAATCATTGCTTATCTAAAGAATAGGGCAACAGTTTCTGTACCCCTTTTTTCAGCCTGGGTGAGAACTGGAGAGTAGGACTGAGTAGTAGATGAGCATGGTATCCTCCAGATTTAATTGTAAGGAGAATTTTCTAAGGGTACATGAGATTGTTAACCCTTGGCAGCTTCTGCCTATTTGCAGTGGGTGAGGGTTAGGAATACTAGAATGGTTTGAGTTGGAGGCGCCTTAAAGATCTTTTAGTTCCAAGCCCCTGCAACAAGCAGAGACACCTTCCACTGGATGAGCTTGCTCATAGTTCCATCCAACCTGGCATTGAACACTGCCAGGGATGGGACAGACACAGCTTCTCTGGGCAACGTGTTTCAGTGCTTTCAAGGGAACTGTTTCCTTGGCAGGAGAAACATGTTTAGAAGACCTTGGGTAAAACCTGGGAAACCAAAGGCTGAGGCCCAGATGCTCTTGTTTCTGAGATACCAGTAAAACCACACTCTGGGAAGAAAGGTGAGCACAGATGTTTGAGAGATCTGTGACCTGAAGTAGTAAAGCTAAAGAAACTATTTACAATGATAAAACCTGTTCTCACCCTATGAGCAAAAGCATTTCACATGTTGCTTGGTAATCTCCATTGGAACCAGGAAGAGCAAACCACTCCTGTTTGATGAATTTGAAATGTGTGTGGTGAAACATGAATGACTGGAATCCACTGTAATCCTTCAGTAGTGCTGGCATGACTCTAAATGCACAGGACTCAGTGGGAGAATAAAACCCCTTAAAATATGATTTCAAATCTCTTTTCTAGGCACACTTCTTGGGAACACTTACGGAAGAAGCAAATGCTGTGCTTCTCAGAATAAAAAGTTTAAATTCTTCCCTTTTTGCTAATGAGCATTTCCTTCTTCTAGCTCTGCTCAGTCATTAAGTGTTGGGTCCTAAATTTACCTTGTCTCCTGAGGGGAAAAATTCCATGTTCTACACAGCGAAAAGGACTTATTTCTTTGATAGATTTACTTTAAAAAGGCATGAGGAAGAGACTTGCAACAGATCTGAAGTGTTTAAAATAGCCATGGACAGGATGTAGGTGATGTCAGTATGTAGCTTTTCTTAATATAAGTACAGAGCAAAGAGGGATGAGGTGATATAGGAATAAGGTGGTATGGAGGTGACCATGAGGCTAAGAATGTGTTTTCAACCCTCACCATTTGTTGAGCTATTTGACCTCTAGCTTGACCTTGAGTACTTTGTCTGCAAAGCTGGTATCAGGTCTGGAATTGGACAATATTTTGTGTACTTTGTAGGTGTACTTGGTGAAAATGTAACTTAGGGTGACAAAGACTACTTGCAAATCCATCAGTTTTCATTGAAAGGATCTTTTTTTTGATGGGGAAGATGATATTGAATTTTGGGTGGTTGTGGATATTTCTCTTACAATTAGCAAAATCTAACCTTTAAGCAAATTGCTGAGAAAATAAGTGGAAAATTACTATTACCACAATGTAGAGAAAAATCCTCTATTCTGTCAAAAGCAATCACTGCTTATTTTGCTTTTGTTCGGATTCATTGCATGAGAATAGGGAAGAGAGGTCCCAGCTGAGCCCGTGGCACCCTGGGATGGAGTACTGGGGATGTGTGTACTGAGAGACTGTTCCTTCCTGGAGGAACTCCTGATGACAACAAACACAGGTCTTCTTCAGCTGTGCAGACCCAGAGTGAGGGGGGCAGAGTTATTGAACAGGCAAGACAAATACATCAGAGGAACAGCCAGGCATGTTGTTGTTGCCTTGGGATAGGGAATGGATTTGGTGACCCTGGAGCATTTTCCTGGCCTTTCGTGTGTGATTTTTAGGTTGGGGCTTCCAGGGCTCTCGTAACACAGACTGTAGCTTGGGGCTGAAATTTATTGTTGGTTTGTTGTTCTCTATGTTGTTTAGCAGTTTCTGGGGTTTTCATATTGTGAGGGAAGCTTTCTAAAGGCACCACAGTGCTGCCTATGAGATATTCTTGGCGTTTTGCTCACGGACCGTGATTTGTATTTGTTCTTTTTAACAGCCACGGCGGTAACCCAGAGTAGTGATGGGGATGGGCTGGCCATTCACCTTCCTGATCCTTTGTCAAAGTATGCTTAGTGAGAACAGTGGGGTGAGAGGAGGACATTAGGAGTCTTCCAGCGGGGCAGTGTGAAAGGGGAGAGAGACCATTGCTAAAGTCCTCTATCATAGTCAGTGCAGAAGAGAGGAAGAACAGCCTACCAAGAAACTGTTGTGTTAGACCTCAAGAGCTGAGCTCTGAGACTTCAAAATTCTCTTACTGAATTGATAAAATAGTAAATGAAAGGGGAAGCAAAATTTTATTGAAATTAACATGAAGTCCCTTTAATCATCAAGCTTAATCCTCAGTAGGAAAGGACTCCAAAATTGATTTAAAATCTCAGTACAACCATCCTCTCTAATGTGAAACAGAGATTCAAGTAAATGAATGATTTGCTTAAAAAATTCTGACTAATCTTGAGAACATTAAAATTAATATAAATGTGTGATCTCAAGTTCTATCCATTTTTGGATCCCATTTCAGTAAGTGCATATAATTTGGAATGGGACTGAAGCCATTTTGTGTGTAAGTGTACAGGGAATGCATTCCAGTACCTTTAATCAGAATGTCAAAGGGAGATTAGCTCCACTGTTTCACATAAAATATGGAAATATCATTGTGGATGAACTGGAACAGAAACAAAACATGCTATAGAGTGGAAAAATGCAACAGTTTTCTTCGAGGTATGGGATCAGTTAAGCAGTTGTTTCCCTGGGGAAAAAACACATGTAAGATTGTAGGAGCTCCTGGCTACATGTGTTCATGTTGTAACACATATGACCGTGTCTGAAGTTCTATCATGGAACTGTGCTATGGATTCCAGGATCCGTTGGGATAAGAGAAACCATCTCCCTGTATTCTTGGCTTTGTGGAAAAATGTCTTCTGCCTTTGTCCTACCAAGGAAGGGCTCTTTGGACATTTCATTGCTTCTGCTATGGAATTTTGAGGGAGCCATAAACTTGGAGTGCCATACAGTATTCAAAGTTCAAATTATTTTTTATTCCCCAGGAAAAAGTGAGTTAACTGCTCAGTTTAGAGATGACATGGTATTTCTTGCTGAACTTCAAGTTTAATCTGCTATGCATACTCATTAAGATACTGTCATCATAGAGTTAAAGGTGCTATGAGGGCACTGTATGATCTTATATATTAAGTAAATTTTATATAACAGAGATCATTACCTTTCACTGATGTGTCTGCACTGTCAGCCCAGTGCTTTTAGCTAGACTGAAGTATTTAGCCTTTAGAAAAAGCAGATGTGTGTCACAGGCAGAGAAGGAGGGGTATCCCTCCCACCTGCGCCTGCAGCACCCAGGAACACGTGGATGCTTGAGGAAGAAAATTCTCTTCACGCCATCCTACGTATTACAGATGATCTCTGATGCTTTAGGGCTGGAGGTGGAGAAATCTAAAGAACTCAAGTACATCTGCTCAACTGGGAGGAAGATAAATTCTTGGTTAACTCTGGGAGATGATCAGCCCCTGAAATGGAAGAGCTGTTTACAATAATTTTTCAAATGTTGAGCTGGGTACTGAGGAAAGTAAAGGGCTGCTTTTGTTTGCTGTGCTTTGTGGATAAAGGGCCTGCCCAGAGACATTCACAGATTTGCTCCTTCTCTTCCATTTCCATGCTGAGTAGTGGGTTCACACCCTGTTCTTTCGTAAGACCTCTGAGGTTTTATGATTCCAGCAGTGGTGACTTCATTGCTTTCCCGCATGCTGGAGT
The DNA here is from genome assembly GCA_013396775.1 of Cephalopterus ornatus. Lineage (NCBI taxonomy): Eukaryota > Metazoa > Chordata > Aves > Passeriformes > Cotingidae > Cephalopterus > Cephalopterus ornatus. Next base: position 551,369 of record VZRE01013210.1, read on the forward strand.
TGTACTGGTCCTGCCGTGGCTTCTCTCCTCTGTGTGCATCTTGCCAGCCTTCTGGGACCAGAACTGCTGTGTTACCTAGGAACTCGTGTCATGCTATGCAGATTTTCTGTAGCTGAGATTCTCCTGTGTATTACTCTGCTTTGGGAAGTAGATCAAAAGCATGGTAAATAAAGCAGGAAGTGTTTCTTTTCACAGAATTAACTCTTCCTCTTTGTATTTGTACTTTTTAAAAAACAACATATATACTAACATAAACTGCTGTGAGCTGAAGTAAAAGCTCTTACTGAAGATTGTAAGGGATTTTACACATCCTTCTGCAAGCCTGAGAACTAGATGTATGCTAGGAAGAGGGTTAGAGACAGAGATACTAAACACTGGTGCAATCTTTCAGCATTTGGGGAGAGCTTGGAAGATAATGTTCGGGGCTTCCAAGTCCTGAGGTATGTCAGAATTTGAGGAGCAAAGAGGATATTTGAAATTGTTGTTGTCTCTTCATCTGCCCAGGCTGCAAGCAGTGGACAAGTTCCATTGAAGAATACAAGTGAGTATTTGCCACTAACTTCTCAGTGGAATCATGTAGGTTGTGGTGAGTGAACATGCCATACTCGGAAAAGATGCCAGGCCAGCAGTCTGGGGGGGTAGGATGTCCTTTCTTTGAAGAATGGACACAGCAGAGCTGTTGCAATGCCAGCTTCCTCATAATACCCAGTGACCAATTATATTGCCGCTAAACCAAGCTACAGTAAAATCTGTGTCACGCTTAAATTGCTGTAACAAAAATGTGCGGTCAACTGTATCAGAAACCTTTGCTAGATCAATAAATAAGGCTCCATAAATGTGGCCAATATCCAGAGAAATCATAGTATCATTCCCAATGCATACAGCTGTACTGCAGTAGTTACTCTGAGCGTGGTCCTGCATCCAGAATGAACAGCAGTTGCTTAACTGGTGTATAAATCTGCGGTGAACATGTGGCTGTGTGGGTGACTCTTACATGAAGGATGGCCGGGTATATTTGACCTTTTGTGTAATTTTGTGAACCTGGAGGATAACTGCTCACCATGTAGCTTCTGATTCAGTCTGAGGGGTAGCATGTGTGCTTTCATGACTGATGAGATGCAGAGTGTGAGTAACTGTCACATATGAAGGATTCAGAGGTAGCAGCTGCCTCTGTTCGTGTTACAGCACCAACTCACCCATGCCAGACATGCAGGATTTTCCCAGTATTGTTTCTTTTCTGAATTCTTACTTCCTGCCCCATAAATAACTTCCACTAATACTTAAGATGGTTTTGAATTGTAGAGATTGAAGAGGGGGACACTTGGAGTGGTGGCATTTGTCTTTCCAAGTATCCATTACACATGATGGGGCCCTGTTCTCCTGGAGGTGGCTGAACACCTGCCTGCCCATGGGAAGCAGGGAATTAATTCCTTGTTTGTTTATGTGCACAGCTTGTGCTTTCCCTGTTAAACTGTCTTTATCTCAATCCATAAGTTTGCCAGCTTTTATCCTTCCTGTTCTCCTCCCAATCCCACTGCTGAGGGAGTGAGCGAGTGGCTGTTTGGTGCTTGGTTGCTAGCTGGGGTTAAACCATGACAATTATGAACCCATAATCACTGGCAGTCAGGCTGAATTGTTTATCAGACACATTTATAATCCTGTTTTCATGAGGTTTTTTCATTACTGGATAACTTTGGAGGGAGGAAGAGTTTAGTGATTAATCATTATTATGAAGAAATTAGAAGTGTTGTGTACCAGTTGCAATTCTGAGTTTGAAAAATCAGTTACAAGTGCCAGACTAAGATGGAGTCCTGCTGGAGATGATGACGGTTTCAGATCTTCCATTGATTCTGTGAAGTTTGGGCTCTGCTGAAGGGATCAGTATTTTCTGTATTTGTGAACTTGCAGCTGTATATTCTCTCCCTGTCCTCATACTTGTGCCTGGTTCGCAGTGCATGGGCATGGGTCACAACTGCAGTTGTAATATTCTTTCATCAAAGCCCATGGATGTGTATACCCCAACCTAATACTTTTGTTGGCCTGAATGACACATGCCATTTATTGAGCTGGGGATTCTGGAGCTCCTCTTCCTGAGTGTTGTATCCTCTTCAGAGTGCGCAAGTGTAAGTTCCTGGTCATTGCATACCTGGTGTAAACTGCAGCTCTCTGGGCATTGTGAAACAACCAGGGATATACGTAAGTTCCACAAAATATAAACTTGATGTCATGTGACTCTTACATCATCTGGCTTCTTAGTGCTGACACTTGCTATCTAATAAAATATATTTGTATCTGGGAAGAACAGCATCTCAGCTAGCATATTTTGGCTCCAGAACATAGGGCAAAGGACAGGCAAAGTTTGAGATCAGCAGCTGGAGCCAAGCTTGTGCATGTGATATTTAACCTTCAAATGAGTGGCAATGACTGGGGTGTATGGTGACAGAAAATGGGTGAGTGGTAAATCCAGTAAATGGATTTAGTATGTATGTGGAAGATGTTTGTATGGGTGATTTAACACTACAGTTACCCAAATCTGTCCTGGCCAGGGGCTTGCCACTGAAGCAATTAATTGAATGAGATGGGCATGGTAACATGGATCCTTGCTGTTCTTAGCTAGGGCTGTGTATGTACATGTGACAAATAAATTGCTGGTGACTGGCAGGGATTGTAGTAAAAGGTGGCATGCCCCCTAGCCAGAGACAGGCTTTGGAGGCAATTAATCAAATGAGTTGGCCAAAGATATGTGACACCTGTCACAGATAGCACTGCAAATACACATGCAATTAATGATCTTGATGAAAGGAAGAAGAGATAATTTAAGGTGTTCTCTAAAGAGCTCAGAGCAACTCTGAGTAGAAAATTTGCGCCTTAGCTGCAAAGGAGTCCCAGCATTTTCAGAGCTTTGGGGTGCCTGCTTTTCCACATAATGCAGTGCATGCACATAGGAAGGAGGAAAAAGAGAATTTTCAGTGTCCTAAAATTCCCTAAAATTCCACAAAGCTTTTGTGCAAACAATGTGCACTCATCTGTTCAAGTATTGTAGCTCATCTGCCAGATTTAACATAAAGATAGCAGAAATTCCCAGACATCGGAGATTGCTCTTATAAACATCTTTGCTATCAGGTAGATAATGTAACCTAAGAGTCTTCAAATGTTCTTTGCTCTGTTGATAGCAGGTGTAATTTTAGAGCTTTTTAGGCCATGACACCTTTTTACAACCTAAATGAATATTGATCTGACCACAGTCTTCACTAAATTTATGCTGGATTGCACCTTTGCATGGGAAGCATGAATTTCTAATGCTGATCTTGAGATTTAAAAAAAAAAATAATAATAATAGCAATTATTTTTTTTTTCCATAGGGATATCTAGCTCATCAGCTGCTTTTTCTCTTGCTCCCTCTTACCTCCTGCCGTTTTCCCGCAGACTTATTTTTCCACCCTGCTCCATCATGAGAATCTCCTTTGGCCACTACTGGCTTAACCAAAAGATTTCCAATGCAAACAGTTATCCATGATGGCCAATGAAGTGTTGAGTCTTGCCTGAATAGCCTAACATGTTTTTTAGGAGTTTCATGTAAAGATGACAACCCTCATACAACACAGCCTTTTGATTTGTGACATTTTTCTACTTTTTCATATTGGAGAACTAGTCTGTCCCTCTTGTATAACTTTGTTTTCCAGTGGATGTATCATAAATTTGCTTTTTGGTCCTACCCATCAAAATGAGATATTTGGAATGTTGTCCTTAGATTTCTCTTCCACTGCAGGTATTGCCCACAGTGGGACTACCCATGATGGAAATGTCCAAAGACTTCCTCAGCTGTTCTTTTGTAGGCAGATTTTTTCTGAATTCTGCAGAGCTCTTTTCCCAAATATCCATATCTTGCTGACTTGCAATGGACAGGAATTTGTTCTCAACTTTTACTGACCCAAGTTTAATGTGTGATCAATGATCTGAAGAAGCATTTAAGGGTTTTTTCTCCCAGACTTGTTGTGGCAACTCATGGACTTTTAAGGTAAAGCAAAAAGATGATGTTAGCTCAAATGATTGGCAAACTAGTTGACAAGCACAATGGGAGATGATCTTTAGTATGTACATTAACAGCTTGCCATTTCAGAGAACTCCTTTTAGTTGAATTGAGTGGCACTTTTGTTCTCTTTACAGTTTCATTCCCACAGCAGGGAGAATACAAGAAAAGGAAGAGCAGGACCCTACAGATGACAGAGTCTGATCAGTTAATTTCAACAGTAACTGAAAAGGAATCTTTTTATCTCCTCATCAGCCTCTGCCCATCACTTGCAGGATCCCAAAGAAAGGAAGAGAGCACGAGAGCACAGTACCCTGAGGCCCCCACCACTCCCACAAGGTCAAACACATTATCTGCTCTATTGCCACTTCTAAACTGTGGCTGTAGAGAAAAGATGAACAGAGATCTCTTAATATTTTCTCACCAGCCTAAGTGAAACATAAAAAGCAGCAGTAGAAAAGTCTTAAGGAGAAACAGGATCATGATACAGAGATTCTTTTGCACACATTAGAAACACCCTGTATTTAACAAGCATAGAAATTATTTGCAGGCTGGTTATCAATCCTTCCAGTAGGCTGCTGGAACCTGGAGATAGGAGGTAGCTGCTTGAGTTAAAAGAGAATGAATGTTTTGCTGTCAAATGATCCTTCGTTATTTTTATTTTTTTTAACCCTGCTTTATTATTCATGTGCAATCAAAAGAAGATGACAACTGGATGTGAATGAGAAATTAACTCCAAAACAAAATTATCTGGCTGAAACACAGACTTAGTCAGGAGAGCATGGTTGTCTTTTTCCTCAGAGCAGCTTGAAGAGAAGATTCAGATTGGGATCACATTTCTTGTAGGTTTCTCACCAGACCTGTTCTGTATGTCTTTCAGTATGCAGGTGTTAATTAAATCAGTTTAATTCCATTCATTACATCTCAATCAGAATTGGTCCAATATACTCTAATAACACTCAACCTGCTAATTGTTTCCCAGTGAAAATAGAGATGGGTCAGTCTGAACCTATAGGACTTTATTATTGATTGCCTGGAAGCTAAATTGATGGTCTTTGCTTAGTTTTTAATGAATTAATCTGCATTAGTGATGAGGAAAAGTAGAAATGGCTTTGATTTTAGTCTTGTTGAAGCTGGGGACATGCCTTAAATTTTGTAAATGGATAAATGAGAAGTCTCCAGCTCAGTAGAGTTCACCACAGGCTTCAGAATACTAATTTTGTTCTTCATTTTGCTTTTTGTTTAGAATTGAGCCTGAGTCTACAAGCATATTGTTCTCTTTCATCTCTAACCCCAAAATTACTCAATTTCAGTTTTGAAGTAAAGAACAAATCAAAGCTGGAATTTGGGCTTCCCGTTTGTAAGCCATATTTGAGTTTGGTGTAAATGGATGTGACTACTGGTTGGCAATGAGGTAGGATTTTTGTACCAACCTAATGTGCCCTGATATAAAATGACATAAATAAACTGGAGGTCTCAGGAGTACCTCTAGGGCCACAAATCATCTCCCTAAAATTTGGAAAACCCCTAATTCCACAATGCTGTTACTTTCCTTTAAAAAGGGACAATTCTCAGCTTGTGCAACTCTGTACTAGTAATCATAAGCAGTCCTCTTAAGAGGTTTCATAGAGTGCACATGTATGTGCACATGCACACAGATGTATACCTGTGTGCACAAACAGCTGGATTTGGAACTTAGCCTTTAGAGGTTTATTAAATGTGGTGTTGCCTACTGCTTTATAGGAGCCTCTGGTTAAAAAGATATGAGGCTACTGATTGTAAAACCATCATATTACGAATGCTAGTTAACGCTTCTGTCAGTCAGTTCTCTCTGGTGTGCAGTAGTCTCACATCAGAAGGCATTAATCTTACACTGGCTTATGGACAGAAATGCAGCATTGCTCTTCTGTTAAATCAAAACGGTGCCCAGTCCTTTGCAGAAATGCATTCCATCTATTCTAGGAGGCAACTCCGCTTTTTAGCAACATGCTGTGCTCTTGCCCTCTTGTAAAAGATTTTGACTTTTTACCAATGTACATAAGTCTTTGGCTTTCAACACTGGAAAATTGCACAGGTCACTCTAGCAGGATCAAAAATCTCCTATAACGGTCCCCCCGAACCAAAATGGACTTGAGGGAATCTAACTGTACTGAATTGTAAAAAGCAACAGTAAAAGCCACAATTCTGTGCTTCCCTGCGCTGTCCTAGTCCACAGCTTGGCTTCAGTCTCCAGGAAAGTCTTATCCCTTGTATCTATTTATATATGTCAATATACAAGTGCTTATGTGTTTATGTGTATACATGCTTATATCTACCTGTATGTATTTCCTTGTGTTGTTCTACATCCTGTCTTTAGTGCCTTTTTTAACCTTTTTGTGGGACCTTCTGAGAAGGTTTCCTTGCCTTGCTTATTGTCAACCTTGGTTGCTTCCATAACTTCTCACTGCCAGACCCTTGTTGTTTGGTTTCCAGTTCTCATTTGCCTTTGTTCTCAGGATCATTTTCACTGTGGATGCTTTGGTATGTTTCCCATTAGGCTTTTATCTTCTTGAAATGCTGAACCCACTGTATCATGTATTTTCTATCTTGTCTCACAGTTGTAAGGCTTTTGGAGCAGGGGGTGATATTTAGTGCCTTTACACGTTACCTTATACAAAGCGGTAACAAATTGATTGGCCTCTAAGTAGTAGTAGTATCACATGTTCTCTGTGATATTTAATATTAAATTATCATTATGTGTAAGTCATTGGCTTGCAAGTTACCTTTTTTTTTTTAATATATAGGTTTTTTTGTGTTGCTTTTCCAGGATTGATGAAGGCTTTGGCCAACTATGAATGCACAGGCAGGAAGTTCAGTTGCTTCCTCCACAGTGCTGTTGTGCCCTATTTATTAATTGGGTCCTGCCCAAAGCTAGATTGCAAGACAAGTCACTTTTCCCTCTTTCTAAATTGAACCCATCTATTGCTAATCACTGACCTTAGGTGCAGTACTGAGCTTGTTTCCTCTCTGTGAATTGTCCCATCGTTGCCATACTTATTAATCTTTATATACTAGTGTTATATAGTGCTGTCTAAAAAGTATTCCTGAAGCCAAGTGCCTTGTATTTCTAGCTTCAGTCCCAACAGTTTTTCATTGTTGTGCTCACAAAAGCTTTGCTGAGCATGACCTCCGCTTTAGAAATCCTCTTGGACTATTTGCTGTGCAGCCTGTCCGAATAGTCTTCTGTTCTTTGCCTTATCACTGAGCTTCCTATCTTTGCCTGTGCTATAGCTCTGTAGTTTTCTAGTTTGGCCCTTAATTCTGTTTTAAGCGTGGATGGGATGTAAGCTTTCCTCAATGCTTAGCCCTATTGAAAAATAATTGCATTTTTCTAGGGCGGTGTACAAACCAGTGCTGTTAAGAACAGTGATGTTACAAAGGCTTTGAGCTATATAATGGATTTTTTTCAGAGAAGTTCCTTTCACTGATGGTCCCACCCCAAGCTGAGTTTTCTGCAGTTCAGTGGGAGAGAAGAGCTCATAGTTCTGTGAAATTCAGAGGGTTTTGAGCTACTGCTAGTTTTGAAAGAGAAGGTGCAAAAAAGGGGTGCAATAGAAACCCTAAAGCACATAAAACCACTTCACAGTCTTTTAATCTCTCCTTGCTTTACAGTTTTGGATACAGAATGTCCTTTGTGACTTCTCATGAGCTGAATTCTTCCTCTTTGACTACTGACACTGTCCTCAGTTGCAAAAATATGACATGTTGCCCCACTAGTAGATGCATATTTTGTTCTTGTGCAGTTTTCTCTTCCTCCCTGCTGTTCATGAGCATAAAGGAGTATGTTTTTACTCTAGCAGTACTAATTATGTCCCCTGAACATAATTAATCCTCTTTCTTTTTAAAACCTACAACCCTTCTCAAGGACAGTCCTGCCTCTGGGCAGATTCATATGGTGGTGCTTCTATGTTGCAACTGTTTTTAATTCCTTACACTCTTCGAACTTACCTGAGCAATCTCTTGCTATCTTGTTGGGGGGCGGACCAGAACCCACAAACCATTTGTATTGCCCTTGCACACTTGGCACATGCCTTGTTGCTTTAGGTATCCTGGGTATGTAATGATTCAGTAGCTGAAAACCATGGAAAAGCAGTACTTTGAGCCTTCTGTGGAAGGCTGGTGTAGGAGTGTGGAACAGGGCAATACTGAGAAAACACTTTCTTAAATTCCAACTAAGTGTTACCTGTCTCTTGTATCGTTTTGGTGCCTTTGGTGGTCCCTTCCCCTGCTGTGTTCTCTTGCTACTTGTCCTCTTGAGAGGTGGAATTTATCACCTCACAGGCAGATGGGGCATTTGGCAGAAGCAGGATACAGATGTTAAGCTCTGGAAAAGTTCCCAATAGCAGCATCTGGGCTTGGCTCTGGCTTACTGCCTGAATTATTTGTGAACTCCGAACAGCTGGCCGTGGAACTGCCTCTGGGGTTATCTCAGGGGTGGTTGCTACAGATCTGACTGTGAAATCATATTCTCCTGACATACCTCTCCACTCAGAGGAAATGTACCCATACGTTTACACGCAGAAATCTTTTTGTAACTCAAACTTCAAATGTACTGTATAAAATATGAGCATGTATCTTTTTGTACCCACAAGACAACTAATCTGGAAACTGCATGAGGAATAAGCTCGTGTATGTGTGTGGATTCATGTCAATGCATTTCTATGTGTATGAGTATGGTTAATTGTTAGCAGCTTCTGTACTGGTCTGACTGCTTTGACTCCAAGTCAATGGGCACTTGCCAGCAGAATATTTGGCTAAATATCTCTTCATCTCATGTAGCAGTAGAACACTGTAGGTTTTGGGCATATTGCCTTCTGTCCGTTTTACTTAAAACACAGCCTTGTGCAGTTGAATCATGTTGCCTTCATTATGTGAAACTTAGTGCATTGCATAGGTCTGATAAAGACTAATTTTTCAGGCTTAAATGGCTCCTAATTCAGTGTCGGACCCTCTTTGCGGTGGAGATATTCACTACGAGATAGATTTCAGTGCAGTCAAAAGAAAACAAAAGTGTATTAAGTCAGTATTTTATGGTGTTCACTATAGCTGCCTGTATCGTGAATGGCAAATGGTCTGTCATCTATTTATGGTAAATCATTGTTTAGGGTACACTTGAAATATTGGGTAGGAAATACATATAAATCATCTATGCATATGTATTTCAAATATTTATCCCTCTGTGTGTATTGTGGAATATGTTTCTCTATAATTAAGTGGCCAGACTTGTGAATTTTAGTGCTTCAGGATACAAAAAAATATCTTTTTTGACATATACGGTTGTTTTTTATAAAATTGTCATAAACTGTTATTTGGATTGACTTCCACTGGAGTGATATTAATATGTAAGAAAGAAAGGCCAAATGTTGAACTGGACTACTTTGATGCATATCTTTGTGTGCATCCATGCTCCTTTTATACATATTTACATGGAAAACTAGAAGAATGAGGATGGCAAGTGTTCGGGGTGAAAAGTGTCTGAAATTGGTAACATTTTTGCCACTGATTTACGCTAAGTCATTGGTAGATGTTTTTCATTGGTATCTCTACTGAAAGGTTATTTGAGTCAAGACGGGTTGAGTCTTACAAGGTGAACAGGTCCATCTGTCTCACTCTGTACTCATAACCCACCAAGAATTTAGTTGTTTCAATTTATCATAAAGGAAAATAGTAATATACAAATGATTAAGGAAAGATATGGGTTTTTGCTTTTTTTGGCATATTTTTCTCATTTCCTTAGATCAAATTTTGAATATGAGAATGGGAAGCAGTTCAATTTCTTGAGGTCATCTCTGCTAAAGCACGTCTGTGTTTTAGTGCTGCACGTGCTGGGTAAGTGCTGTCCACTGAGATGTTGTCTTTGACATCATAGGAGTAAGTAGTCTGTACAGCTGCTTTTAGTGCAGGTTCCCTGCCATCATCTCCTTTTGACAGCTCAGCTGTTAGCAGAGAATTTTCGCAACTGGGGGAACACATCTGTTCTTCTCTCTCCTTTTAACATTGAAGATGACGTTCTCACCAGCTCTCAGTTATCAGGGGGAGTTTGGTGCTTACAGTCAGAGGCATCAGACAGCACTGGAGTCATACCTTGTGCATAACCTCTGCCAGTCAGGTCAGGTTAGCAATTGCTGCATTACACACAGCAAGCACTGATTCTCCTGTTGTGACTTTTCCCTCTTCGTAATTACTGAGATCCATCTCTTACTGTTACCTAGTACTGAAATTGCAGTATGCATGGAAAGGAAAGATATTTATATCATGAGGAACAAAGATAATGGGGGAATCATAAAGGAGAACAGTGTTTTCCTTATTTCAGAATACTTTTTGGCAATTTTTATATTTTTTTAGATATAAAGGAAAGTAATAAGATTTACTTTTTTAATTTTAGAACTGGCAGGTGGTGGGAAAAGACAGGATGCTATAAAGCATTTTACTTCTCGTGATTTAGTTTGGGGTCATATCATGCTTACTGCTCTCAAAACTCTGACATGATTTACTCCCACAGAACTGGTGTCCCTGAAAGGGTGATTGCTGCACTGATATGCCTAAATCTACAACTGGTTGGTTGGACAGGTGCTGAGTAGTAAGTCCTGCTGTTGTGCTAATCACCAATAACTTCCTAAAATCAGTTGTTAGTCAGGAAAATACGTGAAAAAGATTTTAAGACCAGTAGTCTTACATGCATATCTAAGTGCTGCTGGCTTGTCAGATATAAGGTCTAAGAAGCACAGAGCAGAAATTGCTTGAATAGATTTAAAAGCCAAAGTGCTATCTGGACCTGCTTGCCTTCTCGTTTTCTATTGCAGGAAAGGTGGATTTTCTTGCACCCTCTCGTGATGTTTTCTAGAGAAAATTGTAGAAGCTATAGCAAAGCCCTCTGCTTCTTAAGCTCATGCAGTGAATCTGTTAGCGAGCATGATGTGTGAGCTGCTGTCTGATAGACCTGTGACTACAATGGAGTTTAAGCGAAAAAGTATAATTTTCATATTATGATGCCATTTAGTCTGTCACTTGCAATTTGCCTTTTAAGAGCAGTTCTAGGTCACCGATTTGTTCTTAGCTTACAATTTCAGAACGACTATGGAATTTTGCAGAAAACACTCTCGAATAAAAGAAGATCTGTCTGCTTGGTTTCCTGGGCGCAGCAGGAACATATGATCATTTTTTTTTCCAATTGTTTTCTTAATACCTTTTTAATAATGTCTTCTTTCTCACATGGAGTGCAGTAGTGCATTTATAAGGAACTTTTCCCTTTAACAGCAACTGTGTTTTTGGCAGTACTCTTAATAATAGAAATTCACTTTTCCAGTGTCCCAAATGACAGGGAAAACTGTTTCATCAGCAATATATCTTCAAAATTGCATTTAGCAAATAAAAGTGTGGTGGACTTTAAATATAAATAAGACCCATCCCTTGGATCTTCTTTTAACTGCAAACCTTAAAAAAAAATTATATTTTTACTCCCAGCAAATTACCTAGGAGAAAAAAAATGACAAGAGTAATCTATTTTTTTCACAGCTGGTCGGTTGGCCAGAGTTTCTCATCAAGGAGTACATGCTGTTTGCTCCCCAGATGGACAGGCTGGATGAGTAACAAATCCACAGAGCCTGGGACACAAGGTAGAAATTATACTGCCTGTGCTTTTAATCTTGCACAGCTCTGCTCATTGGTAATTGCAGGTGGCCCTTATCCAAATGAGACTCTATTGGGACAATATCCTATATCTTGTCAGAGTGAGTCCCATTAAAGCCTCCACTGGAATTAAGCCAAAATCTTGAAATAATTATGGGAAACTTATTTTTAAAAAGTTTAAGCCATATAATGGTGACAGTTACACATTTAAGCACCATCAGCTGTAACTGCAATTTTAGCTTCTTCTGCTTGGTCCATTTTGTCTGTCTGGCACAGCTCTACAATGAGAGGTACTGAGCAAAAAATACATGAAAATGTGACTTTGATCACTATGTGTCTTTTTGTTCTGAGACCTCTGGATAGTGCTGGAGCAGCAGTGTTTGAACAGTGCCTGGTGAATTCCCTGAGGCTTGGACAAGAAATGCTGCCTGTACACTGCCACACAGATATTTGGGTCACATCTTGCTCATGCTTTAATTTAAAGCATGTTTGCTGCTGTGCTCATTCTGCCCAGGGATGCCCCTACTTTATCAATCGGAAAGCATAAAGATTTAGGAGCCTTTATTGTGAGAATCTTATTAGAAAGTTTGAAAGACAAAGTGATTCCATATATTAGCCCTGAACCATTTCCTTGGGGACACTAACCTCCCCCTCTTCTCCTACAGTCTAGATGTTGAAGAACTGCATTTTCTTCTTCCTGTGCTTTTGAGATGCCATACAAGAGCAGAAACATCTCAAAGGTACCCTAAAATGCTAGTGGGCATATTTAAAAGTGATATGTCTAATTTCTAAAGAAAGCCTTGAGGCAAAATGCTTCTCTTATTCTGATGTAATTCTGATGACTACTAAATCATTATACTTTTAAACTAAGCATGTAAACATCAGACTCCAGACTCATTAGTGTAAGACTTGGAGGGCTGCTGTCGGGGGTGCCATGGTAACTGGAGCTCTCTGCTTCCTCTATCATTTCATTGGAGCTGTGGGGTTGGAGCACAGCAGTATCCAGTCCAGTCTGGTGCTCATCTCCTCCAGGGAAGGTGCTGGGAAAGGTCTGGTCTTTCAGCACAGCTCAGTGTGTCCATTGAAATCAGATCTGCTCTGCTCTGTCTTGCTCCCTCTTCTTAAATCTCACATCTGCAAATCAGGCTGGTGTGTAAACTCAGTGCTGACTGCATGGATTAGAAGTGAAATGCTTGTAGTTGTAGCAGATGAAACCTCCTCAGACCTCTTTTCCTCTGCTCTTCCTTGCTTGCTTGATCTGGACTTGATGTATGTGTGGGAGAGGATGTGCAGACGTGGGTAGGAAAAGTTCAGATTTGGAAAAAATGTAATCAAACTGATTTATTTAGTTTTTAGGTCTTCTACTGAATAGTGATATTGTTTTATTTGGGGTCTGGAAATCTCCTGATATGGATACCCACTGGGTTTGTGCAACACACTTGAGACACAAATAGGACACAAAGAAGGAATCTCTCTGCACTGCACTTTATTTCCCCTCATGATGAGAAAAGCTGAATTCCTGCTGTGGCCTTACTTCAGCATCCCATGTCCACTCCTGTGCTCTTTCTAGTGATAGAGAATTAAGGAAACTAAAATGGATACATCCCTTTTTCTGTGTAAATAATGGTCCATTGGCAGTATTCCTTGGTGATATATCTCCATGTGTATTTTGATAGAGCAGTTACACAGTACATAAGTCCTGGGCCATAAGACTGCAATCTGTCTCGGAACAGTTCTGCTGATAGTTCCAGAGCAGATGAGTGTGTGGGCTGATTTCTTGTAAGCCCCATAGACTACTTTATCTTCAGCAACCTTCTCAAACCTCAGGGTAATTTAGATAAAGCATTTGTGCCCTTGCTCAACTTCATGGTCAATATTTAACTGCTTTGCTGTAATAAAGATACCTTGCTAACGAGCACGTACAATACACTGTCTGCTTCAGTGCATGTTTGTTGGTAATTTTTTTGCTCCATGAGAAAGTAACATGAGACTGTGTACAAACAACAGCATCAGTAAGCAGCACGTTTGCATGAACGTGGGCAGGGAGGCTAAACCTGAACAAGCTAGAGATTAAAAAATACAGTGTAATTCTTGTATAACTGAGAAAATAGTGATGGGGGTGTGTGTGTGTTGTGTTTATTTTGTGGTTTTGTTGTTGTTTCCTTTTTTTTTTCCCCTCCTCTTACTGTAGAACCAAAAACTTAGTATTTCCTGGTTTCCAAGACTGGAAGGGTCTACTTGATTTTATGCACAGCATTGCCCGGGAAGTTCCTGCTTGCAGAAGCAATTTTCTGTGTGTCTATTTTAGGTATTTTTGTTGTATATGTATATGAAAGTGAGTGGGAGGGTCAAGTCTATTACTTAGAGCACCTCAGTGTCTAAGAAAAATGTGTCTATTCAAGAACATACCAGTGCTGCTGTAGCTAATATTTTGATGTCTTTCACAGCACAAGGAGCAATATCCCTTTGCATGTCTATGATTCTTATGGTTGCTTTGTGTCTACTTTAGTGGGAGAAAAGAAAAATCTCCCTAAACAAGTGACACTGCCTGAAATAACATACTCTGCACCACAGACATAGCATCTGCATAATTAAACTTTTAATCTGGGAAATAGTTCTTAAAGATTAACATATTTTTGTTTGGTTTATGCCTGCTCTGTCCTGGCTTTGGCAGCAGCATGTGTAAATGCTGTTAGTCCTTCAGAGTCTAAGAATGGCAGGGCCAGCTGGAATTCTGGAATGCCAGGTGACTCTCCTGTACTGTTAGTTTATCAGAAGGAAAATGAGAACCAAGAGTAACAATTCAAGCTCCTTTATGCTGGAAGCTGGAGATGACAAGAAGCCAAATAAAGTTTCCTGAAGGGACAGGTTTGTTACTTACCCCAGTGAGCTCAGAGTAAAAAATGTTCCAAAATAGGTAGCCTGCTCTTTTTACTGTCATTCTCCTGAGCAGAGGCAAAGCTCAGCTGAAGCATGGAGAACTGTTTGAACACTACAGCAGCTCAGTGTTCCCCGTGGCTGCACATGAATGGCTTTAGGAGTCTGACTTTCTTCCTGCCATAAAAACCCCCAAAACATCTGCATTTGGTTGTTCTCTTCTTTTAGGCCAGCTTTGAGCAGGGGTTTCTTGTGGTTGTTCCAGCAGCCCTGAATGCAGATGCATCTCAGCATTATCCAGTAGTCAGCTTCTAAAGGAACCTGTTCCCAACAGGTTTCAGGGCACCTGTGCCTTGAACGGGATGTGACTCATGGGTATGTGGCACCTACCACACAGACATCCTGATGCACCACCAGCATATCAGCATTTTCCCATTGTTCAGAACCACACGCCAGCAAGTGCCCAGAGGGATTTCTTCATTGGGTCAATTCTTTTGTCATCCTGGGCTGCAGTAATCAGGTCAGATCAGCCTGAACTTTCTGCATTAAAGTGAGAGAGATGAACATTTACTGTGTTGTTTCAATACTATTTCAAAGTTGATTTAATTAGCCCATCTTGTTTTTAGCTCATGCAGGAAGCATTCATTTTTCTTACCCATTTAGCCAGAAAAATTGTGGTCAGTTTTATGGGCTTGCTACAAAAGAATCTTAGTAGCAGTCTTGAATATTCCGTGGCAGCAGTGTCTGTGGCACTTCTGTCTGGCTACACGTGCCAAGGCAGCCGGCTGTCTCCCAGGAGAATTAGGGTCAGACATTGCCCCTTCATAACGGTGAGCAAATAGGGTTTTTAATGAGAACATATTTGGGCTGAGATATAAAGCAAGGAAACAAGCTGTTCATGTGTTGGTTGTAGCATATTCCAAAGGTGTGAGGAAAGTAAAAGCTTAATTCATTGGGATATTGATACATCTGGTGGGGATAGTGAATAGCAGAGAATTGTCACTGATGTGTAATAAGCCACACTAGAAGCCAAATGTTGTAAAGACTCAAGCGAAATGTGGTGGAATCTATAGCTGCATCTTGGATCCTATGGCAAAACCATGGCTTGATCCAAACTTCTTTTGGATTCAAGAAAGTTGGAATCTAAAGGCCTGAAATCAACAGAATATTTACAAAAGCCTGGCCTTCAGTTTTCCATCAAAAGTGCAGCATGAGGGAATTAGGAGCTGATGAGATGATGAATCATGACATGCAACATTTAGGTAGCGCCTTGGCCGTGTAAAAAATGTCTTAAATCTGTGCGTGTGTACACATGGAAATATACCTTGGACTCATCTCCAAGACAGAGCACCAGTTATTGCAACTTATTTACGTAAATGCTGTTATTCTTGGGGCAGTGATGCATTTTATCATGAGCAAATCTCCTTTGCTTTTATTTGGCTGTCAAAAGGCTATAGAAAAAAACATTTCAGGACATGCTGAGATTCCTTAAACACAATGCTTTTCTTTGCAGTTCAGTTTCTCTTGAGCTTAAATTTATACTTTTCTTTCAAGAGCCTGGGCTTCCTTGAAGGTTTGTTCCACCTGAGGAGAGATGTCCCTGTCTTACTTAGTGTCAGCTTTGATTCAGAAGGTAATACTCATGGATCCAGGAATCTGTGGCCTTTCCCACTAGTTGGTCATCTATCATTTCATTACAGTAAGGTTACTAAATTGATGTGTCCTGGCTAATTCTCCTAAAGCAGCTGTATAGCTATCCAGTATCTCACCAGGCAACTGTGCACACTGTCTCAATTGATAATACTCTGTGATACTATTAGCAGATGGCAGAACATGACCTACCTGTGAAATCTGACCCACAGGGATCTTCAAACAGTGCCTGTTTTCTCGGGGAATGTCTTGAGATATACTTTTATCTTTCTGGTCTAGCATTGCAACTGTCTTTAATTTTTCATAGAAATAAAGGAAGGTATCACACTGCTGGTATTCAGCCTTCTAATGGCTAGTGACTATCTAAGAAATGAAGATTTGCTGTTAATATTAATTCTTACCATTTCATCAAATGAGGCTGTAATGAAATTTGATACATAATTTTTTAAGTAGCGGCACAGGAGCTATTTTAGGTTTAACAACTGCAGTATCTTTGCTTCTTATATTTTTCATTAATCTTGATGTGGTTAATTAGTTGCTGTTCCTCAGTGGAAATGTTTGACTAGAGTAGAACAAGTCTAATGAAATCTCTTGGGTTGCTCCTGCTGAAAAGGACTAAGTGCTAGAAGGACATGAAGCCTGGCTAAATACCATGTTTGTTCCTCAGTTAGCCCTATGTGGCCGTGTTTGCGTGTGTTAAAAAAATAAAAATGGTTGAAGATAAAAGCACAGACTAACATGCTTTCAAGATTTTCTGGTGTCCCATTCCACAGGAAGTGACCCTTAGTTTGTAGGGCAGGTATAGGGAACCTATGTGCAGACTGGAAGTCTGTGCATAAAAAGAGGTAATGGGACAAGTTAGTCTCTGTTTTGAAAGCCCAGCATGCAGGTTACCAAGTATCAGCAAACCAAGATCAGAGTGTGTTAAATGCCCAACCCCAGGATAGGCAAAATAGGCTACAGTTTTGAAATTAAAAGCAAAAAAGATAGAAGTATGTCTGGGACATCACCACACAGCTGGGCGGAGTCTGAACTGAGGAAGAAAAATCTGTTGCTAGCAGTGAGGTCACCCACATCTGCAGTGGGTCTTGGACTAGGTCCTGTTTCCTTACTCTGGCCAGAGAACAGTATTTAAAATCTTTAATTTGCTTGTTCAGAAGTCTGCATCCATGGCTTCCTTCATATTTAGCCAGATCATGGCAGTTACCATGGCATAGTATAAGGGCTTACACTGAATATTGGCTTATGGGAGACCAGATAGGATCTCTGTTCATTGTTTGGAAGAAAGAAATAGCATTTATCTTCTCCCCAACATTTGGCATTAGTGGTCACCATTACAGAACTCCTTCCATGCTGTGATAACAGTATAATAGATAGTATCATCTGTATGTCTTCAGAAGAATAGGAAATAATGAGCCAGATTCACTTCTGTTCCGGTTCCATTGAAGTTGAAAAAATTATATCAGCAGGAAGTTTGGCCTCCTGCATGTTAATTGAGCTCTTTTCAGTTCAGTGCTTTGTCTTACTTTAATTTTTAAATTATAGCCATAAATTGTGCCTAACAATACTATATCAAGACCTGTGCTACTGCCAAGTGCAGTCTTTTAGACCCAGTTCTTGCTGCAGCAGTGCTGCTTGTGAGGCGCCCACGGACTTGTTTTTGGATACAATGCCCTGTTTGCAACCAGCACAGTTAGCTGCTGAGTCTGGTGTGTACCACATTTCAGTGCCTGACAAGACCTGTACCTCTTAAATTAAGAGTACTGTGGCAGGAGAACGGGGAGCATATGTCTGCCTGAGGAGGCCCAGGACTTGTCACAGTGTAAGGACTATGTGTCCTCAGGCAGGTGTCTTCAAGTGAGATTCATTGCCCCAGGGGACCTGGCAAACAGATGCAAAGAGACTTTGATTTGGACTGGTTTCTCCAGAGATGGCTGCCAACCTGGGCTGATCTGTCTATCTTATTCTGTTTTCCTTTCCTCACATGCAAGAAAAACAGCTGGGAAGGAAAAAAGGGAGGTGGTGTGGCTTGAGGCTCACAGGTACTGAGCAGCTGGCCATGAGATGTTGGCAGTAATGGGGAAAAAGTAGCTCACTGAATTGGATGTGAACTTTGGTGACTAATCTTCAACCCAATGCTTATGAAATACTCCGCAGTTCCTGGATTAAAAAGGCTTTTTTTGTGTGTGTGAAAGTGTCTGTTTATTTAATTTATCCAGCTTTAGATTTACCTGACTTTATCGAATCAATCTTAAGTTATTGTATTCTGTTTGTAAGTGATCTATTTTCTACTAGATTGCTCACTATTTTTACTGTGTGTACAGCCTGAATGCTGAAACAGATGATATAATGGTAATTGTTTTTTAGGTCTGTAATAATTCATGAGCATTGCCTACAAAGAAGATTTTGGATGGTCTTCAGGTGTAAACACATTAAAGATGGGTACTTGTAAGCTCTTTTACAGCATATTAGCATAATCACGTCCTGTAAAACAAGCATCTTCATAATCTGAGAACATCTGATGTTGGTCCGTTAACTGCCTTCATCTTTGTCTTAAACTGCCAATGGACTCCATATCTGGGCATCGTTTAGTATTGTAGCCAAGGAATTTCCTGCTGTTTCATAGAAGTGACCAAGTTCAAATAATGTACTAGGGGTTTAGATTCTTCTCCTTTAAAAATATAGTGTCCTGTGTGAATGGGAAATCACCTTGAGAAATGTTGCTGTATGCCAAAACCTAATAACATCTTAAACTGCTTAATTTTGTCATTAGCCATTCTTATTTCCTCTTATACCAAGTAATTAGATAGTACATGAGAAAAATGTAATTTTTCCTTTGCTTATTTATTGAAGTATCAAGGGTTACATTTGGAAATGGTATTATGATACACATCTGCGTTGGTTCAAATTAGGAAGGTTTTAATGATACCTTAAGAATTAGAAAAGCAATTGCTTAACTAAACTGAGAGAATGCCTACAAATGAATGCATTATGTTTATACAAGGTTTGTTTAATCTGTGGATTGTTGCATAATTAGTTACATTATGCAGACAAAAATTAGATATCCTTATTTCCAGCTCCTTGTCAGTATACTCTTGTCAGATTAAAAGAGCTCTGCCTAACTGCTCTTCATTGAATATCATAATTACTCTTTGTTAGGTAATGTCCAGCTCTGGCAATGTGCAAAATTACTGTCCTGAGAGGTTCTGAAAGCTTAAAAGGTGCCTGTGTTAAAAAGTGAAAATAAAGTACTCATTTAGAATAGAGAGTTATTAAGACTTTTTTAGTCTGTAGTTTCAAGTACTGATACATAAACCATGTTATGGATAACGTGGAGGGAGCAGTCTCACAATTCCTAACTGCTTTTCTATTTTCTTGACACAATCTTACCTTGTTAGCTTTATTATATGGAAATGGGGAAAAATACATGTTTCCAAAGCTGTAAGTTGTGGAATGTTAGGATATTAACTATGAAAATAAACTCATTCAAAACCATTGAAAAGTCAACAATTTCACACAGTGCTTGCTGAGCCCATGGGGGCTTCCTGGGCTTTAGATCCACTGCTGCAATTGGGTACTAGTCCAGGATTTTGATAATGAAAACAAAAATGGTATAATCATGTGGATCCATGTTTTGGCTTTTTAACCTGTCTTCCATCTCAAAGGTGCAGGGAGATGTTGAGAGGTTTTTTGGAGGCTTTTTTTTGACACCTGTGTGCACTTTTTGGAAAAATGTTCAATCTCAACTTTAAAGAGAGAAAAACCGTCCTGAGAATTTATGATGAGAGAGTTCAGGAAATGTGATTTCTGGGCGGAGAGCTGACCTGTTGAAATGGCTGCTCACAGGAGGCTGATGCTTTTCAAGTATGTTGACAACACTGAATGTCTGGGCTCTTGGCAATGTAGACTCTTTGCCTTTAAGTAAATGCATTTGAGAATAGATTAGTTTGCAAGCACTTGAATTGATTTAATGTGTGTTTACTCTTCAGATATTCACTGTGGCTGTTTACCTCTGCAAGATAAATATTTAAAATTGCATTTGAACCTCACATTAACATTTATGTTCGTGTCATTATAGTTTCCTTTTGTGAATGAGATTTACCTATCAGTCTTAAAACTGTAATAAGAATGAGTCTATTTTTGTAATTTTCAGCTTCTCATGATAATCTGCCATAGGGTTGAATTAATCTTGTGGCACGTTTACTGCTCATTCATCATCAGAGTCACAGCAACGAAGCAGTCATCAGAGTAGAAAAGCATTGGTACTTTGTGAGCGGTGCCAGGATGACAGGTCTTGCAATGGAAATCCACGTACAGCACAGAGCAGCCACCTATTCCTGGGCAGTGAACACCAGGGAAAAAAACTAAGGGTCTCTGGGGCCAAAAGCATGACAGCTGAACAAGAAACTGGATACAGGCATTTATTTCATTCTGGAGCTTGCCACTAGAAGGGAAAGGGCTCATGTTATGGCCATAGTTTTCAGAGTCCAGTAACTCATTTGCTGGGAGCAGAGTGCAGAGCTTCTGTTTGTGTCCCCTGTGGCTGCCCAAGCAGTGGCTTTGTCATGGCTCTGACATGTGCCGGGTTTGTATCAGTGACTTAGGAGTGAAAGGGGTTCCTCTGCCATCTCTGTGCTTGCTGATGTACAAAAATATGCTAAAGAAGGGATTATCTTCCATTTGCTGTTTTTTCAACTTTGAATTATGTTCCGAAGTCCATCTGATAGGGGCTGGGTCACTGCAGAGTTTAGTTTTTTCCAGGTTCTCCCTTACCAAAGAAATCTGAAATTCCTTTGTGTGTAAATTAGATTTTCCTTTCTTTATTCTATAAAGACTGATATGAATTTGTATATGTTTGGACTTTGGAGTTTATGGTAAAACGTTTAAGTATAAATCTGAATATCTGTACTTTATGGAGAGTTTTGGCAAATGTTTCAGAGCTTTTCCACTGCATAAGCAGTTAATAGCATTATTGTGAAAATTTTAAATTTTGCAGGTCACGTAGTGCTAACTTTACATTAAGTGGAAGTAACATGGTTATATAATGTCTTGTGTTTCATTAGCAGGAGTTGTGTGCTTATAGAAATATCGTACCAAAAGTCAAATACCAAGGTATGCAGTCAAGACCCTTTGGTTTTGTAAAGGGTAAAAACTTTCATCTTTCTTCTTAATTTCTCATTTAACAGTGGAAAATTAATTAAATTATTATTTAATAACTGCAAATACTTTTTTTTTGGTCCCCCCTAAGAATTAAGAATGTAGTTATTTAGATGAAAAATTCTGAGCATATAAGGAAGCAGATTACAGCTAGAACACATTACAGCATAGCCAGTGTCCTGGTGTTCCTGGAAATCAATGCAGGATGTGATTCCTTATTTGGGTTTATATGCCTTGATACACAAACTAAACTAAATCACATTCTGTATCTTGTAAATGATAGTGAACAATGACAGCAGAGATTTCTGTGTGAATTACTTTTTATGTTGAGCTTTGTATCATCTGTGTGATACAATCTAAATATGCTGTTGTGCCTCTTCACAACATGGATCAAATACTGTATCTTGAGTAACGACAGATAATTTTGGCTCCTTCTTGAGAGATAGGAGGAGATCTCTTCAGACTGGACTTCTGGCATCAGGGGGATCACTTGACAACAAGGTTTTATTTTTTTAACTCTCTTTTTCTGGAAGGCTGTGGAAGTTACACACCTTGATCAAAAAACTGATTGCCACCCAGATCTTTTAGGTAGGTGATAAGCTCTCATTTTGCTGTATGTTTCTTATTTCATAAAAGGAAAAAGATAATATATTCAGAACAGTAGATAAAGATACATTTAGAAGAAGCGATGCTGCTTGGACTGAGTCATATGATCTTGCTTAATCTTTATTTTAGAGTGTGCAATGAAGCTTTTGGGTGTAACTGCCTTTTCCAGCACTGATTGCAGCGCAGAATAGTCGTTGTTCCCCATGCTGCTGCCTGTGTGGGAAGGGGTGCTTTTACAAGCAGGAGAAGCACGTCAGTGTAGTTGGGAGCTGGAAGAATCAGGCTGTGAGGCTGTCAGAAGTACAGGCACCGTCCTGCTACTGTGCAGATGTCTCAGGTGACCGTTTCCCTCCACTGACATTAGTAAGAAAGAAGTCTGGAGTTGATCCATTAAATCTCTGCATATAAATCTTAATGACTGACATCAAGCTATTATTCTGGAAAGCATCTGCAACCAGGCAACAATTAAATCCAGGAAGAGGGCAATGACGTGATTAAAGTTAAACACGTGCTTATGCTATTAGTGTGAATAAAGGCAGAGCTAAATGCTGCTACACCGCTTTCCTGGCTTTGAGCTTGACTAAATAAACAGCAGATGAAGTGTCAGCCACACTTCCACTTCTGGGTTTTTAGTGGATCATTAATCCTACTTGTCCATGCTGTACTGCTTTATAGATACAATTGTACTGATAGGATGGTAAGGAATTAAAAAACAAAGCTGTAGAAGAGAGTTGTTATATCCTATAACTGATTTGCCCATTGGCTCAGGATGATGTTTCAGTGTAGGTTAGTTGATATTTTCATGATATTTGGAGACTGTTGGGAAAGTTTTGCAACCATAGAACTGTCCAAGAGAACTCTTGTCTTCCATAGATAAGGAATAAGCCTAGTCAGATGAAAATCAATCGCAGTGGATAGAAGTGCAGCAAATATTACTATACGCATAGCATTCGCACAGTAATGGATGTTGTGGTTCACAAATTCTGAATTATTTCTGGTCCTCCCTTTCTTGCAAAACTAAGGAGAAGTTAGTAAGAAATGCCAGTGTCTTGCAATAAATAAGCACTGGATTTTAATTCTCTCTGGGAATATTCTTAAGGCTTTCTGTAAGCGAAGTGCTTTGAAAACCAATATTTTTATTTTATTTTCTCTCCAGATGTGTAACATTTTGACTGTCTCCAAAACATGTTCAGAAGAGGTTACTATGTCTGGAATTAACTGTATTTATATTCTTTGCTCTACTGTCTTGCAGCAAAATGCACATAAAAGTTAATTTTAGAATAATACTATAATATTCATGGGGTTGCTGTAGGAGCTTTGAATATTACAAACCATGTACACTCTATTTACAGAATAGAAGTATAGAAACTTCATGCAGAATATAGAACTAGCTTTGAATATTGATTTTCGCTACAAAGACCTGTAATGTAATAATATGGTGGACCATTGTGAAAATGAACATAAAGTCTAGTCCAATTATTCCAATATACAGCAGTGAAGGATCTGGTTAAAAGGCTAAGAGAACAAATAGTAAAATTTGTCTTGGACTGTACTAATATAACATTAAAAAAGATATCTGTGTCAAATGGAGAAAGGCACTGACAAGAAAAATATTTTCATGGCAGTGTGTATTTGAAAAGAATGCCAAATTAGATTGTGTTCTGACTCCACTGGTAATACATTTTATACTTTCTAGACCTTTGATTCCCAGCTGATACACTATGTTCAGTGAGATGCTTTCAGTACTGACCTTTCAGCAAATACAATTCTGCTAGAATTCACATTTTATGCAATAAAAACATGCATTTATAGCCATTAATTCCTAAAGCGGTGTATAGTAAATATGAAAAAGATCAACAGTATTCTGGGTAAGAGGAGAGAAATCACACAGACAAGGCTGGGAGATGTTATTGCTTTCTATCACGAGATTTATTGCACAGTTCTCAACACAGTGTATGTTAAACAAAATTAGTATTAGTGAATCAGTGGTGGCAGACAAATGTGGCATAATTATGAACTGCAAATGGTAGCAAAGTCCTTTGTTACTTACGCATTTAAGTCGTTAATAATAAAAGTCATACACTGAGATGTGGGCGCCAAAAGTACTTTAGGAAATTATAGAACATAATTACATCTTCTCTCCTTTTAGGTATTTTTTTTTCCCTGCCTGGTTTGAATGTTTGATTAGTTTTAGCTCTTTAGAGACCCTAAATATTAGCAGTGCTTTGATCCTTAGCCAACTCTTGCGAAGTACAGTGGTCTGGTACAACTTCATGGATTTTCAGCACCTTCTCACCCTACAGAACTGTGTTGCTTTGCACCCAATGGGTAGCTGCCAGAACATAAGACTTGCCATTGAACTGGGCTTGGGAAAAACATTTAACTTTGTGGGTTTTGTAATTTTTGTGAAGTAGAAGTGACTGCATGGGAAATGCGAACCCTTTGGGGAAGGCACCACAGGGCAGGGGTTTGTCATTTTGCATTTTCTTTCCTGAGCTGGAGAAAGCAGGAGGTAGCCCAGAGGGCTGCCTGTGGGAAGGTGTTCCTTGATGTAAGTCAACATGACAGACTTGGGTTGCTCAGGCCTACTCTGTTTCTGGCCCTGGCTATAATACTTTGTTGGATTATGTCCTTACAGGGCAGGTAACAGCCTTCCATACTAGCACAGGCACCTCTGCTTTTCCTGGCCAGGTGACCATCCAACAGGAGAGGGGTTTTGAACTCTTATTTAACTGTGGAGTGGGAAAGGGACTCTCAGCTGTGTGAGAGAAGAAACTGTGGTACAAGAGAGGAGACTGAGTGAATGGTGGGATGTGTAAACACAGTGACTGCCAGCTGTGACTGTGAAAGTGGGTGACCTGTGGGAGCAATGCTGCAGTGCTGCTCAGTGCATTATTCAGGAGGCAGAACTGATAAACAAGTGCCCTGTTACTGTATATGACAGTTGAATTTAGATGTAAAAAGAGAGTGAGGAGATGAATATAAAACCCACGTTGTGCTGAACAGTATCAAAGCATATTACAAGGGCCAAAAATACTTGGATGAGATACAGATTACATAAAACCAATAGATGTGCTTGTTGAGTAGATGTGCAGCCCTTCAGGGCAGTTACTACAGGGCCAGTTCAGCATGAGCAATGTGTGAAGTGGGGAAAATTGCTGGCCTGCTTGAACAAATGCTCTCTTTGGGGTTCACTGGAGGTTCACAATGACATGTCTGAAGGGGAATGTCCTTACCTTAGTAAAGGCAGTGGCAAAACTCGTATTTTCACAATGCATCTCTAGATGACAAACAGAGAAGAGAACTTCAGGCATCAGTTCTCTGCTGGAGCCACAAGTTAATTTCTGCTGTTGTGCTGAAGATTGGGCACTGATATTTTCCTCTTCTACCTGATATGCCCTTAGAACCTGCTAGAGAGAAGCTACTTGAGGTGCTGTGTGAAGTTCACCAGTTTTGGGCTGGTGATGTGGAACATAAGAACACAAGATGTCTTGATTTTTGGCTGAGTATTCCTAGCCCTCTGTTCCATCCTGCTCATTCCCAGTTGCACAACTGAAATACGGCCTTAAAGAGAATGCAGTGAGGGACATTCGCTGTGTGAGGGGGGGAAACAAAGTACCACTAAGACCCACACTGTTTTCATGTATTTCAATTTTCAAGTGGACAATTGTTCAAAGCAACAATTTAAGACTCAATTTCACATAGCTCTTCTCTTTGGTTCCATGAACTTTTCAGTCTGAACAGCTTTGTCCAGTATGTAAAGCAATTGCCTTTTCTTAAGATCTGCTTTAAGCAAGGTTTATTTTGTACCAATTTAACATTTCCTTAGTGATTAGTTGACACAATTTTATTAACTTACATTGACTGGGTTTTAAATGCAAATTGAACGCTTTAGCAAAATTACCAAGCAACCAAATTGCATCAGAATTGGGCCACATAAATGAGAACAGTAAATTGATGAGAAGTTCATCACCTGCAAAATAATGGCTTAACAGAGCATCAAAACCCACTTTGATTGTTTTATAACAATAAGTTATAAATTAGTTACCAGTTTATCATTCAGGTAAAACCATTCCAAAGTGCTTCTGTATATTCAGTAAGTGAATTGCTAGCACAGGGAGCTGAGGACAGCAGATGAATCTGTCAGGATACAAGCTTGTGATAGAAAGTTAATCTGTGCACAGACAGATTATTTACTATTTCCCTGCTGTCAGTTTTGTAACAGGTTAATTTTCCAGGAGCTACCAACTAGAACAATTCTCAGAATCTTCAAGTCTTTAAACTGACCTTGGAAAGTGGCACAAAATCCTACATTTCTAGGCCTTCATCCTGCTTTCATGTCCCTTTTTATTTGGATTATTGGCCCTGTAGAGAGGTCACTTGAAACTACAAGTCCCTTGTGACTGTGAGGATTGGAACTAATAGATCCCATCACAGGGCATAATTAGACATGAAAGGCTAATTTAACTATGTCGAGGTTAATCTAGGTTAACCATTGTGGTGTTAGGGGAATACTCAATAGAATGGGGGGATACTTATTTCAAGTAACATTTTTCAGGTAACCTGAACGCTGAAAAGTAATAATAAAGTTTAAGTGGTAGGTAGTTTTAAGGAAGAACGCTGTAACTGTACTGTGAAATATATACTCCATGATGTGGTCCCTCTGTGCTGAGAGATAAAGCAATACAGTTATTGACCAGAGGCTGCAGACAAACAGAGAAAGTGGTATTCTTACTGTAACTGTTTTAATTTGAAAATAAGATATTGGATATATCCAAAAAGACCTAAATCTGCACTGAAGAAAAGATCTCTTACCTTTGAGACAGAGATAATAGAGCAGAATGCTTTGAAGTAGTATTAAAATGAAATAAAAAAAAAAAGAAATCCTAAAGCCCTAGCATAGCTGGAAATTATTTTTACTGATCAGGATATCCATCTGAGGAACTGTATAGGCTGAGGATCAGCATAGTCATGTTCCATTACAGTGATGTGTACATACGTATTTATAAAAATACGTGTAAATGCAGGGGGTTTTTCTCTCCATGTTGCTAGAAGGACAGATCTTTAGAACTCTGGAATTACTCTGGAAAGCCACAATGTCCCAAGAGTTTTGAAGGTAGTTCATCTGAGAACTTTTCGATGCCTGATACCTGAATCACCTGACTAGGAAAAAAGTTCCTCTCTGTAAGCTTTGGAGTTCAGAAAACTGGGGCAGTACTGCTTTATTTTCAAACATAACAGGGACATACAGCAAGGACTGCTATAAAGAAGCATAATGATGAGATTAATATTTTGCCACATTTTACTTCATTTTAAAATACAGTTTAATAAAAGCTGCTCCCTGTGAAAGAAGAATGCAAATGAGTTCGGAGTGCATTAGCACACTGCTTTGCATATTAGGGGGCTATATTATTTATATGGATTTAATTCATCCAAAAATTTTTTTGAATGTACGTAGGACTTGAAATACAGCATAGCCCAATTAAATTGAAACTTAGGAGGTCAGTAACCCTGTTGGATGATTACATTACCCTTCACTAAACCTCAAAGAGTAAAACAAAGAAACCCTTCCAAAGATAGGCTGGTCATAGGATAAAGTGCTTAAGAAAGGCATCCAATGTGCAAGCTTGAGATTAGCAGGTCTCTATCTTTGTCTGAAATTATTTCATAAAGGGAATCCCAGTCCAGAGCGAGTGTTGGAAGTGCTGTGTGCCAGCCTGAGGGCAGGATCGTCATTAGCCGTGGTCCTTATCTGTGCTCTGCTGGTGCTGGCCGAGTCCTGAGGTCAGCCTGCCCCTTGGAATTTAAAGATTCCATTTTAATTATGTTTAATCTTTTGCTACTGTAGATCCAGCTGTATAAATTATTTAAAAGGGAGAAAGCTTTTCCTCAGTAATTAATGACAGGTTTGTTAGCTACTGTAACAGCCTGAGGCTTCGCTTTCCTTGCATAGTTCTGTAACCGTCTCATGATTACCTAATATAACAACCAGCCTCTATGGCATTATAAAATCATAATCGATGGTTTGTACCAGCAGCACTTGAAGGGGTGATACAGCAGCAGTGTTGGATGTATTTACTGTCATGGAGAAAATAGCTTGGGGAGTAGAGAGCAGAAGCCTGTCGAGTTTTCAACTACTCTGGAAATGATCCAAGTTACTAAGATCATCGAGGCTAACCAATTTTATGTCCAGTATTCGTCAGTGTTTCACCACACCTGAGAGATCACAGAGATATTTTGAGTAGACAGAACACCCAGGTGGTAGTGGTAACAATAAAGAGTCTTACACAAAAGCCTTTCCCCTTCTTTCTTCCATTGTCTGCTTGGTGAGGGAATACTGTTCTGTTAAGTGTCCTGTGGATGTTCCTGTGGAGGACTTGCTGTCCTCCTAAATCATCATAATACCAGAGGTCAGATCCTTAACTGAAGCCTTCTCCTCCATCAGGCATTAGAGAGTCACTCTTGTGGGGTCTAATCGAAGGATCCTGGGTTTCTGGAATCATAAAGAAATGCAGTTCATCTGACAAAGCTCAGCAGTGAAAGTTATACTGCAGTAGCCCATGTGTTTTTTGATATTGTACCAGGTATTTGATGTTTTTACACCTTGGTCTTAGTTACCTTTTGATTGCAACTGAACTGTTCCCCAGAACTTCAAGCATCTGCTCTCCACACTTGCTGTCAGTACTGAAAGGATGTCCAGAGTCCCAAGAAACTGGAATTAACAGCTTAGTTTTTCTTAATGTTAGATCTAAATAAATGATAATGAATTCTTGCGTGTTAATTTCTTAGTTTGAATAGTAGGAAAAAATGTGACTCACAGAGAAGTTTTTGTGCTTGTGTCCAGAAATATCGTGATATGAGTAGCAGAAGGGCACTTTGTGTACTCTTGAGGCTTTTTGTAACCGTTTGCACTGAAGGGCTAAAGACTGATTGTCTCAGTGTTTTCTGGGAACCCTAAGGCAGGGTAGGAGCTGGCATCTATGGAGATCAGAAATGAAGTATCAAGAAAGGGAAGGAAGGGGGATGGGGCTGGCATGTCTCAAAGTTAATATAAAAAAGCCCAGCCTGATGTGACCCCAGTGAATTGTGTGGGTTTTTTTACCTGTGCTGTTGCTGCTCGTCCCGTGATGCACAGGAAGCTTTGGGAGGAAGCTGGGGAGGGCTTGACCGAGATAATGCGTTGTGTGGTGGCAGAATCACAGTTTCTGCTGGTCTTGTAAAGCCCTTGGTGGTGACTTTTTTTCTTCTTTTTTAATTACAAATGAAAAAGTCTGCCAAGACATCTTCTATAAATAGATCCTTTAGGCCTGATTTTTTTTTTTTTTATCTTCTCGCTGGCAATAAGAGATATGTGATCTTACATAAGTTTGTAGATGTTTCATAAATGTGGAAAGAAAGAGAAAGTTAAGAGGGAGAGCCTGTATCAATACTGTGATTTTTGCAGTGAACATGTTTTAAGTGTCTTTGCCTTCACAGTTGTAAAATTAGTTTTTAGGGGTCTGGTGTTGGAGGCTACCAAAGCTGTTGTAGTTTTCCACTGTTAGCAGAGATCTGGTGTATCAGCTCTACATTGCAAAGACATGGGAGAGTTAAAAATGCGTGGAATCCATAAAATGCTGTGATCTGCTGATTACAATGGCAGAAGTTACTGTTTTGGCAGCCCGCTTCATGACTCACGAGGCACC
Source organism: Cephalopterus ornatus (assembly GCA_013396775.1). Lineage (NCBI taxonomy): Eukaryota > Metazoa > Chordata > Aves > Passeriformes > Cotingidae > Cephalopterus > Cephalopterus ornatus. The sequence goes on from VZRE01013210.1 coordinate 581,042, forward strand.
GAGGAAGTGGTGTAGCTGCATATTTCTTGGTGCCATTAAGTGAATTAGAGAGAAGAGTTGAAAAAGTGAAAATCCTGAGCCTTGGGAGCCTTTGCCGTCTGCATTTTCTTCCGGCCTGTGATGCGTGCTGGGATGCAGGTACACAGGCGCGGCCGGCGGCCTGACCTTCCTTTGCTCACGGGCTCTGGAAATGAATGTGGATGACTCAGTGTCTGTCTGAGAGAACAAATCCCGCTTGCGTGGTTTCAGCTGGAAGTTATGCTTTTAAAAACTTGATGGCCCTTAAAGAGCAACTCCTTTCACATTTAAATTCTGCCACCCCATGCATCTTACTTCCAGGATGATTCTGGCTGTTTCGGGAGTAAATGAGGGGTGTGTGAGAACAAGCCATAAGAATTATGTTATCCTGATCTTTTGCTCCTGACAACCTTGCTGATGTGCAGTGAAATATAAAGGGTTTAGAGCATAATTCACTGTTAAACGTTAAAGAGAAAAAGTTCAGCTATTCATAAATTAATATTAAATCTGTTTTCTGCTGCCAGTGTGAGGCTGGTGATGGCTCACTTGCCTGTACTTAGTAAAGAGCAATGCTCTCTAAAGAATCACATCCCATCGTTTCTGCTGACAGCTATTAAGAAAAATATTTAAAATCCCTCTTAAAATTGTATATGTAATTCTTGGTGAAGTGACATTACATTCTTTTCATTCAGTCATCACCCTGTGCTAGGACTGGAGTTTGTGACACACTAATTAGCTCTGATTTAGCACAACCATTATTTTTGGAGTTAATGGTTAGTGAACATTGTCTAATATTATTACATAACCATTAATATGACTAAGGTAAAAAATGAGTTAAGTAAAATGGGAGGAAAGTTAACATGGCAGTTTGGAAATACAAATAGGATTCTGAGTTTCCCAGCACTAAGTCAAATAAAACATCTGCACCATCCATCTTTAGAAAATAAAACAAGATGATGGACAACTTCTGATGTATTAAAAGGTTCAGTTAAGGGTGAAATTCATTCCCTTTCAGAAGAACAGCTCCAGCTCTGTGCATGATGCGTACTTGGTGTTGCTCTACTCCTGGGTATTATGTAGCATGTAAGAGTGAATTTTTCCCGAAGAGTTTGAGTCCTTAAAGCTTTCAGGAAAGGGGGGATCTGCTCTGCCTCCCCTGAGTGGGTCTATCATGGACACCTCTGTCTTGGGACAGTTTAAGCAGTATTGGGCATCAAAGGAACATTTCTTCAGCCTTCAGGCTGACGCGGAGACATGTCATGCCATGGCTCCTGGGTGAAACAAAGGCCTGTTGAAAGTTATGACTTCACTTTTCTTTCCTTTTGCTGCCCTGCATTCCTGAGAGCTGATGGTACAGTGTGTGATCGCTGCACCTTCTGCCTGCCTCCCTCCCTCCTGGGACTGGAGGAAGGAGAGGCAGAAGGTGACATTTGCTGGCTAAGAGATTTCTGTGGCTACTGATCACTACAGTCAGAACCACCTTTGGAGCCCAGAAGAAAGGTCCTTACAGGGGCACGAAAGACTGGTGCTTAGCAGGAAGGGAGTAGAGAAAATGCTAAGACCAAAACTGGCACATAAAGGTTGAGTCAAGATCCACCAAATTGGTTTTCTCATTTTTCTTCATGTGCAGTGAATTGTGGGAGACCTGAAACCAAAACATGGAAAATTGTGTCTCTCGTATGTCCCTCACCTACACAGGCTGTAACTTAAAGGGCAGAGAAAAAGTGGCCAGCCCAGGCTAGAAAACCAAACACCCTCTGCCCCTCTCAGATCACCACAGCAAAATAGGACAGCGTGGAATAAAGGGGGCACTCCCACCCAAAATATCTGATAATGCTTTGGGGAAAAAAAGGATTTAAAATGTTCTTTTAATAATACGTTTTGGTGATTGCTTTCTTCTCTATTTATGAGGGATATTTTGCCTGCAGGAAAGCTCTTTGCTTGTCTGAGTTCATCTAAGAAGATTAAGCTCCAAAAGTTCATGAGTAAAAAGCTCATCTGTGTTCATCTTTATTCCTCACCTTGAACATGTAATCTGATGAGTGATTTCGGTATAAATATATAGATGGGTTTTTGACTTGGCTGAACTAAGCTCAAGACTTATCTCCAACTAGCAGGAGGTGGAAACACTGCTGGGATGGTGTGTTTGTCAGCAGGACGTATAAACTCTTTGTGTGCCAGCACACTGATGTTCTACAGCATTTGTCTCCAATGTCTGTGCAAAGGAGGAGGATGCTGCTGGAGTAACAGGATCCATGGCAGGAAAAGCATCGTGTTTGAGAAGAACATGGCAAAGGACTTCAGATAGTCCTTGTGTTACAAAGACTGTGTCAGTTCACTGGCCCGTTGTTCTTGCATTGTCCTGGCATGGAACAGGGCATAAGCAGTTAGTTATGTGTGAGAAGACCCCTGCACTTGCTGGTTTGACAGGGCACGTTGGGGTCTGCCTTGACAAGAGGCTGCAGCATTGTCCTTAGAGATTGTCAATTCGGTTTTGTCCCCCCAGTGCACCCCCCCTGAAAAAGAGGGAGAGCAGGCAGTGGGGTTAATCCAGACTGGCCATCTACCTCTGCCTGCTCAAGCTGCTTTATTTTCCATGTGGAATCCCCCTATTCCTGATCACCGAGCGCTCAGTTGTTGCCTTTCCCTGGACCTGCCTTTTGAGGAGTAGCAAAAACAAGAACAGGGGAGGAGAGAGGAAGGAATTTACTTCTAAAACCTTACTATACCACCATGCAGGTTCTCCACTGTGCAGCGGTACAAACCTGAAAACCTGTGAGGCACAATTATCTGCATTTAAAAAGTTACCTAGCATCAATTCCTAAAAGGCTGCATGATCTAAAAGGAGTATGTGCTTTCTGTGTTCCAAAAGTGATCTAATTTTCTGTGTAAATATTCAAACAGGTTTGTTACAAAAAAATTATCTCTAAAAATACTGGTAAAATTTTGATTACCATGAAGGTTTACAAGGGATTTTGAGTTAACCACCCAAACTAATTAAGTGAAATTATCCTAATTTGTTTATTATGTTAATGATCTGAATTAATTTATAGTAATTTAGCATGTATTACTAAAGATTTATTATGTTTCCCACCAAATGACTTAAGAGCTATAAATCCCATGGTTAACTGTAATTAGTAGAGACATATTTATCGAAAGGGATAATTACATCTGATAAAAGTTCTTCAGTTAGGCTTAATTAAAACAGATTATTCCCCCATAAATGAAAAGTAAATATGGTAATTACTGGATAGATATTCATTAAAAAAAATGAGTAACTCAGCATTTTAATTTTCTAAAGGGGCAGGTAACTCGACTAAATAACTGATTGTTTTTCAATAAACTGTAATTAATAATCCCTAGGAAACAGATTTTTATAGGAGTAAACATTTTGCTAGCTAATGACTAAATAGTAGACAGTAGTCAAAAAAATCAACCACTAACTTTTTTTTTTTTTGAGTGGACTGTTGCTGCTTTGAACTAATGAAGAGCATGCTAGGAAAATTATATTTTCTTACAATAAGGCTGCCCTGAGTTTATCTAAGTAGGAAGACTGAGGGAAAATCACACAATTTTTGCTGATGATAATAGGGACTATATTTTCTTAGGCATACACGAAATTTATCATGGTTTGTTATACTAACAATTTATTTAATACACATCACTGCACATGAAGAGATTAGATTGTAAACCTATTTTTTCATAATTTATAAGTATGTTGTGTTAAAAGCACTTTCTGCAGGGCTGTCACTTGTAAATCAGATTCAAGAGAGGGGTCAGAACTGAGAGTAGCAAAAATGTAGACTTGCAAACCCAAATTCTTTTCTTGACTGAAATTACTTATCAAAAATACTTGGAGACATGGGGGGAATAAGTAGGCTCTAACTCCTTGATTCACAGTTTCTTGAGTATGAATGAGTGGAAATGGAGACATTTAAACTCAGATTGTTACCACAGAATGTGGCTTTACACTGGAAGAATTAGGACAGTGTCTTGGCTGGAGGAAGGGATGGTTTTCCCCACAGTACTTAAATTTTCTAACATTCGTATGCTGCACGAATGGGCTGCTATTTGCCAGGTCAGAGACAGCTTCTGCTGTGGTCTCCTGGGATTTGTGATTGTGGTGGTATAATGGGGTGCACAAGGAAGGATATAAAATTTTGGGGCTGTGTCTATGAAGTACTTCTGTTAGCTGTAACTCGCAAAGGGTTTTGTAGGTGGAAATATATGGGTAAGTTCAGGCAGTTGATGACTGTGGTTGCCCAAGTCCTCTGGCAGCATACTCCTAGGTCTGGCAGGGAAGGGTCCCAGCCAAGTGCTGTGGAGCAGAATGGCTGGGGAGGGAGGAGCGGTGGTTCACTGGGGTGCAACACTACAGTTTAAGACTCATTTCAGGTGTGTCTTTTTCATGTGGTCAGAAGGTTTGGAAGGAACTAGATGGCATCTTGGTGAAGAGTGTGTATGCTAAGAAATGAGACTTTGGTCGTGTGATGCACACAATTTAAGAATTTAGACTGAGTTTTGGCATAACTCAGACTAAAACAGGGACAGAAATTTAGAATATACTGAAACCCCCTCTCCTCTTGCATGCACTGCCAAGCTCACAGTGGGGTCTCAGACCTGTGATGTGCACCCCAGTGCAGCATCCCCATGTTACTCAAATGAAACACTTAATTTTGGGGAGTCTCAGACACACTGCATCAAGAAAAACTTTCCAACCTTTTGTTTCAAAGAAGCATTTTTCATGGAAAAGTGTTACCTGAATTTCAAGGTTAAACAACAACAAAAAAAATAAATTAAATAATCCATGTAGTGAAGCCAAGATTATTTTCTTTTGGTCAAATGAAATGTCTGAGATCAATCCAAAATGAATTTTGCAGAAATCCCCCAACAAGTATTTCAGCTTGAGCAAGACAAGTCCCTTCCATCTCCTTAACATGTTTTTCATTGATCACTTCCACACAAACAGCAGCAGGTGAAAGTCAGGACGGGGGTCAAGAGGTAGACCTTTGCAGTCCTAGGATGGAAGGAATCAAACAGGTTAGCCTTGTTCACTGAAAGGGGCTGATTTCTATAGCTGTTATTTAAGAACAGATTTTGCTTTCTGCAGAAAAAAATCCCCATACACAAGAAAAGGGTGGAAATCTCTGAAATCTCAGAGAAGTAACAGGTTTCTTTCCATTCTGAAAGGAAATTAACTGAGGCAAAATATTAAATTATATTAGTATGCCATACTCTTGGCACATATAATTGCCCAGACTTTGTGTTTACATGCTTTTTAGGCTATTCATAATGTATGTAGCTGTAACAATTTGACATACAGCTGACAGTAAGTGATAAACATTATTAACAGTAAAAGATGAAGAGATATTTAATCCAAACTGAGTGAAAACTCCAGCAAACACTCAGTATTACTTGCCAGTCAAGTCAAGAGCATTTCAGCAAGTTTGTGTTAGCAACTTGCATAGCTTGAAAACCATGCAAATGAGAAAGGTTTGTGCCTCTGCTTTCGTTTCTAGAAGAGAGTAAAAGAAAACCGTTTGCCTGGACTGCTCTTCGTCTTTCCTAATTTTTGGGAAATTACTCAAGAGGATGTTTTTCAAGTAACATATCTTGGTTTTGCTATGGATTGCAGACCATTGCAAGGAATTTACCCAGGCACAGGAGCTTTTGAAATGCTAGTTCTGATGTAGTTCCCTTCAGTGAATTGAGCTAGGACACCCAAAATAACACTTAAATTCCAGTGCTGTCGGAAAGGCTGTGTTGTGAATCTCAGGACTGAGTTGTGCTTGTGTGTTTTGGATTTGCTATGTAATTTGATCATTGTCCTTAGAGATCACCCAGATTAGGAGCTTTTTCAGCAGAGATGCACTGTACCTGTGCTCCTCCACCAGTGTCAGTCCTCAGGAGTGCAGTGGACTTTGTTCTGTGTTGTTATTTATATGTTATTCAGAAGAATTTTATTGATCATTCTGTCACTTTTCCTGAACTGAAAGGCTAATATAAGACATCTCAGAATGGTGATTTGGAGATAATCAAGAAGTGTGTGTAGATATGCACACATTTCCTGTTCACAACTTTCGCTTCTTGATATTTTCATGTGCCATTCTGTCACCCCACTGTTTTGTGTGCGAGATGCCTCGCAGACAATTTTGGTTCTGAGTATCTGGAACAGTTTTGTATATTAAGCGCAATTTGCTGCTTGAGGATTCACATCAGTTTTCCCGTCACCTGTGGATGCAGTGAGCAGATCCCATGGGACAGATGGTTCCTTCCTGTGCTGTGTTTGCTGCCTCTGACCTTGTTAGTGGGCTCAGGAATACCATCTTGTCTTATCCCAGGACACCTGAAGCTCTTTAAGAGCTTTTCATGAGGAATATGACCCAAAGCTTTCCTGAAGTAGAAGTACAGTATTTCACGAAGATCATTCCCCCAGTTTATTTGTGAGGCAAGATTTCTTTCAACATTACTGTGCATTCTCATAGTATTGTATTTATTTAAGTGTCCGCTAATTCTTTTTTTTATTGTAGTTTTAGCCAATGAAGAGCAGTCAGATTTAATGGACTTACCTGTTTCCATCTTCTGGAAAGCCTGCTAAAAATTGCTGTCATTTTTTTCATTTCTTCCTGTCTTTAATGCTGAGCTGAACATAAGTGATAGGGTACAGGCCACAGTAAGTACTTCAGCAATTTCATATCCAGTACTATGTTGGTGCAGGTAACTTGTTGCTAGTAATTTTATTCATTTATTCTGAAACTTCTCCTACTGACATTTTGGTTTGACACAATTTCTCAGACATATTTCCTGTGCAGAAAAGGGAAAAAAAAAAAATCCACCTGACAGAAACCCACAAAAACCCACTCTGATATTTGAACATCCTTAATCTCTTCCATCAAGAAAGCTGTTGTAAAGAAAGCAGTTATGGCTGGATTTTTTCACCCTTTTTTATTTTTATTTTTGCGATGGTTTTATCTTCCTTCAATCTTTCTTTAATAGCTCAATTTCTTATCAGCCCTGCAGACTCTTTGGTAGGATTCCTTTTTGAGTTGCGGATTGAAAAAGTTTTTGCAATTTATTCTTTATATCTTTGGCATGTTGTTTTGTTTTTATTTGTTTGGGTGGGGGTTTTTTTCCTGCTTTCTTAAACTTCCTATCTGATGTGTCTGAGTTGAACTTTTAAAGAAGGACCTCTTCCTGGCCCTTTTTCTTGTTTCGTTTTGGATTTTTTTTTCTGTTTGACCACATCAGCCTTTGTTTGATCTGTTTGAAAGAATGATCAACAAATGCTTCTTCTGAACATCTCTGATAGTTTACTAAATAGTTCCCATGCCACCCATAAATGTCTTGCCCTTTTATCTGCAATTTCTTAGTTTCCAAGTAACAGTAATTTTTTAGGCAGCCCTTGTTTTAGAGTTAAGCGTTACTGTAGATCTGATCTTTCTCATTGCGTCACTCAGTTACATTGTAAAGAATATTGCTGCTGTTCCTCCTATGCACCTTTGTCCTTTCAGCTCGTAGGAATCTTCTAGAAAAAATGCTTTCATCACAAGCAGCTTTTCTGGGGCCTCCAGCCTCCTGTTTGCTTGTAGGTTTAGTTTTGCCTCCTAGACTTCCCTCCTGCCTCTCTTGGTCTTGCTGATACCCCAGTTAGCCACCACTACAAACTCTTCTCTCAGAGTCTACTGATGTACAACTATAAGATGTATTTATTACCATCTATCTCTTATGCATAGATGTGTAATATATAGAGTGCTTATACGATTTACCTTTTACCAAAGAGAAGGGAACGTTCTAAAACATGTCTTGGAGAGGGGAGCCAAAGGTGTACTAACTGCTTCTTGTGTGGAGAAATCTGGGAGGTGTTAGGAGAATAGTGTTTTCTTTAGAATTTTATTTAAAAGCACACAAAGCTAGGGCTTTTATCTAAGAAAAGGAAAGAAAGCTCCTCTTTTCCGGAGCAACTCTACTTGTAAATGAAAAGAGCTTACCCTAATCCCTGCAGCAAGTGGTGATGAAAACCAAGAAATCCAACAAGCAAAGGCCTTTTTCTGCTGCAGCACAAGAATCCTCAGGCCAGTTAATTATTCCTTTCTTCAGCAGCTTAAATTACAAAATCTCTTGAATATTCTTGACCCGTAGTGGAAGAATATGACTACTCATCCTCAGTATTACATTTCCTTATGGAATGCCCAATCCTCTGACAGCAAAAGGGTCATTACAAAAGACTTAATAGTGCCTGAAGGCTTAATAACCTCTGAGGGGGAAAAACAGCTTGAAGACAATGATCATTAAAAGCTGGAGCACTTGCTTTGACATATTATACGCCAGGCAAGACTGGACTGTGGCTGTTATTGAATTACTACTATATGTGAAGTTGCAATGAATTGATCTTGTGAATTTATTTTTCTAAAAATTTTTCTAAAAATGCTTTCATTTCCTCTTTGGTGCAAAGAAAAGCTTTCTGAAACTTTCTTGGAAGTGTAAGTTAAAATATCATTTTAGAAACTGAGGGGATGTTGAAATTTTTTTTTTCTTTTGTGATGTGTCAGTAATAGATCATACTAGGGCATGCATAATATCTTACAAAATATCCTACTCCTTTTAAGTAGGAAGGTTTAATTATTTAATTTCTCTGTGAGATATCAGAACTGATTTAATTTTGGAAAAAAAACTCCTAAGACTCTCTAGAAACGCCTGATCAACACATGAATGTTTCTCTCAAGGAAATGCTTTGTGTTTGCAAGGTGTGGATATGTGTTCTAACGTTTGTGATGCTGTTCTTTGCACACTTCATAAACTCTGGTAGTGACAAGTTTGAGTGATGACTTTTGAGCAGAGCGTTTTGTGTTGTAATGCCAAAAATGTGATACTTTCTATAGTTTGTTTTTTTGTAGTGGTTGTGAAAGCCTTGGGATTATCTCAGATTGTTTGCCCAAACTCATAAGTCATTTCTAGCAACCTGGGTCTCACTCAAGTTACACTAACCTGGCTTCAGGACAGAAATTAATCTAAACGCAAATCTGATTTAAGCTGTGTTTCTCTCATTAATTTCCTTCTTTCTCTTGCTCTTGCACACACACCTGCTCATTTGCACACATGAAGACAACAGTCTAGTACATATAGCTAAAGGATAAGCCAATCAATCTATGTGTCTGGAGTAAAATAGAGAGATTGCTGATTTCCATACCTAATTACTCCTTATTAAAGTAGCAACAGAACTTTAGACAGGACAAATTATTTTCTTACATAAGTAATAAGAGAAAGTGACAGGCACACATAAGGAGTGAATGGGAACACAGCACAATAACAAACTCTTTAGTGAAAAGGATAGGCAGGTTTTGTGGATATTTTTTCTATAGAGATATAGGTGATACTGCCAATGCTCAAGAGATAGAAAAGGGATATAACATAAGCCCATCTAAGCAAGAAAACTCTTCCGTGTCATGGTGATAATACCAGGGGGAAATCCTGCAAACCAAAATGAACAGAACAATCAGTTAATACCCCCTCTAGGCTGGGAGATGCTGGGAAGCAAAGGGACATTAAAGTCTCTTGCTGATGACACTGAGAGGCTCCAAGTTGAACAGGATCAAAGACGCAGTATATATATTCACAGTAGTAGAAAGTCCTGCTGTAAAGAGCTAATGATCTCCCTGGATGGACAGGGGCTGAAATACTGAGTGGCTGAGTGCAGAGAAGGTATTTCTCTGCTCAACAGCTGTGAGCTGAGGGGAGAGAGGTTCTCTGCCTTTACTAAAAATCTAAACAGCAGAGCCAGGAGCTGAGCAACACTGTCCTGTAACTTAAGACCACTGAGCCATTCCCCACCTCTGAGCCAGAGATCCAATGATTGCCAACTTATTTTCAATGTAAGAAAATGACTAACCAAACTCTGCAGAAATTGCAATAGACGAATTGAGGACCTGAGGAAAAAGTGGTTCATTTTTTCCCTTTTCTAAGAAACAAGAGGACTGAAAATGTCAGTTTTGCTAGGTTGATTTAGGAGAAATCTTGAATTCTTTCTCTGACAAATAAGAAGCAAACTGAGATAAAGTCAGAGAGCAGGTAGGGAATGCATAATAGAATGCATTACAGAAATGCAGGAACAAACAGTGATTTACTGAGGGCTGTTATAACAAAGTGACTTACCAATTCATAAATTCACAGTAAGCTTGCTTTTGTATTATCTCTGTTATCTCCAGTCCTAGGGACTGATAACGCATAGCACAAGTAATCTCCAATCCTTTCAGCTTCTGTCACCTGAGTCACAGGGTTCCCTTCTTTACGCTCGGGCTTCACTTTTTCCCTTCTGCAGACACTTGGTGACTGTTCCTGCGTTTCTGTCCATGGGTTTGAGGCACTGAGCTGAGCACAGGAGGAACAGAAAAGACTTGTAAGCTGCTCTTGCAGCTTGGTGCAGCCCCAGCCCCTCTTTCCTCACCCTATAGTTACTGGCTGAGGGCAGCAGCATCCACACAGCTGGGGGGCAGACACATTTGCCCTCTGGACCGTATTGGAGGGGAAGTGCTGCAAAGACAATGCCTTTCCTCTGATTTTACATCTCAGGCCTTGTAGCACCCCGAAGTCACAAAGTGCTTCCTTTGCTCTTTCACGTGAAATCAATTTTTTAAAGCAGACCAATTACAGGAATGTTTACAGCATTTTTCTGCTGCAGCTAACATTAAACATTTAACAGCTCTCCTCAGGAGCCAGACTGGAATCCAGTCTTATAGCATGCTGGGAGGGGTCACTGACACATGCCAAAGTGGTCCTTTAGGAATCAGCACAGAACAAGCAGTGGGGAATGCAACTGGCTGGAAGCCCTGCCAGGAGCAGCAGCCTGCTGAGCAAGGGAGCCTTGTAATCCCACAGACAGGGCTCCCTGAGGATGCCCAAGAATCAGGGCAGTGTGGGCTGCACCTGGATGTCCTGCTGCTGCTAGAACTGAGAAAATTCATCATCCCTGCCTGCAGACCTGAGAACCCAAGCCATGTTCTGCCTGGAATGACCTGTGGAGAAAGGCATATGAGATTGCTTAGCCCCACAAGCAGCAAGCAGCCTGGCTATCATGTGAACGGTCTTGTGCTCTTCTGTTTGGTGACTAAGTATGAATTCGCGATGTGCTGAGGACTTATTTATCCTTTTTTATGTGTTGGAGATGTGTCTGGTCATTACAGAGAGTGCCTGCAACAGAAGGCTTAATAACAAAGTGTATGTGCTGTACTATCTCATGGAAAGAGGAGCAATACTGGTGTCAGTGTGAATAGCTGGAATTGGATAGAAGCTGTACCTGTCCAGCACCTGTGACAGCTTAGAACTTTCTTGGGTAGAATTTAGCACCAGAATTCCCTGAAAAGGGAATGAATTTGGGCCAAAGGAGTGAAAGTCACATCTGCTTTGCTGTCCCTGCTGTCACCATGAGTTTGCAGGCTAATTTGTCTTTAAGCTTGTTAACCAGCTTTGAGAATACTCACAATGTAACTGTACTGACACAGAACCAAGGAGAAGAGGAGATGGGTAGGTGCTGTGTGCTATTAGCCCCTGCTTAGCTCTGGACTGCTGCAGCTCTGCTGGGCTACCTGGCTGGCAGCAGGCTGGGGGACTCGGGTGCCAGTGATGCCGGGACAAAGATCTGAGTCAGAGCTCTACATGCGAAGTGTTACGCTGCTCTGGTCTCGCACTGACACTGGAATAATTGCTACAATTATAAATAATCTCTTTTATAACACCATGCTGGTTATTTACATTGAGCCCAGACAAGTCTTTCTCTTAAATTCTCATCCTGTTTTTGAGTAAGATGAATCTTTCCTGCTGTTTGCATGAGGCGGCAAAAGCAAACACATCATCACCTTTAATTCAGAAAAGATAGGTTTAGTCATAGTTGAGTTTTACACCAGTGCAACTTTATAAATTTCCATCCAGTTACTGAAGATTTGTATCTGCTGAAATGGAAAAATGCCTGTTTGATGTGTAGATAAAGGCTTGGGAGCAAGGAGCACAGAAATGTGAAGCACAAGCTGTTCCATGGGAAAGGGATGAGAAAGAAGAAGAATTATCCTGCTTTAACCTAATGTTGTTAATCTATATTGCCCATTATAATCTCGAGTGTCCTGCTTAGTGAAGTATGCAATCTGTAGTGCTGGTTCCTGCACAAGCAGTGTATCTAATATAAAGGACTGGCTCAACATCCATCATAATAATTACTGTGTCATAATTTTCTGCCCTTCCTACCTCTGCTGCTAAGAGATAGAAGAGGCCTTTCAAGTGTTTGAGAATTTCTGCTAATTTTTTTTTTTTTTTAAATATGGAAATCTGTATTTCTGCCCTATTTATTTTGCAGGTTTGACCTGACATAATGAAATATACTTTATTGGGGGATGTAGAAACTTAATTTCAATATCTGAAAACATGCCTATTTAATATCTGAATTTGCTCTGCTGCACTGAGTGGGAGCACTAGGCGTATTAGAAGTTTCATTTAAAAAATACTCAAAAAAAAAAAATCCTTAATTCAATGACCTACAAATTCGGAGGCTGCTTGACTTCAAAGTCATACGTGAAGCAGTTACATATGATCATTGCAGCTCAGAGGGGTTAAAATTTCATCTCTGTTTAATTTTTTTTTTTATTGAAGGGGGGGTGTAAGCGATGAACACTCCCCGATCTGTGAGATGGCACCATTCAAATCTGGTGTTTTGGGCCAAACTTGTGCATATGTGCTTGCACCTCCTCCTTGGCTTGACAGCTTATGTTGTTAATTCTCACAGCTGTGGAATATAGCTTGAAAGTGTGATGTGCGTGAGACCAGCCTAATCAGTGTGCACAAGACTGAGCAGCACATCCCAACCTCAGCCTGCGTCCAGCTGCACCCCGGCGGCCGCTGCCTGTGCAGGAAGGATTGTGCAGCAGCTCCTGCCAAGCACATCCACCCTTGCTGCATTGCAACCAGGCAGCAGAATGGTGGGACTGTCCCTGTTCCTGCAGGAGTGACTGATGCCCAGGGCTCTCTGCACTGGACCCTCAGTGCCTCGGTGCTTTGTCCGTGTCTTTTCCTACTGTAACAGCCCTGTGCGTGTTTTTAATGTTACTGATAAGTGATACTTTGCCCTGGTTTCTCTGTTGTTTAGGGGCTGTCATCACAATTAATGAGTGTTGTTACAGGAATGACGCTACAGACTACAAAATAACGATTTGTGTCTGTGTTTGGGATGCCTTGATGAAGGCCCGACACCAGCTGGTGGGACCCGAGTCAAGATATGGCAGTACATTCAAAGACCCTAAACTGTATAAAAAATCAAGTGACACCTTTTAGGAATGAGAAGGATTGCATTTTTACTTTAGTAGTTCAGTAAGGGAGGTCCACATAATGGGTTTTATTACAGAAAAACATAATTCAATCACTGAAAAGCAATAAAGATTTCTTTGTAAGTGTACCACAGTAAATGCTACTGAAGAAAATACAAAGTCTCAGTTCCACGAAGGGATCCACTTGACAGAAAATGTAATTGGGATCAAGACCTGAACTGACCTAATTCTACACTCTAGTTGTGTAGTTGGTTTGTTTATACATTTTGGGTTTATTTTTAATTATAGAAACATTTTCTGCCTCTAGGTGTTTTCAAAATTGCATCTTTTTGATATGTGAGTGCAGAAAAAAACAAGTAATAACTTTGGACTCTTCTTAGGAAACACAGCTAACGTGCTCAGCTGTCAAAAGAAAACAAAACAGTGGAGAGTGATATAAGCACCAAATCTTTCTGTTAGGTTTGTGCAGTTTACTGATAATTTCTTTGGTTTTAAGAATTGGCATATTTTGCTTGTTGTGCGCTTGTTTTTTCATATGCCGCTGTATGCAAAACTTTGGAAACAAATACCTCTGTGCCCACCTTTACACATGTCAGTTGTCTTACTAAGGGCTGAGTAGAGCCAGAGTAGAGCTGTGATTTTCTACCACAGAGGAAAATTCAGCAGCTTCTGTAGGAAAATGTTGAGCTCAGCTGCGGCTGTCATTAAGAGTATATTTTTGCTCATCTGAATATTGAAAACCTTTTAAACTCACCTAATATTATTCCATTACTGGAACAAATCTAACAGTAAATTGGAAAAAAAAATAGGAACCTTCTTAAAAATATGCCTTCCCCATCCATTTTCAGCTTCAGTATTATGTAAAGATGACAGTTATCAGCTATGTAGAAGAGCAGTTATATTAAATGTTAAATAACCTTTAACAGCACCAAATATTTAATCATAAAAATTAAATTGACAGTGGTGTGGTTCACCTAGTATCCCCCTGAAAGCCTGACAGCATCATTTCTCATATATATTGATAAGTACAAGACATCCATAAAATCGCAGGCTCTGTAGCTGCCTATTTATGAGAGGCTATCTAAAACTCATTCATTGCAGGTAATATCAGTAAGTCAATTCAGCTTAGTCTGATAGCTCATAACTTTTCAGACTGTTGTATTTACTGAGCCATAGACTATCCTTTCTTCAAGTGTACTTGAGAAAATGACTTGTACTGTAAGACTATTTCTTCTCAAAGTATAATCAAGTGCTTTAAAATGAACTCCAAAACTGCAAATTCAAAACAGTATCAGACCCAGGTAATAATATAAAAAATATTGCTTTAATAATGCTTTGAATGTTGCACAGAGCATTGGCAGTATGTTTCTGTAAAAAAGTTGTCACCCAGAAAATCATCAGTGGGAGTTTGGTGCCAGAGTAAGGCATATTTCACAGGGTGGCAGAAGTCCCTGTAAAACAGCTAATAAAGCTTTATTTATAAATGGAAGAAATTCCTCAGAATGTGACGTACGTGTCTGTGGGTGGAGAATCAGTGTTGCAGGGAGGACAGACCGCCCTGTTTGGTGGATGTGATCATGCCTGGCCAAATTCAGACCCCCGTAGCAGTGAGAGCAAGTCTGTCAGCTTTGATGGTGTTGACTGCCTTTATCAGTTGATGATTTGTGGGGTTTACTGTAGAGTTTGGTCCCGCTTCTGCCAAAGTAGAAGTAAAATGTTAATTGTAAAGCAATCTCTTACTGTGGGAAACTCTTATTTCATGTCTGATGTTCTGATAGCACAGGAGAGATGTACACAATAGAAATTCACAGGAAAACTGTCCTGTAAATGTTCTAGTGGTGTCTTATTTAAACTGGCTCGGACAGATTGTTTCTATTTGCAATTAGGAAACGGGAGTGAAAGACCATAAAAAAATTCCTATTGATTTTAATGATCTTAGCACTGATCCTCAGTGAAATGTATAGAATTTGCTTGTAAATAAACAGAACTAGTAGGAGACTTGAAAATATTAGCCACTATTAAAGTGAGTCAAAGTCACAACTGCCCAGAACTGAAGCTTGAAACTGAGATGGAATTGGGCAATGATGTTTCCAGCTGGATGACCTTCACTTTGCCTTCCTGTATTGTTTTTTCCCCTTGTTTACCTGCATTTTCTGGTACTGGCTGGAACTGAAGCTAAAACTAGAGAGAGAGGCTTTATTTCCCTTTCTGTTAACAGTGGTCTGATTTGCTCAGCAATCATTTCTGTCCATAATTCAAGCAGTGAATTGCTGTTTTGGAGAACTTCAGGGTGGAGAATTGTGTTACCAAGATGTTTCATTATTTTTAAATTTCTGTTTCACTGCTTTCTGGCTTCTGATGTTTAGATAAAATTGGCTTTTAGTAGTGAAAACATTTCCTCTGGAGCCTGAGCTGCAAAGGAGAAGCTGCCTGCCTCTTATCCATGGGCAGGGAGTTGTCTCTGACAACTGAAGGCCTCCTAAGTTCCCTGTCCCCTAGGGACCGAGAGCTGGATCTAGGGAAAAAAGTTGTTTACAAACATGGGGAAAATAGTAGGAGGTAGGTTGCGGGGAGAGAGAGAGATGGAAAAGAATGTCAAAGGGAATACTTGTGGGGATTCTGCCCAGAGCAGGACGGGTGTGAAATCTGGGAAAGGGGTACTGGTCTGTCCAGAAAATTTTAAGTAACTCAAATGTGAGAGCAGCAATCGGAAGCTGGAGCAGCGCTTTTAGCCGTGAAACCACAGTACAGCAGTCTATACTAGAGATGTGTTGGACCGCACAGGAATGACTCGCTTCTCTGACAAAAAGGAGAGGATTTGGTTTGCAGATGGGTTTTTGGTTTCTCCTGTTCCTGATGTAGAAGTACTGGCAGTAGCAAACTTGCTATCTGAAAACAAGGGTATTTACAGCAGCACATCAGCCTTAGCTGGCTCAGCTGTGTCTGGAGCCATAGCCTTGCCCACCACACAGAACCAAGCATCTGACAGATGAACATGAGCAGTAGTTGACCTACAACAGGGGCAGATCAGTGATGGGTGCTCAGATGTAAGGCCTCTGTCAGCTTGATAAGAACCAGGACAGAAGAGTTCTTGTATCATGCCCTTCATGATCCCAAGATACTCTGTTGAAGAGAAAGGCTACTGACTCTATCCCCCTTTTGTAGACGTAGAAATGATGGCAAAGAGAGATGAATCGATTCAACCTGCAGATAAATTTATTTAGTGAGACTGAGCTGAAAATGGTCACAGTCCAATCATCTGCAAACTGGAAAGCACAATACCCCAGATAAACAAGAGCCAGGTCTTTGCCTAACACGTCCACCAAATACATTGGGATGTTTGTCTTTATCTGGGGCAGGGAAATCACTTGCTGACACTGTTGGTAACACACGGAGGTGTCTCTCATGGCTCTGCCCTGAGCCTGCGGCAGCTTGTACCGGAAATTGCTGTACAACAGCCTTCCCCCCTCACAGTTTGACAGTTCTTGTGCTTTGCACACAGGCTTTATCTTTCAAAGCCTTTCAACTTGCAGGTGCCCTCTGTGCTGTGTGGCTGGTGAGTGGCCAGCTTTCTGACAGCAGCGTGGAGCTTGGCCGGGGCATGCTGCTAATGTGAGCAAAGTGTTTGGGGATCTCCTCTGTCCACAGAGGTTGAGGTCTTGTTTATGTCCTCTGAAAGGCGGTAGCTGTGGCAGCACCAACATGCTCAGTCACAGTGATCTCAGGCAGACCTGTGTCATCCAGATTGTCACACCGAGACCTGACTTCATCTCCACATACAGAACAACCTTTTTCTGTTAACGGGTTAGTGAAAGTGAGAGACACTTGGACTCAAAACCACTGAGTTTAGGAAAAAATATTGGTTTTGACAACTGCAGATGTGTTAGAATGAGAATAGGTAGCAGGAATGTGCTCGATTCAGTGAGGGCTTCTCCAGGGAGAGGATGTTTGAGCTCCTGCTCACAGCTGATGGTCTGGCAGGTGAGTGCAACCCAAATATGTCATGTTTTGGATAAACACTCAAACTTTGGGAAGTCAAAGTATGTACAACAGTGCTGTGCATGAGGTGAAGTACTTTCGCATCCTGGAATCAACCTTTTTGAGTCCCTCTGCATGGTTAACCTTGGTGCTCTTACTGCTTCTGCAGCATCCATGTTCTGAGCAGTAATAGGATTAATTGTTTTCTAAGCTGGTAGCACATCTTTTAACATATGCAGTATGCAGGAGGCAGGCAATAAATAACTAAAAGAAGCCTGTGGAGCAGTAGCTCCCACTGAGAGTTTTACTGAGCACATAAAGAAATTGATTCTGTTAAACTTCGCTTGCTGGAGTGGAAAGTTAAAGAAGAGAGAAAAAATGCTAAGAAATAGAGTAGTTCACAGGACTGTCATCTTCATTTTAGGATTCTCTCTATAAAATATGCACATTAGAGGCTTGGAAAGGCTTCCTAAGGAAAAGGAGTTTTGGTACAATGTCTCAGGGGCAGAGGGAACCACAGCACTTGACATGCTGTTCAACAGGCTGAGGGAAACGCTTTAAAAAAGAATTGCTGTCTGTTCCAGATCCTGGTTTCAGGGTCCACGTGCAGTCTTTTCTCACTTAGCCCTTCTGATGGAATCAGCAGGATGCCAAACGGAAAATGAAATGTCTGCAGGCTGTGAAATTTGGCCCTTGCTAGACTGAAGCAACGATCTGGAGACTGGCAGCATTTGGGCAGATGGTTGTCCCCACAGACATCTCATGATCTCCAGCAGAGCCCTGGCAGTCTCTGGGAAAATCCCCTGACTTTTCACACAGGAGAATGAGTGAGAGGACCAGAATATGGTCCTTAACGGCCTGAAAATCAATTAATCAAAGAACTAATCTTTCAGTTGCTTCTTTCCAGAGGTCCTCCCTTCTTCTTTCCTAATGAGAGCTGCTATAACCAGGCTCTTATCCAATATGTAGTTGGTGCTGATGCTCTCCACATGCCCCTTGTTGCTCTAAAGGGAGACCTCTGCAAGGTATGAGCTTTGGTGCATTGAATGAGTGCCAGAATCATGGCTGGACATTTGCAGGTATATTTTAAGTATACATACCAAATTAATCTCAACCTGAGCCATTTTAAGTAGAGAGAACTATGTTGTTGTTTATTTTTTCTTAGTGTGTTTTTAAAGTGGGCAATAACAGCAGTTTTTCATGGCTATGCTGTGCTCCTGGAGCTGCCAGAGGGGCTTTTCTGCTGAAATGAAAAGCAGTGAAATGGAAGAATCCCTGCTGCAAACGTGCCCAAAATTTGTTGAATACGAATGGCTGATCCCCTTGATTTCCTGGCTGCTGTTCCCAACCCTGGGATGCAAGGAGCACCCTTTGAATGTTCTCTTTTCCTCCTCCTCTTCCCTGAGGTATTGGCTTGCAGTTACTGTGTCTAATTTGTACATTATTGGATGAGGGATAGGAACAATGATCTGTTGAATTGGCTACTCAGGCTCTAGTTCACCCCTCCATAGCTAACTTGCTGGATGCCCTGGATCAGCCCACATCCCTGCAAACGTGTCCCTACAGGTGGCTCCAGATAGACCTGTGCCCTCTGCACGCTGACTGGCTGCTCATGAGATGGCTGCTGTCTGGGAGCCATGGGAAAGGTGCTGTGCCAGGGAGAAGGGCCCTGCTGAGCAGCTGGGCATAGCCCGGGCACAGCAGTGTGTTCCTGGCTTCCAGGCCCAAACAGATCCACACCCAGGCAGTACAGGTAGAGGAGGAGTATGTGTCTGCCTATCCATGTACGCTGTACCCTTAATCTCCCTGTGTCTCGGTTCTGTCAAAGGGGTCTAATAGCCCACTGCATCATGGAGGTAGTATGGGATAAAAACCTATTAATCATTGCACAGTGCTGAGACGGATGGGTTTAATTCCCAGAAGAAGTACATATATAGACCATGATCATCTAAAGCTAACATTAACACATTGGTATCTGTGATTTACATAAGCTAGTCCCTGAAACCACAGTTGGATGATGCTATAGAAGAGTTTCTGGGCTATTAGGTGTTTAATTTGGCAGATACAATTCAGTCATGAAATGATCTGCTCTCCTGAAGTGACAAAAGTGGAGGGTTTGCATTGCTTGGTGTGTAATACAAGAACAGGAAGGGTTACTGTCAAAAATAAATGGGGTCTCTGAACAGAGAGGTGTCTGGAAGGTCTCCTAAATGCGGAAAGGTTCGGCTGCTTTAATCTGTGATCTGGCTAATGTCTAGGAAAATCCTCCCCTTACTACAGAACTTACTGGAAAATTGTGTCTCACATTGTGAAGGAAGAGATTTATCTTGGAAAGGTATTAAAAGCTTCTGTTCCACAGTTGTCATCTGGGAAGATATAGTATTGATTGACCCTGCAGTTCCGTTTGATAGGCTGCATTGGTGATTACAGTATTGATTTGTTTCACATACTCTGTTTGTTCTGTGCACAGCTCTCTTGCAGCAAGAATTAGTCTGACTTGCCACATGCTGCATGTTTTTCAGGAGAGGAATTAGGCAGAATTAATTTTTCACCAGACAGTCTCACAGAGTAATTAACTGAAAGGAGGCTGGTGAGAATTTGTGAATTACCCAGGGAACATAGTAGTCAGAGTTTTTTCAGGCATGTGTAAATAAAGAAATTTGCATTCTCCAAATATTTAAAGCAAATATTGTATTTGAAGGGAAGTCTGTAACTTGAAAAAGTGCAGAAATATAATAACAGCTGCAAGCAGTTTCAAAGACTGGCTGCCACAACTAAGGCAGAAGAGAAATCTGCAGAATAGCTGCTGAGCTGCCCCTTAGAATACTGTGGTGAGGGGAGAAGAGGAGATTGACTGTAACTTCCCATGTCAATTCATACCCTGGCCTGATATTTGCAAATGGCTTGTCTTGCCTTGTCTGTATCTGCCTTTATCATCACTATTGCCTCAGGCCTGAAGAGCTGAGGTTTGATGCAGGAATGCGCAAAGGAGTTGGTCTGAAACCAGAAGTTGTTCTTTTCAAGTTGTGCATGAATTCAAGTTGTGCATTGAATGCAGAACTCAAGTGAAGGCTCCACTGCTGGAAGGTGGGGGCCATGTAGGCACAGGGCCGGAGCCCCACTCCCATGGAGGCAGTCTGAGAGAACTGAAATTGTTCAGCATGGAGAAGAGAAAGCTTCAGGGAGACCTTCTAGAAGGCTTCCAGTACCTAAAGAGGCTCCAAGAGAGCTGGAGAGGGATTTGTTACAAGGGCATGTAGTGGTAGCACAAGGGGCAATGGCTTTAAACTTAAAGTGAGTAGATGTCACAGCCCACAAGTAGATTTAGATTAGATATTAGGAAGAAATTATTTATTGTGAGGGTGATGAGGCACTGAAACAGGATGCTCAATACAGCGGTGGATAAAAGTGTTTAAGGCCATGTTGGATGGGGCTTTGAAGGTTCCTTGCCCGTGGCAGGGGGTAGTTGGAACTAGATGATCTTTAAAAATCCCTTCCAAGCCAACCCATTCTATGACTTTATGATGAACTTCTGAAGGTCCTGAACATTGCCTGGTGGTCACACGAGTTGTTTCTCTAATGACCACTTATGTCCCCAAAGAGCCAAACCTGCTGTCCTATGATCAGAGAGAGGCACATGTCACTAGATAACATCATAGGATTCCACCGAAGAAAAGTTTTTGCACATGAATTTTAAACTCACGCTCTTAGTCATCCCATCTGGTATGATACTAATTAAAAAAGTGAGACATTTCTAGCCCTCCATGTGTAATTTGGGAAGAAATAGATGTACGCAGAATGTGAGATAGTGTCGCATGGTGTTGCTGTTGCTCTGAACCAAATTTTCATTGGTACTGGATACCATAATTAATTGCTATGCTAATTGTTATACTCCAGAGCACATCTAGAGTCCTTGGGTTTTTTCCCACTGGTGGAACTAAAGAAAGGTGAGAATGACTTATCCTCATTTACTTGACTTTTTCCTGCCTGGAAAGAATTAAGAAAGACAAAGCAATGAGAACCTCAGAGGTGAAAGTCACACTTTGAACAACATAACATAGAAAAAAGGTAAAGAAAGTAGTAAAAGAAAGTGCTGCTTTTCAGTGCTAAAAGTGTATGTAGGCATAATCTGGGGAGAAGGAACGCATTAAAAATGTCTTCAGTTTTAAAGCACCTTCTCCCCTTTAACAGCTGATAAAGTGAACGGGACAGGATAATAATTCAGTTACTAATTGTCATAACACATATTTCCGTGGGGAAAATCCTTAAATTCAAACAATTGTGTCTTCTGCACAGGGATTAGTCTTGAATTTAACATATAATTTATAATTATCAATCCATCACAATTTTTTGTCTTCAGTGTTTAAAACAATGTTTTCTGTGAATTTTTAAAGGAATCATATAAATTCATAATGAACATTGTTAACATCAATAAGGGGCCACTTACCTCTCTGTTCTGCTAATTCCAGTTAGAAGCAGACTGGGATTAAAGAGTCCCTTAATGTTGAAGGCGTTGCTAGAGGGTCATGAGTAATTTGCTGCTGTATGCCAGATGGATCTGTACATGCTGGGAAATGGAACTCATTAGTGGTGTCTAGTTTTTCCTTTTGAAATTTCTATTTTTTTAATAACAAATATTTAATGTTTTGCTGAAAAAGTAAAACTGAAAATAGACATCTAAATCTGTTTGTTTGTTTGTCTGAAAAGATTTGAGTATTCCCAGATCAGCTGGGGAAAAAAACCCAAACAAACCCCAAAAAGCTCAGTTGGGATTGGAGACCTGAGAAAAATAAAGATTAAAACATTAAAGAAGCAGGAATCATCAGTGAGAATTTTAATGTTGAAACCCCCTAGGTATTTTTGAAAAATATCTACCGAGCTTCTAGTTCAAGTGTACTGAAATGCAGCATGGCACTGGGTGGTGCCCAGGACAGGCAGCATTGTCCCATAGCAGGGAGCTCAGCATTCGAGTGGGGGCTGTCCTGGGGCCCAGTGGGGATGTGGATGTAGGTCATACCCATTCTTCCACTGAGTTTCTGTACTTTACAGTGGCCATAAAAGAATCCTACTCCTTCAGCTACTGATGGTCACACTGCAGGAGGTGTCTGTGTTCCTATACGGCCCTACACACATTGTTTTCCTGTGGAGAACTTGCATAGAAGAAGGGAAATGGCTTGTAATTTTTACATAAACCTATTTGCCTCAGCATGTCCTTTGGGTGCTTCAATGCCTGTCTCCTCTGTTTGCAATATATTGACCATCTACGCAGGTATGTGTTCAGACACCCAGCTGCCAGGACAAATGCCCAATTTATGGACAGACAAAGGTATTGCATCTTGCTATCCATGACAATATGCTTCGTAAGAGAGAGCTTTTTTTGTTTGGAGAAAGGAGCTGTATTTTAATGAAGGTCACCCCTATGAAAGGTGAAACTGCTGTGAGCATCCCTCCAACCCAAAAATCAATTCATATTGCTGCTTTCCAGGGCAACTGCGACTTTGGCTTGAAATTCGTTCTCCAAATCTTTCAATCAGGCTTTCCCGATCATTATAATATGTGGGTATCTGCTGTGTCATGGCTGTATGATCATTAAATTGGGGGAAAAACTGCTACTGCACGTATGTTGACAACCAATTTATTCATTGCAAAATAGTAAAGCATTGAGTATCCATTCCGTGTCAGTTGGAGGGCACTGAGCTATATTTGTTGCCATCATCATTATAAAGGTTACAAATGATCTACCTGGAGCTCAGCATATATCTTGTAGGATGAAGTGTCAACACAAAGATAATAGGGGTGAATTTAGAGTACAGCTTTAGGTACGCTTGCCGCTTTGCACTGTAAGTCAATAGACGTTGGTTGGAAACTGTGCTAAAAGAAAGTAGTGGAAGAAAAGTCTGTTTCAGTAATCTCTCTTTGAGCATTTTTGTTTGGAGACTGATTGTTTATCCTGCCCGAAGCTGACAGCAGCTAAGTACAGTAAAAGTGATTTTTTTTTTTTTTGGTAAGAATTCTTCTTCATTTTTTGTCCAAACCTTCTTTTGTGTTGTTGTCATGAGGAAGTACATGGAAGGAATAATCAGGAGACCAGATGGCATTTTGAATAGTGGGTCTATTCAGATGTTTTCAAATCTCTAATTGGTCATTGGTTTTAAATGTTAATATGCTCACTAGTAAATCATTGCTATTCTCTCTTTTTGATGTTTGCAAAGAATTATGAAAGAATTAGATATATTACTAAGAATGGTACCAAAAAATCAGCATTCAAGCAACGGTGCTAAGTAGGGGGGATGAACTCCAGCAAATCTGAATAGGATGACTGTCATTCAAACTGATTAACAAGTGACAGGCTGAAAAGAAATGCAGGAACGTGTTTTGTGTTGTTATAAACTGGCATAACTAGAATGACTTGGGTGAAACTTTGCTGATTAACACCAGCAGAGAATGCAGTTTGATGTCTGTCATTGTATCCTTGTTTCATATGGCATTGCTTGCCTGGAGGAGAATGCCTCAGGAGTCTCCTGGAGGAGAATGCATCTAAAGCACAGCAGAAGGAAACTTGTACAAATGGGTATAGGTAAAAAAAAGTAGTTCTGAACATTCAGTGGACACATATTAGATTGTGGATGAAATGCTGTGATTTTTTTGCTCACTTAACATGCTGAGTTCAGTAGGAAGGCACAGTGAGAAGGCAAGTCAGGATACATTCCTAAGAAGTGTTCTCTTGGTACATTATCTGATGATGTGTTATGTGATGGCAGCCATGTGGTTCATCCTCATTTAAAATGTTACGGGTGCTGAAGGAGGAGATGGTGCCACAGAGCAGGACACTGGCCTTGCTGACACATGATATTTCTGCTGGAGAGAAAGTGGCAGACATGAAGCTGTGCTCCACTGGAAAGATAAAAGAAAGGAAGCCAACCAAAGGATGACAAGGAAATCAAGCTGACCTTACTGAGGAAAATTGCTTGAAGTTGCTGTTTCTTCCCAGGAATACATTCTTGGGGAACTTTTGGGTGAAATGCTGTCTCTGTACCAAGATGTGACACAGATTCTTCTCTTACAATATCTTTTTATTTCAACTGAAAGTCTCCTGTAAAGAAACATTTGGTAATGTTTCTGCCCACAGACATTACAAGACACAGAAGAAGGAATTAAGGAAAATAAGATAAAGAAGACCTTGGGAAAGGAACAGGTACAGGTGCTATACCAAGGTACAGGGTGGAGTAGGGTCTGCCTTGGTGACTGTGTAAGAAGAGCTTTCTGGCCATGTGATGGCTTCTGGACTGCACGTGGTACTTAGTGCTATGGATTAGTTGTCATGATGGTATTTGGTCAAAGGCTGGACTCTATGATCTTGGGCATCTTTTCCAACCTTAATGATTCTATGATTCTGAGTCAAATAAAATACAAAACATCAAAATGAAAGTAGATACTCATGACCACATTTGAATATGATGAAAAATACCTGCATTACCTCTGAGAAGGATTATGGGTGCTGACACTGCCCTAAACAGAGAAGTTTAATGGAATAGCATTAACGCAGCTCTGAGGAGACACAACAGATCCAGGGTTAAGTTACATTTTACAGCTGAGGAAAAGTGAGGGAGGGGAAGACCAGGGAAGAGTTTGTCAAACTTACCTTGCCAGAGCTCTGTCTTTGAGTTTGATATGTGTGTCCATCACTGAGGCCTCTGACTGCTGGCTATTCCAGACACTTGGAACAACAAGGTCCTCAATGGACTTGGAGAAACTTTGACACTTAGTGAGGGTCCAAGAGGGCAGGGCTTGGGATAGACTTTCTTGAAGGGATGTAAGTGGTGGATAGGTAGTAAAGGGGATAATGGCCAGCTAGGAGGTGCTGCCTGCACAGCAAGGCAAATAAAGCTTTCTAAATGCTTTTCAGCTTCTTTTCTTCAGCAAGAATCCCGTTTTGTGCTGGCCACAGCAATCTCCAGTCAGTCATTGCCAAGGTGTGTGGAGCACTTTGGTGTCTGGGTTGAACACTTCTACAATTTAAATGTTACTGTGTATGCGAGTCAACAATATAGTGCCTTAAAGAAGCAGAAAGATGTCGTATGCTCTTGTTAAAGCAGCTTGTTCAGAGACATTTGGATCCACAGGGGTTCTTTGCACTTTTCATGATGCGGTTGACAAAATAAGATCAAGCTATACTAAGAAACAGCATCAACTCTGAAAAAAACATCATCACTATATGTGAAGCACAGATGGTGCTTTTGGTACTTGGTATTATAGCTGTTTTTAAGTTTATTGGAGAAAAATATGGATTTTTAAATCTTACACCTGCATGCTGAGAGGAAGCATATGTAGAGACTCACTGAATTCCCTTGGTGTATTCTGAGTGGATCGTTACACACTCAGAGATGGAGTTTTCTGTTCTCCCTCACCATGAGCAGCATTTAATTCTGCAATGGTTCTGCTGAAGTCAGAGATAGGCACAGTGGAAAATGAAAAGGACATATGGTTTCTCTCCTGTGTGTTAGTGCTCTGGTTGCAAAGACAAAAAGCACGTACAATTTTTTTCTTTCATGTACCCTATGCTTGTGCATGCATGGACACACCTGCACCCAAATGTGCATGACTGTTTGACACATTTTTGTAAAGAGGTGTCAGCAGGGTAAACGGAGCAGCTTACAGGGATTAGATCAGAAAGACTCCTAAGAATGGCTTCTTAGCAAGAGTAACAGATCAAAGCTCACTGGATATTTAAATACAACTTCATGCAAATATCAGGGAGTTATTGTCCCATCACTGCCTTTGTGCCTTTTGTTGGTATTTTCCATGCTGATGAGGCTGACTGGTACCTTAGCTCATTTTCTGCAATCATAGCATGTATGTTTTCCTTTGATATTGCTAGGGAAACTGTGCCCCCAGTTTGTTGCTGGTACTCTCAGACACTTTCGGAATAATAATGTTGCCTTTTTTCCCCCCTCCTTTTAGGTATATTTCTTTGCCTGTTTCTATTTCTTCCCAAATCTTGTGCTTTCTGGAACGTCTCTGTATTTTTATAGAAGGGAAGCTCATAGTTGCACTCCAGATCCCAAAATTCAGATCTTCTTAAATGTGGCCTCACTTTTTGCATGCAGAGAGGGGGGTACTTTTGCACTGTAATTTAGATGTGAAATTATCCCTTGGACCAAGTGGGTGGATTTTTGGGGTACTCTGTTCTTTGTCTACTCTTACCAGACTTCCTCTACAATGCTTGGATAGTTAAGCTAGCTTAGAGCTGAATTCAGCTCTCTAATCCACCTCAAGCTTCTTGGGACTCTCTGTCTTTGCTCCCAGCTGGAGAATAAGGTCCCTTCTCAAACTCATAGTGTGTTGTAAGAATAAACTCACTGAAACTTGTGATTCTGTGCTGGGGAGGGCCTTGTGAGTACAGTGTCATACAGGCAGATTGCTCACTGAGTCCTGTCTGAATGGAAATATCTTTCCCATTCCTTGATTTTCTTGCTGTGATCTTGCCAGAGCCTGTGAAGAAAACAATTCTGTCTCACAGCTCCTCCTCAGCCTGGCTTGTAATGTGAAAGATGCATTTTGGAAACTTGATTTTATCTACATTAAGGAAAAAACTTCTTCTGAGATGCAGCAAATACTCTGGCTTCAGCCACCAACGGGATAAAATGCAAGAGAACTGAAGATCCTCATTCCATCATTAAGAGCCAGAGATGTGCAGTGCTCAGTTTTCCTTTTCAAGAATGCAGTGGGAGGCCAAAGCAGATTTTTCTTTTCAAGTTTTTTACCTCTTTTGTGAGATTTTAGATGTCTTTTTGACACCATGAACTAAAGGGCAGAAATATCAAATAGTAGCTCTTCCCCCATGCTAGAATGTCACGTTCTTTCCTCCTTGGGCTGTGCGATCTGCAGGCAGGGTGTTTGCATAGCGAGTGCCATGTCAAGTCAAGGTTAAAACAGGATTATTTATTCCTTTTTTCAACTCAGGATCAAAGTACCAGGCACATTGTATGGAAATCACATTTGAAACAGCTGACTTCAATTACCTCCTCAAATAATTGTCAGAAACATGCAGCTGCTTTTGAGGTGGAGGGTATTACTTACAGTAAAACCTGACCTTGGACATACTCACATGGCCCTCTGATTTCAACGCATGGCACTTCAGGCAGAATGTAAATCCTGCTGAGGGTCAAATCCAAGCTGCTGAGTAGCAACATCAGTCAGTCAGGGGCCAGAGACTGCCAACTAATCAGACATCCTGCCAGTGGGATCTTGGAAAAAGGACTTGTGCCAAACACGCCTGAGTGTAGTTTGCTTCTGTTTTTTGGCTTGTATGTGCTGGCCACAATATATCCTGAGGGTATGGCAGTCCAACTCTGCTTATTCCCAAAACCAAGCTCTTTGTCAGGGCAGTTAATGTTTTCAAGCATAGGGTGGCCACATGAGAAACCTGCTGGAACTGCCTGTGGGCTTTGGCTGTGCTGCTGGCATCGAGGGGAGCAGGCCTAGGACCCCTGTTAGCACCACTGCAGAGGCATCACTGTTGCCTCTGGGTTTATATCTCATTTCCAGAACTGCAATTCTCTATTTGTTCCTGCCAAGGACAACTTTTAAACTTTCCTGATGCCAGTTCCAAGTGGGTGGAGAGGTGGCGAAAGAAGCTGCTTTGATTTAAGTGAGTGAGGGGGCAGGGCTACTCTGTCTGCCTGATTATTTATCTCCCTAGTTATACACAGCACTTGCTTTCTCTGGAGTGATTCAAGCATATCATAACCTCTTGCTTTAGCTCTTTTATCATGCTGGTTTGCTGCTACGGTTCAGTCAGAAATCTGTCTTGGCCTCTGCAGAGCAGAGGATGTCATCTCATTTTATTGCTCTTCAATGTGCCTCCTCCATGTTTTTCTAAGCTTCCCGTTTATCACACGGAAGGTTCTGAGAACTGTGTTGGATGCTTTTGGGCTGGGCAGAATAGGCTCTGTTGTTCCTCCAATGTCATGTAGAGATAAATGGGTGTGAGGATAGGTGCTCAGCAGGGCTTGATGCATACTGAAGCATCAAGCATCTCACTGTGCTTAGGGATTCTCAGAGAGGTTTTAAAAAAAACATCCATTGATTTCAGTGTGTACAGCAGCAGACTCTTGTTTTTTCTCCAGTCTCCTGCTATGCTATGGATGCATTCACACATACAAATCCTAGAAGTGATGTATGTGAGATCTGAGCTTAGATTCTGGGTCAGTGGAAGTCCTGAAGTCAGTCACGATCTGAATTTTGCATGGTTACAGTGAAGCCCATTTACTGCTTTCCTCCTCAGGTACAATTACATTCCCATACCTGGTATTTCTTATTACTCTCCAACATTTTTTGCCATACGTAGGAGGTTGCGTCACCACCTCCTCTGAGTAAATTTGGAATTGCCTGAAGGAATGGGGGATACAGTATCTCCTGGAGGGTTCTTTAGGAGATGATGCCTATGTATGATGTACAAGGTAAAAGAAAGAACAGGGTTAGGTTGTGGTTGAGTTTTTAGGAATAAGTCAATGACATAAAGAGGAGTGGATCACCCAATAGTCTAGTCCTTCATGTGTGTCCCATGAATTCATGTGTGTTGCACATTAGTCCATGTACATTGAGGTGGACACAATGTGTACTTCCCATGTTGCCAGATGTCTCTGCTGCTCTTTCCTTCTTACTGTCTTCTCCTCCAGCATGGTGTCCCTCCCATGGGATACATATGCTCCACTATAATCCTTCATGGGCCGTAGGGGTACAACATGCTTCAGACCACAGTGTTCTCCACGGGCTGCAGGAGAATCTCTGCTCTGGCACCTGTACCATCTTCTCTGCCTCCTTCTGATCTTGGTGACTGCAGGGCCATTTCTCTCACATTTTCCCTCTCCTTTCTCAGCAGCTCTACACAGTGTTTTTTACCCTTTCTTAAATAAATTACCACAGAGGCACTACCAACATCGCTGGCAGGCTCAGCTTTGGGCAGAGGTGAGTCCATCTTGGAGCTGGATGGAGCTCTGTCCAGCACGTGGAGCAGTTCCTGATACCTTCTTAAGAAAGCCACCCATGCAGCCTCCCACTACCAAAGCCTTGCCACCCAAATCCAATACATAAGATTTGAGAATCTTCATTAGAGCACCTTGTAATTTTGGATTTACCAAGGGCATTTTGTTTCTTTTGTTGGAAAGTGTCCAGCCAATGGGAGTTTTGGAAGCATTTGTTTGTGTATGTGTAGGGGAATAGCCAGTAGAGAGGCAGTAAGTGGTGCCCACATGGTGTGGCAATTCCTTCCAGAGACAATGTACCCAGAACTGCGGTTTCACTACAGCTTCCGAGCTGAGGGTTGAGAAGAGTTGTTTTCTCCCTCTTTGTGCATCTCAAACTTTAGGGAGAAGAATTGATTTAATTTCATCTCATCTGATCCTGATTAATGAAAAGTCATTTGTGCTAGTTCTAGGCAGAAAAAATAATCTTTGACTGTTTTGTAACTTTGCAGATATATGTAGGTGTGTGGCAGGAAGTTCTATAATTCTAGAAATTATGACAAGGCATCCATAAAGATGAGTCTGAAACCCTATGCAGCAGCATTGTAGCTTAAAGGAGTGTTATTTAATACCTATTAATGGAACTGCTGAAGCATAAATACTCAGCTCAAACAGATTTTGTTAACTCCTTTTTGATGGCAGTTTTGGAGTGGGATGGCAGATGATTCACCACTGTCTGGCAGGATGCTTTTCCCTCTGTTCAGTACGAGAGTTGGTGTCACCGGGGCGATAGAAAGGCTGGTAGGCAGGAGGAGGAATTGCAGGAGTACATGGGCCTTTTACAGGTGAAGTCCTGGTGTCCCCAGGGCCACAGAGAAACTGTATTTGCAGCTGTGATTGCGACACAGATCTTCCCAGAATGGTTTCTATATATCATATTTTAATAGGGAGGGACTTCAGACTTCCTATGAGAGATGCTGGGCGTGTGGGCACTGCAGTCCCTGCCTTGATATTGCTACTCCCTTCAGCAGAGGGGACTAGAGCAGGGTCACCCCTGTGCATATACAGAGGCCAAATTTGTCCTGATTAATGGCCAGCCTTTAACAGAGCACTCCTGGGCTTTTCAAGAAGATTCTGGAGAGAGAGGTACCACCAAGCGGTGATTCAGCACAGCCCAGATCCAGGACCACTTTGTGGGCTTCCTGAATCTTCTCAGGTATTTTGAAGATCATAGAGCCCAGTAACTCGGCTCTCTCAATCAAGTGTCTCTGAAGTCCTTTTCTTTTTATTCTAGTTGCATTTTGTTTACTCATGGGTTCAAAGATCCTTAGTACAGCTCCAGCACAGCATGGGGTTGGCATATAAATAATTACTATTTAAAAGGAAGAACAATGCATGTTGGATAATTTGCATGCAAATTTTTGAGTAGTTGTGGGACCCCAGGATATCTTTTCATGTCATCCTTTGAAACACAGGATTAAAAGAAATATATAAGTTGAATTTCCCAGAAAATAACATGATTCCAGAAGTTAAGGCTTAAGAAAGAACAATTGTTAACATGAAATCGATAACAAATGAGAGTGAGCAATTTTATAATCCATTTGCTTCTGGGTCATGCCTACACAAGAAATGTAGTCAAATTGTTCTGGAGACTGATTTAATTAAAATTGGTACAAACTCCCTGGGTGGACTGTAAGATAGGTTAGGTTTGCATTGTGCTGTGAAATGTGATTCTTAGCGTGTGTAGACAGGCCACAGATTGCTAATTATAATAAGTGATGAAGCTGCACTAGATCAGGTTTCTGCCGTGCAGTATCTAAGCACAAGCTCATAAGGCATGCACCAAAATCTGTGCTGTGTCCTCTGCTGCCAAACTAGGAATTTGAATGCAAGAGTCACACTTCAATGATCTATAAGAAACACTGAAATAAAAACAGTGACAAAGAGCAGATAAAATATGTTCATCATGGAGTTGGGGCTTGTTGTAGGACCAGCTTTGTCAGTGGCAGCTCAGCAGAGTTTTCTCATCATGCTGCAGCCAAATAGGAACTTTGTTTATATCTCACGTCTGTTCATTCAGGCTTTTAATTAGTTACCAGCTCTCCCCATGGTGAGGAGTTGGTGCCTGATGCCATTGAGGTACTTATTAGAGCGTTCACGTTTATGTACACACATTCTTTCAATATTGGATTTCAAGCAGTCACAAGCCATAGTAAGGAATTAAATGTCATGCAAAGAAGAAATGTGACCCATTGATCAAGATGTGCTGCCCCACCAGTCTATTCTGGCTGGGAACTGGCTGTTATCTAAACTGCAGAGCCTGGATTTTAAGTTGAAGTTACACAGGCTCACACTCTCAGACCTGGAGGTCCCCAGAGCGGCCTTTCCAAAATGAACTGCGTTTTGCCTTTTCAAGCCCCCATACACAGAATTATAGTGCACAATACACACATAAGCTGCACACATATGTTACTGCAGTTCTTGCACTGGGCCTGTCATCGGGGTGCTACAAAACACTTCCTGAGTGTGTATATGCACTGCTTGACTACTTTTAAAGAACTGGGTTCTGGGCCTGAACCCCAGACAGGTGAGGACATGTCCTGTTATACTGAAAAACCGATATTTAGCAAAATCTCAATACACAGAAGCACTCAGCAACTTCTTACCTGCTCCCTCACTGCAGCTGGGTCTGCCATCACTCCACACCCCTGTCAGAGGACAGAGCAGGACCAAAGAATCACAAATTTAAAATTCATCTTGACATAATCAAGGAATATATTTTTAACTGCAGACTTAAGACAAAGATGAGGAACAAGGAAGACACAATGTATTTCCCCTGTTAAACTTGTCCCACACAAGGGAGCAGATCTTCCCATGATGTAAATCAGCGCAACTCCGCTGACTGGAGAGAACAGTTGTAATTTATACTGTCTGAAGGTCTGCACAGAAGGTGCATGAGGTTTCTTGCAATTCATTGGAGACTTTTGACATTGAGAGCAGGCGTTCGACTCCACTGTCCTCTGGAGCGAGTGGTAGCACAGGCAACTTATAATTACAAACACTTGATAAATCTCCTTCAGAGAAACTGGGGAGCTTGATAAGATGTTTGAGTTGGTGATGGCTGATTTCACTTCTTGTAAGAAAGCCGTATTTCTGCGACTTTGATCTCAGCACAAAGGCACTACGCAGCAACAGCGTGGAAGAGGTTCTGGGGTTTCAGCCACGCATTCAAGTATTTCAGGGATCATCTTTGCCTTGTGGAGATCAGTGGGTTCCTTTCCAGTGAGCTCAAAAGCCTGGGGGAAACAAAAGGAACCTATTTCAAGCTATTTTGTGAGAACAATATCTTTCCACAACACCGGACACCTTATGCAGCTGGTAAATACCATTCCCTATCAGCTACCTAATCTTTTTTCATTGGTGTTTGGCCACCTACACCTGACCACCAAAATTCCACTCTGTTTGCCTCTGCTGACATTTATATAACAAAGCGCTTCTAACTGTTCATTTGTCAGCACAAGAAAGCTGAGCACAGGAGCAGACAAATATGATGGGCAACATACAGCAGCATTCAGAGCTCTGCTGCTACCTGTATATCCAGCCTCTGTAATAGTTATGATGAGCCATTGCTCAGAAAAAATGCTGCCAGGTGCTTGAAATGATTTAACTCTCTTGTTCCTGGGAAGAAATGGATGCTGTTATATACTAACTCTTTTCTCTGCTGGATGTCTTATTATTGTTAAAGGTTTTGTAATACTGTGATATAAAGGAAACACAGTGCTTTGGGCATGGGCTTTTCTCTCAGGCATATTTAGGGATCACTTGCCTTTTCTTGTAATTAGCAACCAGTGAGCACAGGAATGGAGCTGATAGTCTCTTCTTTCTCATCTTTCTATCTCCAGTCCTTGGATAGGGACTTCTGAACAGAACACGAGAGAGGAAGAGGGAGAAAGTCCTGCCTGCAAAGCTCAGGATGTGAGTAGAGCTTCTGGACTTGCTCTGTTCTTCATTCTGCTCTCCAGAGTCCAGAATTCCCAGGCAGCTGTGTATATGCTGGTTGGTTGCACCACTGGGAATGGCATTTGAGTGTGGTCTTCAGTTGATCTGCTGATGGGCCTGTGTGAAGTCTTGCATTAAAAGTCACACAGTCCTGTCCTCCTTCGTATCTGGGAGTAAAATTGCGGAAAAGTACCATAGTCTTTTCTCATCTGATGTCTGGTAGCGCTGGAATGTGGATTTTGGTTGGAGTTCCTGCCAGCTTCAAGTAGCAAAAGAATTTAAAGTAGTTGAACAAAGCCTGCTATCCCCTGGGGACAGAGCTGCCCGAGGGCCAGTGTCAGTGAAGGATTTAACCTTGATTTAAATAGCTGTGGAAACACGGGGTCTTTCTGAGTTTATAAATCTGGAAAGTGGTCAACAGGATTACCTTTTCTCACTTGTGATAGAGAACAAGGCTTTATAATGATACATTCATGCCTAGTTAGAGCTGATGTTTATTAAAGATGAATACAATTTTGCTAAGAGGTTGTTAGAGCAAAATAAGGAAAGCATAAGGAAAAAAAATCTTACTGCAAACAATAACAGGGTCCCTGAACTGTCTTGAACTGTGCAATTGAGATTCTCAAGTACTGTCAAATCATCTCTGCAGACTGAACTGCTGACATTTGTTTAATTACAATATATTTAGGAAATGGAACAACATTCCTAATTGCTTGTGTATGCTTGCATTATGTCTTTTGTACAATATTTTTATTCAATTAGAATAAATTTTCATTAAAATGGTGAGAAAATTATTTATTTTGCAACCATTGGACACAGAGATTGTACTGTGCTTATAGCTTATATAGGATTTTGGAGTACTTGCTGCTCACCCTTTCGTAGCAAAAGTTTGTTGCTGAGCAAAATCCATCCTTCTGTGGAGAAGAGCCCTGCAGAAACACCCTGACATTGCGGTTCAGCTAAGATAATGCATTTCAGTAAGCTCAAGACTTCCCTCACCCTGTAGCAAGTCAACTTATCCAGACATTGATGTCTGAAGAGTGTGTTGGGATTTCCTGCATTGTTTTCAGGGTATTTTTCTGGTTATCCACGGTTAAAAATTTAGCAGACTTGCCTAGCTGCAGTTTAGTGCAGTATGAACTTTTTCTGAAGCTTTTTGGGAAGCTGAGGTCTACTAAAAATTCTGTCTAGTTTCTCTGCGCTCCTGGAGCAGGAGTATGGAACAGCAGAAAGCCTTGCTGGCTTTGGACTCTGGCGGATGCCATTTTCCTAAGGGTCTGGCAGTTCCTCCAGTGTGGGAGACAAAGTGAGACAGGCGTAGATGAAGTCATTTCAGCATCATTGCAGTCATTGATTGCTCTGCAAACCCCGTGCTAGTGGAAACTACAAGCACACAGGAGAGATGGGGAACCGGGATGTGGAATCTGCTGGTGAGTGAGTGGCGAAGTGTGGTTGTGCCTCTGCAGAAATCAAAGATCAGAACAAGCAGTGAAAGCTAATCCATAGGATGATTCATGCGATAAGAACTCATCAGGATGATGAAGTATGTGAGGTCTGTGTGGTCTGTTGCAATTAATGCTCTATGAATAAGCACAGCAGATTACGGGTGTTGGTATTCACACTGTGCTGTGTGGTACATGTGTGTCACAGCTACTGACAGCGTGGAGAATTCAGCAATAGTCAGTATTTTCCAATTGTTTGGCCCTAAGCATTGGGACTTTGTGAGCCAGAATAGCCTTCTAAATAATTAAAAGGTTTTGAAAATAGGCATCACAGAACTACGAGATTTGTTCTTCAGGGTCACGTGGTTGTTACATGTCTCAATATTTCGTTAGGTTGTGGACACTGATATTTTATGTACCCGTACCACCCTTCACATTCCCTACTGGGAAGTCTTGCAGGTTTTAACAAATTCTAAATCAGATTGGAAGGAACAAACCCAAGACCATTCCAGGCAGATCTCTGAGATACTATAATTTGAGATTGCTGCTCAGAGCTAGGAAAGGGCAAAGAGTTTTGCAGTAAAATACTGATTCTCCAGAGAATTCTAAAAGCAGGGTTTGGAAACTGCAGCAGCTAAGAGGATTTTGTTTTCAAATGGCAATAAAGTACTTGGAGTATCCATGTAACTTTTGTGAAGAAAATCTGTCTCTGGAAGCTGCTGCAGTTGTCTTTGAATGAGTTATTGTCTCTTAGTAAGCTTTAGGGTGTTGTTGAGATCCTTCCTTGCAAGGCTTGAGGGATGAAAACTGTTTTAAGGATTGCACTGCAATCATCCTTATGAGACCTGGCACTGGGGAACAGGAGAGCAGTGACAGCCAGTGTTTTCTGGGTCCAGAATTGTTATCCTTGTTTCCTATAATTTCCAACATAATGAGCATCTTAGTGTCAGGTAAGTTTTAAAAAGAGATGCTCTCTTAAAAACAAATAGTCACTGCCAGCAGGGTTGCAAGCTGGAACTACTAAAAGATGATCTGATGACGATAGTTAACTGCAAATGGGATGTGGATTTCACTCTAATAGTTTATCAACAGGAGCTTTCTGAAAAGCCCTTAAGTGTGCTGCCAAATCCAGCTTCCAAAGCAAGAAAAGTAATACAAGTCCAATGTTAATGCCAGTGGTTTCTAGTTAATTATGTTACCTGAAAAAAATCACTGGAAAGCACAAAGCATTGTTTAAGGCTTGCTTTGTGTCTCTTCATTCAGATGCTCCTTTGTTACAAATATATTTTCCTCCTCAAGGATGCCAAGTTCTCATAACAGACTCTATGCGATATATTGTTCTTTTGATACATCCAGAAGATCTTTCTGCTGTTAAAAGAAAAATATAATTTCAAAAATGTATATGTGTGCCTGAGTTAGTACTGCCTGAAAGAGAAAAACTTGTAAGGAAAACAATAATCACTTATGTTGCTCCAGCAATTATTTTGTCTGCCTTCTATTTTATTTTGAATTCCCATTTAAGCAACCCTATAAGTCTTCTAGCACTGATATCTACTCTTTGGTCATAATGTTTCCCTGATGCCTAGTTAAAGTAAGGAGAAAAGAAGCCTCATGTTCCATATGTTTATTGAGGGATTTTTTTGTGTGTGCAGTTCACATAAAATTGCATCCATTTGGCTCAGGATCCACAGTGCAATTCCATTAACAGAGCAGCACTCTACCTTTTGTGTGTGCTGTTACCCTTAAAGCCCATTCCTGTTGTTGTGTCTCCCATAAAAATAGAAGTTTTGCAGGTGATTTAGTTTAGCTCATTTCCAGTTCTGTTCTATTTTCTGTGTTTGTAGCCCAAATAACTTTTTAGAAAATATTTGATGGAATCATTTTCATTTTCCCATTTAAAATAAAACTTGTACCGAAAGTAAAATGCATTCATTTGGTCAAAATTTTCATTTATATAAAACGGAAACTTGATTTTTTTTTTCGTACTTCAAATCACTCTGTGTTCCTTCCTCTACCTTTGAGGGCTGAGATACTTTTTACTGTAAAATGTGAAGAATATACATGGTGTTATGTGCCATTTCTGTACAGACTCCTGTGCATATAGGGTGTATAAAACTCTTTGATTCAGCCTGAAATTGTGCATTTTTCCAAAACAAGGACAAACTATGATCTAGTTCAAAACTTGCTAAGGCAGGAGCACAGTTTTCCTAGGTGCCTCAGAAATAGCAGTTCTTCTAAAGCCAGTGGCCACTGCTCCCGGCTGAGCTTGAGTTTACTGTGGTGCTGTGTTCTTGCTTGACAAGGACATTCTTGAGGAAGTCCTCCATAATTTGGGATATCTAGAAATTACATATTCAGGGTAAAGCCTTCCTGCTTAGCAGATGTACCCCTGCAAGCATCCTGCAAGGACAGTCTGTAGGAGTATTGAGGTTTAACAGATGGGACTGAGTTCAACTGCCATTCAATGCCTTGACCAGAGACCCCAGAGTAAGGCAAACTTGTCTGCCTTCTGGATTACAAAAAAGCCTGTCAGTGGCAATGCCTGATATATTGACAAGCATAGTCTTGTGGCTTCCACACACTCTCAATCTGCCCACAGCCCTCTGGCATCTGTCCAATAGTATGGGCCATCCTATCTTCTTGTGCTTTCCGTAGTACCCTGTGCGGTGATGTCTTGGACCGTGGAAAAGCAAGAGCCATAGAAATGGCAGCAATCAGCTCCCTCTCAGAGCCTGCCTGTTTGAGCCTTTGTCATAAAGCTTGTGGGTTTTCTAGGGGCAAGGAGAAAGCTGCAGGAAACAAAGGGAGATATAAAAAAGAACCCAACAAAAAAGCAGGAATATTTTGCTGCCCTGAAGTGTGGGACGAGAATCTGCCCGAAATGAGACAATACATGTGCGGATGCATGCAGCACAAAGTCATCTAAATGAGATTCTTTAGTGTGATGACAGTGGCTTACCAGCACTCATGCATTGCACATACACTTGTTTTTTTGAGTGAAACTGGAAATGGGTGGCTGCTTTTCCCCCTCCAAGTTAAACAGACTGCTGGGCTCCTGCTTCACTGCTGGTCTGGGAAGGTCGTCAGAGACTTTCTTCACGCTTTCCATACACTGCCCTTTTTTAAAACAGCATCACTGGACATTTGCTAAGGCATATTGCCAGATTTAATAATTGATGGGCAGCAGAAGAGCCTGTGTCCCTGTCTTCTGACCTCAAGAACATTGAAATATGGCACATAACAATGCACACATGACCCCTTGGAGGTGATTGTTTGTTGCGATTTTCTATTCTCTCTCTCCCTCTTCCCCTCTTCCTCTTCATCTAACCTTTTCCATTTCCCATTTTTTCTGTTCAGCCTATTTGTGCATCTCTTCACCTGGCTTTTAGAATATATAACCTGAATTTTAGGATATATTCCTATTTCCAGGTACAAAATTAGGATGTTGCTAAGTGTCATCATGGATAATAATATAGTAGATCCCTTTGTCTGAAGTGTGCTTTTAGGTATTACCTTGGTCAGTAATTTAATTGAATTGGATACTGACAACACACTGACATTGTTAAGGTTAATGACCCAATGATTTACAAGACAAGGCACATTTACCGGCAAATGGATTTTAGTAATTGTTCTACTGAACAATGAGAATAACAATTTGCACATTGATCCACAAAGTCCTACAACAAAGCCTCTGTTCTTACTTTACCAGTGCCCCTGTCCATAAATTCAGTGTTGCTCAAAGAATGTTTTCTTGGCCCTGCTGTATTTTAACTGCATTGCACTGAATTTCAAATTATTTCCTTTGATGTGATCCAAAGCTTTCAGTGTCTGTGTGGAGCAGTGCTGGGTGTGAAGGTGGTAAGAGAGAGTAAAGGAAGATGGGAGAATGGAACCCGTGCAGGCAGGTGTTGGTCTAAGAGTTTCTCCACTTGGTGGTTGCATCTCTTTGACATATATTTAATGTCTGTTTCAATAGATTTGGATTGTTTTGTTTTCTCTGCTGAAATGCCGTGGGAGGCCATGCCAAAGGGGGTAGGAGAGTTCTTGTTTAGTCAGGGCTATTATCCATTTTAAATAACTGTAATCTTATACAACACAAAGCAAAAGTGTCTGTTTTCCTTGAATTGATAGCATTGCTGTTGCTTAGAGTTTGTTCAAAGTACTTGCTGTTAATTCTTTACCAGTTAAATCCCAGATAATCTATTCTTTATCCTTTTTTCTTTTTCTTTTTCTTTTTTTTTTTTTTTACTTTTTGGTTTCTTGCCTTGAAGCCAGTGACCAATTCATTAATTTTGCTTAAATATTTTAAATATTATGACAACAGCAAATTTACTGGAGCCTGGAATTTTGTGAATGTTCAGGATCAACTGGAAAAGCTCACAAGAAATCTTTAGCTAAAACCTTTAAACTCCTGGATATAAATTTTCTGTATTCCTAGTTAAAGATGCTGATTGTAAGAGATGGTGTTTAACATCCTTATTAATTATTACTGGAAAATGCAGTATTTAATCAGCATTGATCTGTTGTAAGACTACATCACTGGCATTAGCTGAAACTCAGAACAAAGAGTTTATTGAACATAATTGTCTTTCTTACAGTATTATTGACAATGTTATCATTTCCATAGTGGTAATGGGCCAGTAGCTGTTGGTTAGATACTCCTTGTTACAACACAGTTTATAAACCTCACTTTATTGTCCTTAGCTTTATTGACCATTGATTTCTTCAGTTGTCCTTTTACTTCCCTTATTAATTTTCTGTCATTCCTGGCTTTTAGTGTATTGCTGCCAACTTTCTCTCTTCTGCATTTGATATTTATTGGCATTTCTCCATTTAGAACTACTTTCACTCCCTCATCGTGCCACAATCAAATTGTTTATTCAACGTATTGTGATTATCAGCCACATGTTCTTCATTACACTGCATATGATACGCCCAAGTAAGATTGCAAGACTTTAGT
The DNA here is from genome assembly GCA_013396775.1 of Cephalopterus ornatus. Lineage (NCBI taxonomy): Eukaryota > Metazoa > Chordata > Aves > Passeriformes > Cotingidae > Cephalopterus > Cephalopterus ornatus. The sequence goes on from VZRE01013210.1 coordinate 620,709, forward strand.
GCTTACACCTTAGGCCTTTGTTGGGTCTTATAAATATTTTTAAATAAATAAATACCTCTGGTTTCATCATCAAAAGTAAAAAGAGAAAATGAAGGAGAAAATGTCATTTTAAAATTATTATGTGATAAAATGACATTAGGTATGAACTAAATGGAAATAACTGGATTTGTTCGGTTCAAAGAAATGTGCTACCTGTAGTCATCCAGTGCAATGACGGTGGTGGTGTGTCGGTGAGTTTTTTGGCAAGTACATAGGTTATTTATTTCTCTCAAGGGCCGCGCAGCCTGCAGTTCAGGAAGATATGAGAGTTGCAAAGGTTGGTGGGGATTAGTTTCTTGATTTGCTAAACTGCTGTGTGTAATTTCAGACAGATCATGGAGACCCTTAGAGGTACCCAAAGGAGTGGGAAGAATGCCACAGTGGAAAATACATTCTCCCCCTTGTCCAGCTGGCCTATCAAGGATTTAGTTCTTGGTAAAATACAGAAAGAAAAAGTAGCAAAGAACAAGCTGTAGGTATTAAGAGAATAACAGAGTTATGAATAAGGACTTTAGCCTTTTAAAAAACAGTCATAGAGAGTTTCATGAACACTTTGAAAAAAAAATAAAACTTTGAAACTGTTTACAAACTGGAAAAGGAAGAGAAATGACACAAAATAAGCATAAGAAGAGAATGCACAGTGCAAAGAGAAGCTGGAGCGTCAAGTGTTTGGCTCACTTTGCAATAAGAGGCTGTGCTGTATATAAAACTCCTACAGATTTCCTCATTTTCTGTGGCACAGGCTTTTGCAGGAGAAATATTCAGTGAAGCCACCTATAACTTTTCTGATTGCATTTTAAACATTTATGTTGCTAGCCTCTACATCTAATAAACCTGAGACTTTCAATGGAGCATGGCTTATTAAATCGTATCTTTTCTGCCAGTCTCATCAGTGGAAAGGTACTGATAATACTAACATTGAATGGGACCAAACCAGCATTGCATTCCCTTTGGTGCTCAACTCCAGTCCTTCTGCCTTGATGGATGGTTATTTGAGATCTGTTGTCTCCAGTTATTTTCATGCCCCACTTATGGTCATTAATTTTCACTCTTGTTTTTCCAGTTAAATACTCTTAGTGAAAAGCATGGGTTAAAGGCTTTATCCAGAGGTGCAAACAGTAAACTGTGCACATGATCACTGTTATAATTACTTTTCCAAACTATTATAAAAGGATGTGTTACCGTCTGAACATTAGATTGAAGGGTATGGTGAGTCTACTAGAAAGTGTGGTTGCCAATTTAAAATAAAACAATTGGGGAAAAAATTATGAATGCTATAAATGTAAGGAAATGATGAAAATACATAATTTCATATATGTTTTCATAGCTGATGGGTATTTAAAAACTTTATAGAACACAGGAATAAGTTTACAGATGCTTTTCAACTCAAAGTCTTCATATTAGTTATCAGATCACTAAAAGCAAACATTTGTCTTCACAGAATCACAGGGAAATGAAAACTTGGCTAAGTATTACAGGAAAAAGGAGTTTATGGCAATAAAGTAAAAGAGGAATCTAATCAAAGATGCCCATTTACTTTCAGCTGCGTCATTTACATTTTCAAATTTCAGGATATTTTAATGTAGGATTAGGCATAGCATAAAAGGTAAAGCAAATTCAACTTTGTCCTTGGTCTGGATTGTGAGCAATCCTGCCGTTTTGAAGTGGTCCATCCTGGGGAAACAAAGAAAACCACTCTTCTTCTTCCTCTGAATTTTTGCATGAAATTTTTATGCAATATAGACTGTCTTGTGAGGATTTGATACAAAAACATACATGACACCATGCTTTTGCTCAAACTGTGTTCATATTCCTTTTAGGTTGAATAACAGTGTTGCTTTTCTCCTCCCTGGAGCACTGGTGTCAGAGAACACCATGGCAAGCCTGGGGATTGTTTTTAGCAGGGGGGATATGGCAGAAATGGGGCATTTAGATCTAGATTTCTTTAAGGACTTTTTACAAACTGTCAGGAAGGACTAAGCGACAAGAACTCAACACAGTCTGACCAGAACTGAATCAGGTGCTAATGGCTAAATAAGGAAGTAGAATATTTATGCAGAAGGCAACTGCAGGCAATAGCATCAGAGCAGCAGCACGCGTAAGGAAGCTGCAGATGGAAAACAAATCCTCGGGTCTGGTCAGCAGAGACTTCAGGGAGGGTGATTTCAGAGGAGTTTGTGTTTGGTTTGGATAAGGGGAGGAAGGAGCCAGAGGAGAAAGATAACGTCAAATCTGAGAGAGAGCACTGAGGCAGTCTCTGGAGGAGAAAGCAGAAAGGTTAGAGAGCAGCATTATTGTTGGCTCTGCTTAGCAGGAGTAGTTGTGCCCACGGGATAAGAGAGGCAGAGGCACTGTAGGAAGGGTGGAATGTGAGGAAGGAAATGGTGTTGACATCTTTTGCCTTTCTTCTTCATAGAAATTGGTGAGCAAGAGCAGGTGAGCTGTGTGCAGTGCATGGGCTGGAGTTTCACTGCTGGAGGTCTGTTGAGCAAAGGGATGTGGCTTTTAATGCAGCTACATGCCCTGGTTAGGAAACAGGCTAGGGAAGGATGCAGAGGCAGCCACAGCGGGTTTTATGGACAAAATAATATCCGGTGACCAGATATTGCTCCTGAGCATTCAGGAGTGCAGGAGCAGGCCTGGATTTTGTGCAAATCTTAAAAAACCTGAGTGCAATGAATGGGTTGCTGTTGTTGTTCGTGGAGTCTGTGAGTTCTCCCTTCACAGACACAAGCCAGCTTGATAATTTTCTCTCTCTGGCCCAGTAATCAGTTCACTGTTTCCATTGCTGCTTTCCTGGTCTTGTCTGCAAGCAGTGCAAATCAAGAGATCTGCACCAGGTCGATTTTGAATTAGCGAGTTTGACAAATGTTTTCATTTGAGAAGGCATGCTGCCTCATTGGGCTTGATTTAACATGGAAACATTGGAGTGACAATGCTGGATTTAACTTTAGTTATCTACACTTTCAGCCTACATTGGTCTAAGTAATTGTCCTGTTTATACTCTGACAGGTTAAAATACTGTATTCTAGAAAGAGAGCGCTTCTACAGAAGAAGAAAAGTGGCCCAGGAGGGTTATCAGCTGTTACTATCTGTGACAAGCAGTGTGAGCTAGATGTATGGATAAATTGCTACTGCTCCAGAGGTTATTCCTATTATCAGGGGACACGTAAGAACCCCTAACAAGGCATTAATACAGTACAGCTACTAAAAAATCTCATCTGTCCTACCCAAGCTGAACTAATAGCACATTCCTGTGTTTTCTTGATGCTGCACTGACAGGTGGTGATAGACCTTTAAATAAAACAAAAACCCAACTAGGCTCTTGGAAACAGTCAGGCAACTGTGAGGATTTAAAAGATAATCTTAAAGAAAATAAATAAATAAACATATTTATCTGAGATCTAAACACTCTGAATGATGCTTCTGGATTCCTCTTTACACAGAACCAAATAATATTGTGCAGATGGGATCTTGGCAAAGTAGGTAATTTCTGATAAAATTTTTTGTCCAGAGAAAACAGGTTTGGTTTTTTTTTTATCTTCAGTAAGTGCTGTTGGAATCAACTAAAGTGATTGTTTAAACATGAACCGTTAAGCTTCTTTTCCATCTGGAAGATGGTACTGAATTACTGAGAAGTGGAACTCAGTGGAAGTTAAATGAAGGAATTGAGCACCTGCCGTGGGCTCGGTGCAGGTGGGCTTCCACAGGCTTTGGACTATCCGTGTCATTCGGTGGGTGACTCAACTTCTGTCAATGCAGTTCCCTGAGAAATTTTTAAGAGGGGTTGGCTTACTCATAGGTTAGTTCATCTATAAACGAAATAGCATAAAAATATCTTTAGCAGCAGAAACATGATTCTCTGGAGTCATGCAGAGGAATTGTACCTGCATGTGCAGAAAAGATGGGAAATTTTTGCATTATTTTCTAGAAGAAGCTGTGTAGAACTTTATTTACCTTACTTGTGCTTGTGCTGATTCCCCAACATCACAGGGATCATTTCCAGCAGTGCTCAAGGGAACAAGCAAACAAGGGATGGGAGTGTGCATTTTCCATACCAGATGTAATGATGGAAGTTAAATATTGATGGGCTAATTTCAAATGGGAGCTGTGTGTGATAATAAGAGGGCTAAAGCTGAAGGAAACATTGCTGCAGGCTGCTCAATTCTTCCTGAGGGAACTGGGTTTGAGAACTGAAAAACTCTGAAGTAGAAGAGGGCAGTGCTGTATGAATGGCAGAAACACAAGCCGGGAACTTCATGAAGGCTTATGATGGGCATACATAATTGGAGGTTTGAGAAGGAGAGATGAAAGAGGAGATTATGTAAATATGACAACTATTACAGCTCATAAGAAAAAGGGAAAATGATTCTAAAATGTGGGAAAGTACTGAATAGCCAAATGAGAAAATGTGGAACTGCCACTTTTGGAGTCCTAAACTGCAGAATAAGAAAAAAATAGTAAATGGTGAAAATAATATCAGTAGCCATGATAATTTTGTAGTTTTCCTTTGTCCCTTCTTTAAAACTTGAAATAAAAATGTAGAAGAGAGTAAAAGCCTTGCTTTGGAGAGGAAGGACCACTGCTGGCCAGGGCTGCTCTAAAGCTCTCCCTCATCTGGGAAGCTGAGCAGCTCCCAGCCCAGCACGTGCTTTGGGGAAAAAACCCACCTGGAAAGCTGAGAGTGCAGGGGGTTTGAACACATGTTCACAAAGACTGAGGCTTTTCCACTGACAGCAATGTGCTCAGGCCACGGTGGTTACAGGGGGACTTTCCTCATGGAATTAGAGTCTAGATGCTGAAGAGGCCAACCTACAAAGACCAGGATGAAAGAGAAACGCTACAGCAGTACTTGGTTGCACACTGAATTGGGAGCTGGCAGAGGTGGGATTTGTTTACCAAGGCTTACCAACAACGTGTTTGTTTTCTTTCTGCAGTTTTGTTAAGTGGCTTGGATTGTAACATTTTGCAGTGCAAGGCTTGGTCTTGTTTGTTACATACTGCCAAGATGGGCCTATTTAAGTTTGTTTTCTGGCAAACACAAAAAACTCAGGTCAGGTATCAGGATCAGTGTTGATTTTAAATGGCTATCATGGGGAAGCTGGTATTTAAAGTGGGGAAGGAAGGTGAATAGGTCAGCTGCACCCTGCATCCTCCTTGGAAGCTGCTGGTTGTTAGCCTAGTGTTTATTCATCAGGAGACCAGCATTTCTAGGAGGCACAGGTTATAAATATTTAGCACCATCAGTGGAGAAGGAAAATATTGTTGAAACAATGTCTTCATTTGTCAGAGAAAAAATAGAGACTAATTTTTTTGAGAGAGATCACAGTTAACTGCTCCTTGTGAACTGTTTCTCTAAAGATTTTGGACAGATGGATGCTTGTGCAGCAAGAGGAGTGAATGCCAATTGAGAGGAACATCCATCCATTTATGAAGCCAGAGAAATCATTCTGTCAGGCAGGATATAGGTACACAAATTAAGCAGGTATCAAAATTATATCTCCTCTTCAATAGGAACTGCATTTCAAGAATAGACTATGGACAGGAATAGCTAAAGATCTCACCAGGCTGTAATTTAACTGACAGCGTAACTATAGAAGTAGTCACCTGCTAATAATAATGACGGGCAGATTTGCCCTACTGCCCTTCAAATTCTCTTCTGTCCTGTTACTGGAAAATTTAAGCCTGCAATTCTTCCGCACAGAAACCTCCTACAGAACCCCTTAACCATTGATGAGAAGATATGGGAATGGCTGTGGGGCTCTGCCGTATGGAAAGGGCTTCTTGGCCCATAATAAATGACCTTATTTCAAAGGAAATGCCAAGCTGGACTCTTCTGTGTGAATTCTGCAATTGTCGAAAGAAATTCCCTGCTTTAAGGATGCCTGATCTTTGGGTAGCACAGGCTCCTCTGTGTGAGTCTGGGTCCTGGTGGCTAAATCTGGGTGCTCCCACAGTTTGTCTGGGATGCAGCTGTCCATGGCAGCAGCTCTGCAAGCCACAGTCTCATGCAGAGTAGAGCACACAGCTCTAGGTAAGATGAAGGTAGGTGGGGAAGGGAGGCAGTGATGAACACAGGGTCACACTTGCGTTGGAGCAAATCCAGGGAACGCTGCTGTTTGGGCCCAGCCTCGCACCCTCCTCGCTGTGCCACGCAGACTTCACCCGGGGTGTCCCAGCATAGCCCTGAGCTACTCAGTCTCCTGCGTTGCTCTGAAGATTTCTGCCACCTTCTATAATCAAAAACATTGTGTTATTTCCAAAGGAAATGGAATTGGACTTAAAAACATAATGAATGAAAAATATTCCTCAAGCTATTTTGAAGTCAAAAGCTTGATATTGAGTAATAGCAAAAATTGTGATCGTAAGCATTTGCTTTCTTTCAAAATTCTCAGTTTCACATTGCAAAATGAAAAGTCTGTGCTCAGAAAAACATTTTGTACTTAGTATTCTTAGCCATGGTTTTTGGCTTTTGACATTTGGAAGTAAAGTTGAAAGTTGCTGATGAAAATTTAAGTTATTACCCTCTAACTTTTGAAAGCATTTTCCATAGACCCTGCTAGGCCCAAACTATTTTCTACGCAGCCCATTCTTTAAAATTCAGTCGCTTTTGCTTTTTCCTCATAAACATGTATGAGTCTATGTCTGGCCTTTGGTAAAATAAAAATAAGGCCTATTCCCAGCTTAAATCTTCCTAACATCCAAACTTCTAGCTAAGCTTCTACACTGCTGAATTTAATCTACTGTGAATTATCAGAGTTCAGCTCCTAGTATAAAGTAGGTTTGACCTCTAGCTGTGCAGTTTTCTTTATTATCGTTTCCATGTGTTTGTTCATGGCCATTTTATTGTCCAAAAATTCTTGATGGCTTGGTCAGGATCTCCCACATTATAAGTGGTGTTTGCTGGCAATTGAAAGGTCTGAACAGCTTATTACTTCGACATTAAAAAAAAAAAAGTTTCATTTTAATCCTTATTATTTTCCTCATTATGAATTTTTCGTCTTCCTGGAAAATACTGAAGCTGTAAGGAGTTTCGGAAATGAGTTGGAAGTTTGTGTTCTTGCATTGTCCTTTCTCTAACCTCTGCTGAACTGCTGTTTTGTAACTTTTAACAAGTACACTAAATGACAAATGATATCCCTCGAGGTTTATTCATTCCTCTTCTCATATACCACCATTTAACTTGATTGATTTCAGCACAGTCTCCAGCTCCTGGAAATGCTCCGCAACTGATTCCTCGAGGGGAAACAGCCACCCTGTTGGACTTTTTTAGGGCCGCAGTTTGCAGGACAAGGCCCATCACCAGGGCTTCAGGCACAGTTTAGGAAGGCAGTTGCCTAAGGTGAGGACCTGCTCGGGAAATAAAATACAAACCAAGTGGTGGCTGTGGCTGTGCAACTTTATGCTCACCTGGGTTTCTGTGCCAGTCCCTGCCTTGTCCCTGCTTGGTGAGTGCAGATTCCCCCTTTTGCAGCCCCTTTCTCAGCTGCCTTCTTACTCTGTCCCCTCTGTAGCAGAACCATTCCTTTGACGATGGTTTCTAGTGGTGCAAGTATGGCAACACAGCAGATAGGGAATAATGGAGCAAGAACTGGATTTCCTGTGGGAAGGTGTAGAGTGGGGCAGTTTTCCATCAGGACCAGATCACATCAGGCTCCCAGACCCCTGATGCCTATTGCACTCCTGCAGAAGATCTACCCTTCTTGCCGTTCCCCCAGTTCCTGAGAAGCAGCACAGGTCCCTCCAGAGAGCTGGAATTGCCTCTGGTTTAAGATGATGGTGATAAACTTGCCTGCAGGATGCATAAAAAAAGGTTGAGTTTGATAGCAACTCTTTTGTAGCTGCAATGTCCTGGACCATAACAGGAGAATGTTTTATGGACATTGCTGATGTGGGTTGTCTGGCTGTAGGACAGGAATGGTGTTTTTTTTTAAGAGGGGTGAGCCTTGGACTTTCATCTTTTTATAGACTGATGTGCTGCTGTGAAAAAAGCACTTGCATGTTCAATGGGCTACAATAGGCAAATGTGAATTTTTTTAACTTAGGGCTATATTGTTCAGTAGACCTTCTATGACTTCTTATTCTTCCACTCTTCAACCCCAGCATTTGCAGAATTTCTGCAGTCATGCCAAGTCCCCTCAGGAGAGGATGTGGAGGCAGCTGCTGGAAGGGTAATGTTTGCTTTAGAAGAAACTTATATTTTCAAAATAATTTTTCTCCCCTGATTTTAAGACTTCTACATAATTATTTTCTTTCAGATGGAGTCACACACACACCCGCACACCCTATGCTCCCTGTAGCATTCCTGCTTGAATTTATTTTCTGTGAAATAGAGAGAGACTTTTCAGGTCTAAGAATATTGCCTTGGAAATTGGTATATTTGCAGTTAGGACTAAAGAGATTATTGTGACCTTTCAATCCCACGTTCTCAGGGGAAAGTCTGTCCTTCGCAGAGATGGAGGTGCTATGGTTCATTGTGCCATTGCCATGAGTCCACCACCCACCTCTGTAGGGAATACTTCTGGAACCCATCCAGCCTAACCTTTGAAGGTTGGATTTGAGGTGAACATCCTCGTATGAGGTTGATACCTGTCTCCAGAGAGCTTTCAACCCCTGCTCTCTTTGCAGTAGCCACAATTTCCATGGTGCACTGTGGGTCTGAGTGCAGGAAATCTGCCAACAGCAGTGCCACAACCATCTCCCCCCTCCCTGCCTATCTGAACGTAAATTCTTCGGGAAAGAATTTAAAAAGAGAGATAGGAAGCCACAACAGAGATTCCTAGAAGGTATCTCATCAGATATCCAAACTGCAGTGAGGGCTTTTTTATGCAAGCTGGAAAACATATTGAAAATACTTCATTAAACATCACCCCAACTATTACCTCTGAATGCAGGGATTGATGTGGAGACTGGTAGTGAGAGTTTGCCACAAAGTGACCATCCTTCACCACGCCTCACTTCATATTCCTGATAAGCAGCAGGCTACTGGATAAAACAAGGACTTAAGGGAAAGACTGTTGGGATGTTCCAAAAGCTTTGAAAAGCTGTGCAAAGGAGCAACACCCTTCTAGGCCCTCCTAAGAGCATATTATATAAAATACATAAATACATATGGAAAAAATATAATATAATAATGTATAAAACTGTATTGGATTAATGTAAAATGTGATCGTTGTTCCAATGCTTGTTCTTTGAGAGATGTTCAGAGAGCAATTAAAAAAAATAATCCATGCTTTAAAAAATTCACTTACCCTGTTAGTAGACTGAGTCTGATTTCACAGCAGAGAATAGAAAAAGTCAGCATTGGAAATAAGATTCAGTTTTTTAACTACGAGTGTAATTAATAATTGAGACACCTTAAAGGAGGAAGTGGCAGAGTTTCCACCAGTGGGGTGCTTAAATTAATAGGGGATGTCTCCTAAAGACTCACAAAGTGAACTTCCAGTCATCGTTCTGTTAGCAACTCAGAAAAAAATGTTAATTATCTCTTTTGTCCTTGATCCTCTATGAGGTCTATAAACATCTGCTTCCTCAATCTGCATAAATTTGCAGAACTTGGAAAACTTTTTGTAAAAAAAAAAAAAATTGTAAAATATTATAGTTCTGTGTTAACTCAAAGATTTTAGAGTTTCAAAAACATTTTCTTTAGCTCTCTGCATCTTCCCTATCTATGTATATTTTCCCCTTACACAAAATTCTTTTTATAACTAAGTCTTTTATATTGTTCTTTTGTGCCCCTTCTGCACTGTAATCATTTCTTCATCATCATTCTCTTGTTGCTATGTGATGTTCCACTTCCTATGTGTTTTTCTTTGGTTTAGCTGTTAGCATTGTTTTAACTCTTCACTTTCTGCACTTGCCAGTACTTTTGAGTAAATACATAAAAAAAGACAATAGATTTGACTATCTCGAATAACAGGAAGGACTCATTGTTAAATACTGAATGAACTCCAGTTGCACTTAGAATTGCAAAGAACAGCTGAGCTCACATGAACAGTTTGCCTTGATTTAACTAAGTTACTCCTTCCTGAAATAGCCCCTTTCCTCTCAGACGGCTGCAGCATTCTGCTCTGTCAGAATTAGAGAGGCAATTACTTGGGTCGGCTTAGACAAGGCTGATGATGGCACAATAGCAGCAGGGCTTTGACTTTGCATTTCAGAATTCACTCCATGAAATGCATTCAGCAAAATATGATGCTAACAGAAGCTTATTACTTGGAAAAGCCAATGAAGTGGTAAATTTTCAGCTGCATGACTTGATCTGTGAGTTGCAACCGGGTTAAACCCCTTCTTCCTGAGAAAGTTTCTGAGAAACTCATTTTGACTGAATTTTCTGATCATTGAAAAGTTTGCAGGGGAAGCAGCCCTCCCCACAGGCTCTGGTGGCTGCAGCTGTGGGGTGCTCACTGCCAGGACCGCGCAGTCCTCAGCATGTCTGGGATTGCTGTTTCCTTGCAGGTAGGCAGAGACTTTCATCAGCTCCCTTGCCAGTCACACTGATGGCTGGTAGTTATCCAGCTGTACCTGACTTAACAGCCACAATGTGTATTAAGTAGCCTGCATGAATCTAGATGTATTCCTTCCCTATTTGTCTCCCTGGAATTTATCTCACTGTTTTCTCACCAGCTGGGAGTGTGGAGCAAGGCAAGAGGGAATCGCTGTCCCCTCTAGGCTTGCTCTCAGCTCTGTGCCTGTCTCCTTCCTTGTTTAGAAGAAGATGCCACCACAGTACCCCACAGTTTTAGCCCTCTGCTCAACATTCCTGAGTACTCTAAACAGTGTGTACAATTTGCACAGGCCAGGTAGAACTCTAATGCAAAATCAAACCTGCAGTCAGAGAAGCCTGCAAAAGAATATCATTCAAAATATGGTGGCTGCTCAAGATATAGCTGAATTACTAGAGGAGAAATCAAACAACATCTCTGAAAGCCTGCTCACACGTGTCTTTTTTTGGTGGATTTGCCAGCTCAGAAAACTCTCCTGAGTTGCAGTTGTGACAGACAAACTGCCTGTCCTTAAGAGCGTCCTCCAAACTTCCGCTGTATCAGCTTCGCACTGATTGCTTTACTGATGCCCACTTAGGCTAATGAATACTAAATATTGCAAAGCAGTCCTGTTGCACTCGGAACATTGGTTTGAAAAACTGTGCTTTGGAAACTGAGTGCAGCACCCACCTGCGTTGCCTGCAGAACAGAGCGTCAGCCGTGCTCAGGAGGTATCTGAGGCTTCTTGTGTCCTACCAAGGCATTGGAGAATTTTAGAATCCCTAAAATACAGCTTGGGAACTAGTGACAATGCCATTGGAAATGCAGCCTAGAAAAGGCAGTGCTGAGGACGTGAAAGTGGAGCACTCAGGGCACTCCCCACAGAGGGTTCTGCACTGACCAGCAACTCTGTGACCAGCATGGCAATAAGGAAACAAATTGTCTCTGATGCTGAGAACCATTTGAATGGTTAATTATCAGCTGCTTCTTTATCACCTGTGTTTGGGGAAGGGCAAAACACAACCTGCTCACCTACAGCAAATATTTTATTGTGACAAACAGCCCTGTGCTCAGCTCCTGCTGGGTCAGGAGGGGCTCTATTCAGAGTACCATCCATTTCATTTAGTTGCTTAAAAGGGGACCTAAGCTCTTCTAACAGCATGGGTCATCCTTATTCAAACAGCACCTCTTTGACTTGCTAGTTCTTTTTTAACTCTCCCCCTGCAGGGCTTCCTTTTTCTTGGAGCCTTTTTTCCTAGTTTGCTTTTTCCAGGGCTTGCTTTTTCATACGTGGAAGAGCAGCCTAGCAGATGCTGTTTTATAACTGGCTGTGGTCTCTGTCTCTTCAGCTGGTGAGTACTGCTGAGCTTCATTCTTAGTGCTACAGGGAGTCAATGTAAGCTTTGAGCAGTTGCTTTTTCTTGGAAAGTAGAGAATACTATGTTGCTTTTGCTGGCAGTAAGCGCACTTCGGTGTTCCCCTATAATCCCATCACCTTCCTGCAGCCTGTCTTCTGTGTACAGAGACTGCATGTTCCTTACTGCAATGGGTGACCTCAGACCTGTGTGTCCGCTTCTGATAATGTACCTTCACTTTGCCTGCTTAGTGTGAATTACCTGGGAATAATTGGGCTGGCAGTTACCTGGCGGTGAAAGTACCTGTTACTTCAGGACTTCTTTTGTAAACTCTGACAGCACCAGAGCTGCAGTGCAAATGATGCTAGTGTTACTGAATTTATTCCTGTAATTAAAATGTATGAATGCTCTGTGCATTGCATTGCCCTGGAGAGTTAAAATAGCTGCAGAAGTATGCTCTGGCTTTGTCTGTCTCTCTAAGTCCATTCTTTCCATGTGTTCATTCAGAGAGGCTTCTGAAATTGCTGGATGTTAGACTGGCAGTTCAGGCCATATATCCCACACTGCTGCTTCTTGCTCACCATACAAAGGTCACAGTAGTTCTGAGCACTTCTGAACAGCCTAATCAATGTACACATGAGCCTGTATGGGAAGCATTTTGTATTTAATTGACAGGAAGGTTCTGGCAGTCATACTTGGCTCTAATTGTTACTTCTTTTGTAAGTTAATTTTCATTGTTTAAAAAACCATTTTAAATTTCAAGTTCCTGGAAATGTTTGTTTGCAGCAATTTCCCTCAAATACATATTGTCCCAGCAGCAATTGTGTTTGTTTTGCTCAGCTATAGAAACTCATAAATATTGCTTAAAGTGTGGACTTGGACACTGAAATACAGGAGGGCAACATGGAGAGATGGCTGAGGCTAATGGAGGGTCCCAGTGTATGGTCACAAGCCAGTGTACCAGAGCAGGTCAAATTAGGCCTCCTTCTCTACTCTGTTTAAACACAACTTGCAATATTTCCCCACTGTTTTCAGGCATTATTAGCACTTGCTGTGTAAAGTATTAAACAGGCGCTCTCCATTTATCCACATTAATGATTCAGTGCAAACTCCTGCCTTCCCATTAATATCCACTAACTTCATTCAGTGATAAAACTTGATTTAGTCTCCAAATTACCTCAGCACAAAATTTCTTGGAGCAGGAATGCCTTATAGTTCAGGGCTGTGTGAGCTGTTGTGATAGCCAAATAACAACGGTGGCACCATCTTTTTTTGAGACGGAGGAAAAAGGGATCAATCCAGCACATAAAGAGAGACACAAATAAATTGCTAAACAGCATAATCCAATGATACCATACATCTCAGAAATTAGTGCCTCAAAAATCAATAAAAACTGAAAAGGGAAGAATTGTAGTCATCTAGATGCAGATGTGTTGAAGAAGATGCAGGTGATGGTGCCAGCCAGGTGAGCACCAGGCTCTGGGAATAGGAAGGGATATTGGCTCTGTACAAAGGGGGGCACATTGCCAGGGCATAGTACAGCAAGGAAAAGCTGATACTATCTGCACTGGCGGGGGCTGTGGATAGAATAGGAGAGAGAATTAAGGTCTCTAGGATTTGAGAGGCTGCTGCACCACTGATTTTGCATTTTGATAGCCTTCTTCCACTTGAAGGCAGAGGTGGGAACAGCGCAGGCTGCTTGGTGCCTGGGCTCTGGTTTGGGCTTTGCTTGGGTGGGAGGGTGAGGTCAGGTTTGGGGCATCTATAACTACAAAAATTCATGTTGCTGTGCCTAGGCTCCTGTTTGTACTGTTGTGGATCCTTTGCCTCCAGAGACACTTTGTTGGACACCCCTTGGATGTGCCTGTGCTGGAGTTTGTGTGTGGTGCTGGTTCTAGATGAAGTAGATGGTGCCGGAGGTTGCTGCTTTGTGGGTTTTTTGCGAAGAGCCTGAATTCCTGCCTTGCACAACACACCGATTCAGCTCCCCAAGGACAAGTTTAAAGCTAATATAATGTGGATTTTGTTGGTTTTTCTCCCTTGGTTGTTCTTCCCTTGATTTTTTTGAGAGCTGGTGGGTGCAGGTTTTGGTGCTACGACTGCTGAGTTGTGGGTGCTCAGGGACCCATCAGACTTCAATTTTTGTTCTAGTTTTGCATTTTTATAAAAAGGCCATTAAATTCCCAGTCTTCCTACAGAGCATGAGCAGACCCAAGCTGTGCTGCTTGCTAGCTCAGATCTGTTTTCTACCCTGCATGCTCCTCTTATTGCTCCCTTTGGAGTGTGCTGGCAGCAGATCAAGCATGGCTTGTCCTTCTTGGTTTGCAGCAGCCTGCTGTCTCCAAAGGTTTCTGAGAACAGTAGGGCCCTTGCCTCACTCTGGTAGCCATTCCTCCATGTATCCTGTTAGAGCTGCATGCATTTTAAAACAAACACGGAGAAAAAGAAGATAAGAAAAAGAGAGAAAAAAGCAGAAATAAGCAGAGAAAGAAAAGCAAGGTAGACACCTGTCAGTCACCTGGCAAGGGAAGGGAGAACCAAATAATCCAGAGAGTGACTTGGACAGTCTGAGCCCAGTGATCCTGCTGAATTGAGTCTGCTGTCTCCCAAATGGCATAATTTAAAATCATTTGCTGCAGTTTTAGGCAAGAATTATTAAATGAATATTAATCAGTCATTAAATTCTGTGAAACTGCTTCTTCATTCTGGGCTGAATGAGGCCATTTAGCCGAGGCATATTCAGCATGTTAATGTCCCTGTGAGAGGGTTCCTTCCCCACCACAGCCAGCGACTCGCTCAGCCCCGGGAATGGTGGCAGTCACTTGCACCAGGCAGGCGCCTCTGGGGCTGGACACTTACTGTTTTTTCAATTCCTATGAGCAATGAATGACTGCAGTTTGATGAAACATCAGACCAGCCTCAACTCCAAGTCCGTAGCAGCCAGGTGGGGGTTGGTCCCTTTCCCCAAGTAACAAGCTGCAGGACAAGAGGAAGTGGCCTCAAGTTGCACCGTGGTGGATTAGATTGGATATTAGGAAAAACTGCTTCACAGGCAGGGTGGTGAGGCACTGGAACACTCTGCCCAGGGAAGTGATGGAATCTCCATCCCTGAGGTATTTAAAAGTTGTGTAGATGTGGCATTCAGGGACATGGGTTAGTGGTGGACTTGGTGAGGCTGGGCTAATACCTGGACTTCATGATCCTAAAGGTCTTTTCTAAGCTAAATGATTCTATCATTCTGTGTCCTTGCCATCAAACCTGGCATGCCTGATAAGTGAGGGGGCTCAGTGTTTGCTACTCCTATAGAGTACAAGAAAAGAAATTCAAGAAGGTCTTGACGCTCTGCTGGGGACTTTGATGCCACAAAAAGCACTTTTGGGTGCAAAACAAACTCCAGCAAGCTGTGCAGATCTAGAAGAAGCCATGGAAGAGCTTTTGCAGATATGCAGGAGGCTTAGCATTTGCCCCATTGCCTAGGTGTGACTGACGTGATGCCTTGGATAGATTGTTACACAACTCACCTAGCGCTCACTGGTTATCTCAGAAGCTGTGTTTTGCCTGGTATTGGTTGGGGTTTATGTTTTTTGTTTTTTTTTTTCCCTTGCTTTAATAATAATCAGCAGAGAAACAAGGCTCAAAACTTTCTAGCATCTATCAGTTGCATATATGTGCATGTGAATTTTGTCTAAGGACAGACTGGTGAGTTTTCACGAGCCTAATATTCCTGGAGAATAATTTTTTTTGCATGGAGAACCATTACCCATGTAATTGTTCTGCAAGTTATAAAAGGTAGAATGCTTATGGTATTTTTAAAACTAAGGAAGTCTCTTTTATGTATGTTTCAATGAGGTTTTTTTCCTTGTCAGCTCTTGTTTTTAATGATACATAGAGGGAATAAACTAGAAGGAAACCAATAAGCCTGTGCAGGGAAAAAAAAATTAACACATTCCCTTGCTCTTGGGTCTACAGAATAATGAATCATTAAATCTTGAAGTCACTTTGACATTACCAAATGGGTTTGAAATCAGCTTGGACCTGAGAAGTTATAGAAAACCTGCCAAGTGACAAACGGATACCGATGGTGATGTAAGAAATTGGAAACATCTATTAAACAGATGCAGCTTTCCATTTCCTAAAAGTTATTGGTTGGATTAGTGCAGCACTTCCCCTGGCTTCTCACATGCTGTGGGGGGAACGGCCACAGGCAAAACCTACTTAACTGGAAACATCACAGTCAGTAAAAGCACTGTGGTTTCCACTGCTCCTGGTTTTTCCACATTTATTTTGTTGCAGCAGCAGAAGGCATCAGTTCAAATATCAATTCACCTTCTGGGTAGGGAGAGGGATACAGATACGGGCTTTGAGCTTGTGCTGAAGTTTGTGACAATGCTAAGCTTACTTCAATTCAGACCACGTGCTGTGTGGTACAGCTTGGGACACTGACTAATCCTGTGTTCAGTAAACGGGCAAAGCAGACATCTGTTTTGATACTGTGCTTTCTAGTCAGGTATAAGGAAAAGGTTATTTTCCATTTAATCCTTGCTCTTGTCAAATTGCTGAATACCAGCATTTCTTACATAGTGGCTGCGTTGAAGCTCAGCCTCTGATACAGGGGTGCTTTATTCGGTTGAGGGGTGCTGGAAGCCCAGGGAGGACTGTTGTGTCCGTGTTTTTCATGCAGATGAGACAGAGCCATTATCTGTTTTGAGTATGCCCATACTCTGGTGTGGTTCACAGCTGGTGTTTGGTGCTGTTCAGTGCCATTGTGTGCACTTTTCTGTGGCTCTCCAGCTATGGGGGTGTCTTATGGGCAAGTTCAAGGACAGCTGGCCTCGGTGCCTGCCAAACAGGCATCTCTGTGTGGTTTTTCTGCCCTGTGGTGTGGTTTTAAGACAAACAGCAGAAATCCTTCACATGGGTGATAGGTTCATGTGAGATTCTGTGCATCACTTAAGTCATCAATGCAGAACTATACTAGGGCTGGATCTGTTGGAGGACAACTTCATTGATGTACTCACCATGCTCAGTCCCCTGGGATGGGTCCGCCAAGGTGTGAACTCCTCCAGCGAGCACATTAAACGTGCTGCTCTGCTGGCTGCAGCTATTATGGCCTTCTCGTGGCAGCTGACAGCTCTTCATGTGAGATAGTCTATTTTGACCTTCTCTTTTTGGAAACTGATTGCCAGTTTAGTTGTCCTTTTCTGCCCATTTGAGAGGGTAATGTGAGAAATGAGAACTGACAGTGCATTTTAAGTGCAAGCCCTGACAGAAATTGGGTATCCACACATCTTTGTGGAACAGTTCCAGCTCGGAGCAGAAAGAGGAGCATTGCCATAATACTGACCTGGCTTTCGGGCTCTGCTTTTCAGAGGGAAATATATTGCACCAGAAAGTGAAGTCAGCAGAGCTTCTTATGACCCAAAGGGAAAACCTGAGGCAAATGATTGCTGGGAAAAGAGGTTCATCAAAGGCAAAGAAATACAATATTCTGTGTAAGAAAACCTATGTAAAATATAATAGAGGAAATATTTTGCTGATTCTGATACCTGGCACTGGAGCATTAGCTGCCAGGCTCCAACTCGTGTGCTCTTGTTGTACTGGAAGAATGTTCCCTTGAGTAAAGCAATAAATGATCCCTTTTCAGAGTAGAGTGCTATCTGGCCACATCCTGCAGGATCCTGGATTGCAGGTACTGAACTGTGTTAAAAGGCTTTAAAAAGGCATGAAATACTCTCCTTCATGCTATTTTTCTCCACATAACTATAATGGCTGTTGCAGAGATGCCATGTGATACTGAATGTACCAAGAGGTGGGAAAGGGTACATATGTGTAACTTCTTTTTTCTTTTCCAATTTAAAATTGACTGCAATTGCAAAATGAATGGACAGGAAAACATCTGAGCAATAACCTCATAACTTAGGAGCACAAGGTGTAATATGGTTTTAGGAAACATCTCTTGTTGAAAGGTCTTTGCTGAAGGCTGCCAAAACTTCTTTCCACTTCTCTAGATATGATTTCATTTATTTTCTTCTCTGATTTCTGCTGGCTGCCAGTCCAATAATTGATCACTATTTTTGTTTCTTTTGCACTGTGCTGGTTTGGACTGGGGTAGAGTTAGTATTCTTCATAGTAGCTGGTGTGGGGCTGTGCTTTGGATTTGTGTGGGAAACACTGTGATAATTCAGGGATGTTTTCGTTATTGCTGGGCAGGGCTTATACAGAGCTGAGGTCTTTTGGGGCTCCTCACCTCACCCCACCAGTGAAGAAGCTGGAGAAGGAGTGAGCAGCTGTGCAGTGCTCAGTTACAGCTCGGGTTAAACCATGACAGTCACTAACTCAGCATCAGGCACAGTATTGTCCTGCAGGTTGGTTGCATCCTATTTAAGTAGTTTAAGTGCCATGTGTTGTACTTGTCCTAATTGTTCTGTGCTCATCGGTAGACTCGCTGGTGGCATTTTTCCATCTGGTCCAAGCTGTGACTTCAGATTCCTTGTCTTGCCCTTTTTGTTGTGCTACAGGACAGAAGCAGGTGAATTATGGACTATAAGATGCAGGTATATTCACCTGTGGGGAAATTTGAAGACATTAAAATCCTTTCCATGAAAAAACCCGCAATTTTTTTAAATGAAAGTCAAATGTTTTCCTTTAGGAAAGCACATGGCATTTTAGCACCTCCTAAGATTTTTTTTTTAAATGAAATTATGTTCTTCACAGAAATTGAACTTCTTTTATGTATGATAATGCCACCCGTTGTATTTGTGCAATATTTATGGCCGACCACTGTGCTTTCCAAGGACAACCTCTTGAACTCCTTTATCGCTTTTGGTTATGCCTGCACTAAGACACACAGGAGACTGAAGGACAGAAGCATTTATCAGGTTTTTCTTTATAACTTTGCAAGATTTATTGATTTCATACAAAAATAGGTTTTGATCATTATCTTCCTAAAGCAATTGAATTTGCTGTATTCCAGCTTGGGAATATGGTTTAAATTTACTTGTCTTTCTCATGCACTGTGTGTCTTCTGGTGCATGCTTTCAAATTTTAAAGTTTGATTTATTGTAATTTATTACCTAGAAGGTGTTCTTAAATTACTGCTTCAATAATATAATCTACTAAAAACTCTGAAGTTTTATCACATCACACCTGTATTTGACAGCAAATTGATCTGACAGTATTATTACATGTTTTTGACAGGCTTATTTGAAATCCTTAAGTCCCAGTTCCCTCTTTGTTTCATTACCGTAACATCACTGGCATAGCTTTGTGATCAATTATCCACTTAGGAAGACCCAAACGTCTGCCAGTTAGGTTTCCAGAGCGGTATTCACTTCAGCGTCTGTTAAATATGTTCATTTTTTCACAGCTTAGCAAAAGTTTTCCTGCCCTGTTCTTGCTGGTGAGTTGCACAGTGATGCACTGACAGACTTTTGTTGGGACTCACTCTCTGGGAAGGTCTGGTGGCAGTAGGAACCCTGCAAGGGGCACAGAGGTCCCTCCTCCTGCCAGAATATTACTTTTCTTCATGGAAACTGCAGAAAGGGCAAGTCTCCCAGTGCTGCTACAGCTTCTGGGGAAAGCAGCACAGGTTTGCTTGCATTTAGTTCTGACTAAAATCGGTTTGGGTGATGGAGTTACCCCCCCCCCTTGCAAACTGGGCATCGCGGTGTGGCTGATGTCCCTGGAGGAAGGAGAACTTTGTGCCAGCTGGACCCCTCTGTCCTAGGACTTAGGAGCACCTCTTGCTATCTGCCTGGGTGCCCTCATCACATTATCTGTTTGGCCAGGCTAGGGCTTGGTCTCTTCCTACCTCCTGAGGTGGGGAGCTGCTCTCTGTCTGCCTTCTGCCCAGCACTCACTGAGGTAGGAGCTTGGATTAAAACCTGAAAAATCTGAGATGTCTGTTTTGGTGAAGCACAGGTGTGGCTTCAGATAAAAGCTCTGCCCTATTGCAGTCAGTGCTTGCATCAGGCTGAAGCACCTTGTGGAGTTGCTTCTGCACGTTGATTACACATGCAGGACTTTGTTGGCAAGGATGGGCTTGTTGTTATTAATAATTCATTTTTAGGGAATGAAAAATGTAAATTTTTTTCACAAATAGGTATCCTTCAAAAGGGATAATAAGCTATGTTATCACTCCTAGATATTCTCAGGGGCTATATAACTATTTTGAAAGTTGAACTTTTCTCCTGGTGTTTTTGCCTATGTCATTAATTTGCACAGATAGCTTATGTGAAGGGTTATGCTCTTGTTTGTGATGCTCACATTGCTGGATCATTATTATACACTTTTAATGTAATAAGAAAAAATCTTTCAGCCATAAAAGAAAAAAAATCTTACAAAATGAGTTTGCCTTCCAGAGAAAAACATGCTGTTGGCAACATATTTAATGTAACATCTAGAGAGTTTGATAATCATTGTGTGTCTGTGATATTAGCATTCACATTGCTTATGGCATTTGGATCAACAACAGGGGAAAAACTATCTTTTCTCAGACGAAAAGTTTAAAGCCTTAAAGTTTTACTTAAAAGCAGCCAAGCTGGGACTCTCTTGTTATGTTGCAGCATCCTGTGAGTGGGATTTTTGAGCTCCGTGTTGGCCTTATAGCTCCTGAAGCAGCATGTGTGACATGTTAGATTTTGAGTTATACTGCACAGATAAGTATGGCAAATGGCCAGGTGGATTAACAAATGGAGGAGCAAAGCCTCCAGAGGAGAAGTGCAACCACTGTACTCTGTAAAGAGGAGATAGTATGCTTTAAAGAACGGGTGCTTCTCTACTGATGCAGTGTTAGCAGCAAGCTTTAGCTCTTGGCTGCAAAGTTATACAGAGATAACTGAATCCAGGGAAACTTTGCTGTTTTAAATAAAATGAGGATTTGACCTAAGAAACACAGAGTGGTTTTTAAACAGCCCTGTTTTACTGAATTTGGCTGGGACAGTTTTCCTCATAGTAACTGGTCAGGGTCTGTGTTTTGGATTTCTGCTGGAAACAGGGTTGATAACTCAGGGGTATTTTTGTTACTGCTGGTCAGGGCTTGCACAGAGACGAGGCCTTTGCTGTTTCCCCATCCCACCAGCGAGGGGGTGGGAGTGCACAAAGAGTTGGGAGGGGACACACTGGGACAACTGATCGCAACTGACCCAAGGGATGTTCCAGACTGCATGGCATTGTGCTCAGCATATAGAGCTGAGGGAAGAAGTAGGGGGATGAGGTTTGGAGTGATGGCGTTTGTTTCGCTAGTCACCTTTACACATGATGGAGCAATGGTTTCCTGGGATGGCTGAACACCTGCCTGCCCGTGGGAAGTGGGTAATGAATGTCTCGCTTTGCTTTGCTTGTGTGCAGCATTGTTTGACCCATTAAACAGCCTTTATTTCAACACATTAGTTTTCCTACTTTTACCCTTCTGATTCTCTCCCCCATCCCACTGAGGAGGAGTGAGTGAGCAGCTGTATGGGGCTGAGTTGCCGCCTGGGGCTTAACCCCAATACCTGCTAGTGTGGAAGATGAAACATGTCGTATTTTAGTTTGAACATAATATCTAGCTTCACATCCCAAAGGATGCTCCCATCAGATTTCATTTGAAAGCAGAGCCTGACTTAAAGGTTAGTGTGAAGACAGTGGTGAGCACCACACACCTGACAACTTGGTATAATGACATATGACTTCAGCTTGTGTTTCTCTTTAGAAGATGACTAATGACTCTTTGTCTCACACAAGACATTAAAATACAATTACATTATGTTAGATCAGCTCTCACAACTGCTGAATTGCAGAGTGGTAGGTAGTGGATTTTCTGCAGTGGATTCCAGTCAAACTCCTCCTGACGCAAATGTATGTGATAATTCACCATGTGGACAGAAATGTATGCACTTTTGTATTTTACAAGGGAGATTTTTCTTATGTTTTTACAGGTTTTTCTAGTTCTGGTAAAGTCTCTAATGAAATTCCAGTCCGGTAGTTGACTCATTAAGGTTTCCCTCAATCCATCACTGTAAATCTGATTATCAAGATGTTATCTTTTGGTGTTATCAATCTTGAGTGACTTTTTTGGAGATTGATGCACATCCGTTCTTATGACTGGCTCAGATGATATCTGCTATTTATCTTGATCTCCTTTTATTCAGTGTTTTAACTTAGAAGGTTATACTGCCTTTTTTGATTGAATTTTAATGATGAGGTCTTGACTACAAGACAGACCTTCCACAGCTCTCAGACACATTTTACAAAATAGTGTCCTCGGGCTTTCCTTGCTGACACATTTCCAGATTGTTTTTTTCATGCAGTTCCAGAGGGGGTTTACTCCACTCTGTGTGTGCTTCTACCCAGGTGGATGTGCTGCAGCAGTGCATCCAGCTTTGAAGAAGATTGGGAATAGGGAAATATTCCACAGTATAAAAGAATTATTTGTCAGCTTCTCAGCTGCTGCTAATGGGTCTGCAAGGGGCAAATTCAGGTGAAAATGAAAGTAGAAGAATCAAAACATGGTTCTGTCAGCAATATAATTGTAAATAGACCGACCTGTCAGTGAAATGCCAGGTCAGTTGTGGCCAGTAAAGTCGTGCTCTGGTTAAGAACAGACAAAATCAAGCAAAGAAAAGTGAGGGGAAAGACAAATAAGGGAGCAAAAAAGCTTCAGAATGGTAGTGGCAACAATATAAGAGTCCAGTGATGGGATAGTTTAGGGCACAATTGAAGCCAGACCACTTTGGGGATGTTTTTGAGGATGGTCTCTGAAAACCTTTTGAAGGGCAGGACAGCAAAGCTCGGCATTAAAGGATGGAAGTGGCTTGTTCCTCATTGTATTTCTTCACCGTGTATATCTGACCTATTGCACATCTCTTTCAAGTCCATTAATTTTTAGGACCTATACCTCTCTACCTCTTGTATTTGAGAGGACTGTAATCCAGTCTCTGCATTACAGGACTTAAGAACAGCTTTTTAATTGGAAAAAATAAAACTTAAATTTGACCTTCCCTCCCACCCCCCACACCCCCTGTTTTTTTTTCCTCCCCCTGCAGTACCTTGCAATAAACCTGCCAGCAGGTGTCTAGGACATTAACACCATCTTGGGAAGCCTTTGTTAAGGATGCTGCTGTGGAGCCCAGTCTTGGGGTAAAGCTGCCACTCTCTTTCAGGAGAAACAGACTGATGCAATCCTGGACTTCATGCTGGGTGTCTTCCACAAGCAACCACTATTCCTGCTAGCATGGGGGCAGATAACTGCTTGCCTTCAGTGCAGGGGAGCTGTGTCTAGCATATAGCAGTCTCAGGAGGTGACACTTTTGTCTGCATCATTTGGTCTCTTGCTGTGGGTTCCTGTTTATCCCCAGGGAGTCAGACCACTCTGTCAAGTGCTTGGGAAGTGCTCACTGCTTATTTGTGCTGCGAGACACCATGAGGGCTGCATCTTCATAAATGGGCTCTTCTGCACTTATTCAGGCTCATGGCAGAGCTCTTACAGTGGACAGAAAAATAAGGTGTGTTTAGGTCAGTATTTGACAAGCATTTTATGTATGTACCCATATTTGCCCCCTGTCCCCTCAATGGACACAGATACACGTGCAGTCATTTATAACATGCTTTCATGGTGCTGTCTTCAGAGTTGCTGCCGGTTCCCAGCTGTACTTCAGTATCCAACAGGGATTGTAAATCAGATGATGCATTTTAATGTAGTATAATAGATTTCTGGTGAAGAGCTTTCTTCTCTGTGCCTCCTCGGTGGAGTTATTTGCATTTTTCCACTGTGTCTGCATGTGCGCCAGTAGTTCTGGAGATTAACCCTAATCTCTGATTGAAAGCAAAGCAAAGTGACATTAGCTTGTAAAATGGGTTCCGTGAGAGATACATTTAATGATTTTCTTTTTTTTTCCCTTCAGTAGTCAAAGGTAAACTGCTGCTAGCAATGTTTTTGGACCTGGATTTCCTTTTTTTTTTTTCCTTCTTCTTTTTTCTTTTGTCCCTCTTAAAAGCTTTGCCATTCAAAGACATGAAGTTTCAGAGAGCTTTTGGATCTAATTCACAGGTGGTGCATAGTTCCCAAGTGCATCCTTTATGATAAGGAACCAGTGGTTTCTTTGACAGTATTTTGTCAATAAACAGGTTCAATTGATTCTCTGTGGCTGCTGCCTGAGCTCAGCAACTACTTCTTGGAGATGAGGAAGAAGAAAACATATAATTCAGAATCTGGGTACTTTGTGACATCTGTTTGTCCAGAGATAGTAAGTTTCTTGGAAAGCCTCATATCTTGCCAGGTCATACAATTGTGCAGCTGTTCTGCATGATTCATAAGTTCTTAATGTGTCTTTAGCTCTCAAAACAAGAATCATAATTTTTCTCCAACTTTTTTTTTCTGTGGACGTACAGCATCTTTGCCCTCTGTTAGTCTCTCTTCTTGGGGATGACTCCATCAAGCCTCCGGGACAAACTCCAATTGTTTTGTAATATTTAATTCCAAAGCATCAAAACCACCCTCTGTATCACAAAGTTTTTGTCCTTGGCATCCCTCTGGAGCCTGCCCTGTTCTCATGATGGTCATCTCTGCAGGGCAGCTGGAGCACTAGTTCTCAGTTCCTGGTTTTGCAGTGCCATGAGAGCAGGAGCTAGACCTGATGGGTGAGAGGGATCGCTTGCCAAGCATAGGCACACTCCAAAGCAGAGTCTCAGTGGGCAGGCAGTCACTCTGCAAGCTATCACAAAACACAATTTACAGGGGAAGTTATTTTTTCATAGCTCTGCTGAAGAAATAAAGCTCAAGGCAATGTTTAATCTGTCAAATACTTACTGGAGGGCCACTAGTTCATGCGTATGTTATACTCTGGCAGTGCCCAGCTACAGGGAAAAGGCATCGACTAGAGCAGAGGTGGGAAGGGGGTGGTGTCCCCAGGGACTGTACTCATCTGCTGCGGGTTACCAAAGCACTACAGTGGAGTGTTTTCAGGTTTTGGTGTAAATGAAAGGCCCTACCAAAATGTCTTGGCAGCAGGATTATCACTGCCCAGTCAGGAGCTCTTTCTCTTTGGAAGCTATTGGCAATGCCTGGTCCCGAGAGGCAGCTCAGCCATAAAGGTACTGGAGCAATTTGAGGAAAACTCTGGTTTTAGTTTCCTAGTGATACTGACCCTGTAGTACAGGTAAATGCTTTGAGTGGCTGGAGTTTGTAGGACCATGCTTTGTTTTTGTAACTGGTCTTTCTGGGATGGTGCAGTTCTGTTGTCGGCTGTAGCTCAGACTGCAATATACCCTGTTACAGTGGCATTCTGCCCTTGCACTCACTCTGCTCTCCATATCTTGCTTTTCCATCTGTTTTTCAGAAGGTAGCTAAGTGTTTCTCCATGGCTCACAACAATGTTCAGAACATGAGAAAATTACACTTTTAAGTTTTGCAGCCAGTCTGCTATCTGTATTTTATAATTCCCTCTTTTTATTGTTGCCTACATTCAAATGTCATTGGAAGCAGCCTTTAGTGCCTCTTTCCATAGCCCGCTCTTATAAAGATCTCCCATTAAATTTTGTGTCAGTTCAGTGGCAGAAAGGAATGTTGCTTTTCCTTAGCCATGTGCTATAAACATTTGCCTTATGTGCCTGCTGCAGTTCACCTCCTTGGCCAGCCTGTGCTTTCCTTGGCTTTCCAGTTACTTAAATGAGTGTGGTTTGGGGACCTTGTGCTGCCCCATGCCGGTTAATGTCATGGTGAATTACACCGTGTGCTACTGGAGACAGGCTCTGACAGCCATCCTGGAGGTGCCATTTGTCAGATGCTGTGGTGAGATGTCTGAGGAAAGGGCTGGCACTGGACAGAACAGTTAGCTCCGTCTCTTCCTCCAGCACAAATGCTTTGGAGCTGCAGAGCTCTCCGCAGCAGACTGTGGCAGTGCCAGCTCCTGCCTGCTTCTGGGGATGACTTCGCTACTGGAGTAAACAGTTCTTCATAGTATTCCTTGTAAGGAGCTCAGCTTTTTAGAGAAAAGCCGCATTTTTTAGGTTCTTCGAATGATTAGTACATTACTTTGGTTGTATCACAGCACTGTTGCCTTCCTTCCTGCCTTCCATCCTTCCTTTCTTTTTTTTTTCTCCTTCCCCCCTGCCCCGGCCTTTTATCTTCACTCGAGCTAAAGAAGTTCAGTGAAAAATTCGTATCAACTGCTTAATAATATTTACAAGCTGACAGCATTAGAAAGCTCATTCCCCTCTACTCACCCCAATACTTTCATGAGCCCCTGCACCCACAACTCAGTGCTGCCTCTGAGCTATGGAAGAGGTGATCCAACCTTGAAGTGCACAGTCTCAGATCCTTCCTGCTCAGTCTCTGGGTGCAGCAACCATTATGGTTTACTAGACTCCATTATGTGCAAATCAACTTGAAGTGCTTCAGCTTTCCCTAGACTTACAGTTTTGAGAGCAGTCTTGAAAGTTCCTATGCAGTTTTGTTTGATCTTGGAGAGACGAATGCTCTTCGTATGGGTTTACTTCCCCTAACAAATGGTTCATTGATCCATGCTGGAAACAGTCAGCCTTGTTGACTACAGGGAACAGAGTACATATGGGGAGCTGTGTTTCCTTTGCTCTGTAAGCTGAATGGCATTGATTGCCTTAGAACCAATACATTTTCATTAGGCTCATTTTATTTCTCAGATTTATTTCTTAGATTTTCATAGTTCACAGTGTTTATGAAAGGAAGAAATTAATGGCCCTTGCTAAATAGTGCAGAGAACTGGGAAAGCTTCCCAGGGCTTTGGTCGGATCCTTACTTTCCTGCATCATATCCTTGGGGTTTTGCATGGCTTGTTCTGGTAGCAAAACCTGGAGACTGGTGTTGCTCATAGAGCCCGATTATGGGGCTCCTGTGCTCTCTTACTGTGTCATCCCCTGCTCTTGTGTGGGCTGGAGCGGGGAAGGTCTTCAGAGGACAGAAATACATGAATTGTCCCCCTCCAGGCACAGTTCAGACACTAATGATAAGTATCCTGGGGGCACAGGGATGTGCGTGCTATTGACACAAGTAGTCTTGGGATGCCAAGGCAGTGCTGCCCTTCCCTGCTCTGATGCCACACTCTACAGTGCATGAAGCTACAAGGCTTGAGATTAAAGGGTGCCACTGCTCCCAGCTCGAGTGGAGGGGCTGCCTGGGTCCTGGCCTGTCATGCATGGGGCTCTGTACTGTCCTGAGGGGCAGGAGACAATAAAGTTGCAGGGAGAGCAGGGGCTGACCAGGGTCTGTCTATGGGGGTCTCTGAGAGCCTGACTTTGGTCAGGGTCTTGTGAGAATTGGAAGTTGGGGAAAACAAAACAAATCCAACAAGGTAACGCCAGTGTCCGTGGGCAGGAGGCCCTTACTGGCTGCTGCACGCTGTGCTCAGGTGTGGCTGCTGCAGAGTGAGTCCTCGGTCCTACCCCATGGCAATCCCTGCCTGCCGCAGTTTCATTCCTATTGCATTTCACTCACCATCTGTCAGCAGCAGTTTCCTCAGCAGCTCTTCACCATCCCACCTCTTGCACTCAGCAGCTCCAGAAGGAATTCAGCACCTCATACAGCACCCAGGGAATGTGGCTGCTGCCATGGAGGGGTGTGATGTCAGTGACCACTGCTTGGATCTTCCCCCTCTGCCCTCCGGCTTTGCAGCCAAGCAGAGGCTTAAAACCAGAAAAAAAAAACAAAGCTGTCAGAAAACCTGGTATTTGTGTTGTTTCCCTGAAGGCAGAGTGCCATAGCAGGCAGCTGGGCAGCAGCAGTCGTTTTGGAGATCTGGATAGACGCTGTTTCTCTTGGAGGGGTCTGGATTTTATTATGTACTTCTTATTCTGCAGGTTTGCTAGTCTAGATATATTTACTACGTGGTTTCTCGGCTAATTATTTCTAGCGTGGCACTGATTGAGCTGTTAATAAAGTGTGAAGGTGCCTCGCAGGCACTTTTTGAGTCTTAAAGAAATGATCTACATCTAAATTGCAAATAGTAAAATTTCCTTACCCACCAATATTAAGGTGATAGCATCTCCACTACTGTAAAATTAATCAAACTTCTCTCACTGACAGAAACGTTAATTTAAATTTTTTGTCACAATTACAGAGAGAGTTATTGCAGCCTCTGACTTGTAATTAATTTCTCTTTCTTTTCATCACTGTGTTACAGCCCTTTGTAATAGTGATAAATGGAGTATCTACCTGACCTTTTTTTTTTATATATATATAATATAAATTGCTTTTAGGTTTAAATAAAAATACTTCTGGTTAATCAGTGCTTTCCCATAAACAGAAGGATAGGAGAGAATGGTTTGGGGTTGTTTCACATAAGCATCACTGGAGTTAAGATGATATGCAGCAGAGGACAAGAGGCAGGAGTAGCAGGGGCCAAATATAATGCTAGACACTGTCCCCGTGTTGTGTGTTGTCCCAGTGCAACCACACGTGCAGGAAATGGACAATTAGGAGAGATTTGCTGCTGCCAAGGAGGGCTTTAAAATGGGATTGGCAGAGGAAAGTGGTGCATCAAACCACTGGCAGGAGCGAGAGCTGGGAGAGGTTGAGGCATAATTGTCACAAGAAGAAAATTAATGGGTCAGTCAGTCAAATGTTTAAGGTATGTCAGCGCAAGGAATAAAAGGGAGGAACTTCATGTCTCATTTGTAATCAATGTTATAATTTAAATGCCATAGCAGAGGCTTGGTAGAAAATGGCTGTGTCTGCAGTCCTGATAGAAGGGTGTACAGCTTGTTCAGGGGGGACTTGGCCGTGGGGGAGAGGCTGATGCTCAGACTGAGGTCGTGGTATGTCTGCTGCAGGGATCCTGGATCCTGCTGCGGGTTGTTGGGAACAGGTAGTCTGTCAGAGACAGGCGGCTATGGATCACCAAAGAGATGGGGGTGGAGGAGGTTGCTGCTGAGCATCTGGCAGATCCAATCTGATCCCTGGTTGCGCAAGGTAGGATTTGGAAAGAGAGACACAGCAGGACGTGATACCATGCAGCTTCACAGCCAGCTGGGCAAGAACAGATTTGAAGAAACAGGGATACGGTGGCAGAATGGGAAAAGATGAAAAGCGATGCCGGTGACGGCTATGAAAGGAAAGCTCATGATTCAAACCAAGGGCAATGTGCTTTAGCATTGACATAAAAGGTCAAGAAAGACCAGTAGTGTTGGGCCCCTGAGCTTACCCAGAGCCCTGGGGAAAGAAACATCTCCCCTTTGCTCTCTGGAGCAGCAGCAGACACTATAGTTTTCCAAATTTCTGCAGCTCTTAGGCCACTGGGGCAACCTGGATGTTCCTAGCTCTTGGAGCATTTTGAGAAGAGGTTGGAGCAGTTTTCAGGGCCTATTAGCAGTTATCCTCAAGAGTATGAGGAAGTCTGGGGAGGTTCTAGAAAAGATGCAGGTAGAATGTGCCTCTGAAAGAGAGGGAAAAGAAGAACTGGACAAGTCTGGACTGGTCTGTTTGAATTCACTGCTGGAGCAAATGATCCAGTGGTCTGTCCCTATGCACTTGGAGCATCTCAGGTGATAAAGAACAGCCAGTACAATTGTCAGGGACACATCATGTCAGCTTCACCTAGTTTCCCTCTATGATAGCATGACAGGGCAGAAGGAGGGGTGTCAGGCAGCTTGACTGGGGTGCAGTTTTTTATGACATCTCGTGTCTGTCTCCGAAGCAGTTGAAGAAAATGGAGTCTCTAAGACAGTTGGGAGTCACTGGCAAATTGTGTGCAGGGAGGGTTATCTGTGTTTTGCTGTCAGACTGGAGAGGGCTTTAGGTGAGGTATCTTATGGTGCCTATCAGAGGTCTGGAAGTATTCACTTGTATCTTTGTCAGTGGAATTAGGAGTCTACAGGCAGGCCTGGACATGACACCAACTTGAGAAAGGTGGCATCACCTTGGAAAACAGCATTAGAATTCAGTGCAGCTGTGGAAAATTGGAGAAATTATTAGAAAGCAGTTCAGTAAAAAAGAAAATTAAATATATATATATATACACACACACCCCCCACATCTGGCTTTAAGTTTTCAGTAGCAGAGGCACAAGCTGACAGTGTTGGACTAAGAAGGACAGAAAAGGATGTGAAGGCTTATCAGGGATCAGAAACTGAATGGGTGAACAACTGCATGTTCTTGTAGAAAAACCAAACCAGATAACCCAAGGTGTTGTATGGGCGAGGGGCAGGTGCCTTTTACTTGCCCACACTGGCAGTGCAGAGGTTTGAGCAGAGTGTCTTGTTTGGGGTGCTGTGGGAACATGAGCGGCTGGAGGGAGCTGAAAGACAGCTGTAGGAGCTTCACAGGGTGGGTAGGCATTTCTGTGTGGAAAGGCTGAGCGAGATGGACTTGTTTGATTTGAGGTAATGGGAATCAGAGTGGGATGAGGTGAAAGTTTTGAAACTCTTCAAATTATTGAAACAAGAGAGAAAGTAAGTGAACTATTCTCAAATCTTGGTGTGACTTGGAAAAGGAAGGTCGACTCTTCTAATGGTTTTGTTAGAGGCTTATCCAGGGATATGGTAAACTGTTTTAGTAAAATCACTTGGGTGTCATACATCACAAGTGGCTGTGCGTCCAGCAGTTGATAACATTAATCCCTAATTACAGGCTATCTTATCTGAATTACTCTATGACATTCAGTGATCTGTGTTACAGGGGAGAATAGAATAAATTATGAGAATACTGCCTCAGGCTGTACAATCTCATAGATCAGTAAATATCAAATTCTGTGTATATCTTTGATAAGCATCCACTTTTTTTGACGCTTGTTTCCTTTTGGATTAAGTTTCCCACCTGCAAAATTTGTGTGTCTGTGTTGCGGTCTTTGGGTTTCACCCAGACAAGTCTCCTGTTGGAGGCATTTGGACACCAACCAATTTGCCAGGCAAACTACATTTTTCACTCAAACGTAGTTAATGACCCAAACAAAATGAAATGCTTGTTACAGGTTGATTTAAATAATGTGGTCTAATGACAATGTTCTCTCCTTTCTGCCCACTCTCAATTACAATTCCACTTTATTTCAACTAGGCAAAAAGGAAACGAGCTTTTTAAACAAGGCTCAGAAACGTGTCTGTTGGCTGGAGGGAAGAGGAGGGGGACCCATTTAGCTGGAGATTTTTACTTTGAAATTTCCTGACAAAAATTAATTAGAAGAATCATGTAATTGCAATAAATGTATCTCATTGGTCCCCAGTGGCTTGTTTCAAAACACTGAAGGATTATTTAGGCATTCGTGACAGCAACCAA
Source organism: Cephalopterus ornatus (assembly GCA_013396775.1). Taxonomy (NCBI): domain Eukaryota; kingdom Metazoa; phylum Chordata; class Aves; order Passeriformes; family Cotingidae; genus Cephalopterus; species Cephalopterus ornatus. Next base: position 651,806 of record VZRE01013210.1, read on the forward strand.
AAGTAACAAATAAATGTAATGGGTTCTTTTTACATACAATAAAAATGACATAGAGTAGCTGCATGTTTTACTAATTTTGCTACAGGATCTTAAAGAGGTGGATATGGTTGTGCAATTTTAATTTTTGCTGTGGATGCAGAGGCTGGGATTGTACTTGCAAGGGCTGAGATGCTGACTGGTGTTCCTGCTGGTGTTCCACCAGATACTCAGGAAGAGAAATATCCCAGCACACAGAAATGGGTCTGTCTCTGCTTGCTGTGTTGCCCAAATTGCATGTTCCTCCCATGAAATGGGAGATATAAATATTCCCGAAGGGCAGAGAAAGGCTGGTAAATAACTTGAGGGGTTGTATGGAGCAGCCAGTGCCAGCTGACGATAAAGCTCCATTGCCTGCGGTGGGACCAGCCGGAGCCCCCATCGGGAAGAGGTGGATGCTTCTTTCACTGCCCGGTGTTCTGCACTGACACAGCTGCTCTGTTTCTCTGCTACCTTTAAAGTGGCTTTCTGAGCATGCATTTGGGGTGCCTCAGGTTCTGCCATGTCACAGCTTTCTGCTCCCTCAAATCCAGTCAATGCCAAGACCCCTACTGAATCTTCCAAGGGAGGAATTGCTGTTTGGAGGAAATGCTGTAAAAGCTGACGTATATCCTTCCCCTTTCCACCAGTAGTGCAACCAGGGCAGCGTTTTGGGTGACGTAAGGCCAGTGGTGTGTGTACAGCTGTCCCTCTGCCTTCCCTGGTGAGGCCCAGCTGGACTTGCCTCCACTGTGCCAAGAGCAGGGTTGGAAAATCACAGTGGTGTTGATGGCAGAGAAGCTTCACTGCAACTGAAGCTGAGCTCAGTGGCAGTTGTGGTACATGATGGCTTGATTTTCATCATGGCTGTGATGAACTCTGTTGCTGCGTCAAAATGAGTAAAGCCTTCCTCGGGCACTTCTACCCCAAAGCTCAGTGAGGCAGGAGTAGTGCACATGTGGAGTCAGAGAAGGACTGGGATTAATCCACTTCCTCTGTTTCTCTCTGCTCCTTATAGAGCTTGCACCTGCAGAAACCTGAGAATCGTGGTGTGATTTCATCTTGTAAATGCCTCCATTCAGGTCTTTTCGCTTATTTCTATTTCATTGTGTCTCCAGGGTAAGAGAAGCTTGAAGGGAAAATCTTATTAATAATTATACAAATTGGATTAAACCAGTTATAACCATTTACATAGGATGAACATGTGCCATCTTAATACACTTACCAGTCCCCCTTCCCCTTCTAAATTATGTTGCTTATAGGGCAGAGGTCTCTCTTGCATGGACAAGTCTGTCCTGTTGTACTGAACATAGCATAGTCAGATAAGTATGTAACTTAATTTTGGCTTGGATTCATCAAGTAGATGGCTGAGCTAGGTGGAAAGACTCATGATCTGGACATGCCTCTTCTTTTTTTGTTTCCTATAGGAAAAGAACCTGTATAGCAAAGCTGGCCTGGCTTTGGGATGTTGGTCAGGTGAGGTGAACCCCAGTCTGTGTTTGGATCTTAAAGGTTGTGCACAAGAGCCATTGGTGGAGACATATGAACACTGTCAATCTTTTTACTGCATGTACCAGCCATAAAGAGAAGTGATCTTCAAATGACATCATCAACACAAAGGGCTCTAGGAGAAGTTCCAATTTATGACACAATAAATCAGCAAGTAGTCTAGTAATGGACATTGAGCCTAGACAGTTTTGCAAAGTGAGTTCCCATATAAAATGGTATTGTGCATTGAAATGTGGGCTGCAAACCTGCTTAGCTAGTACCACTTAAGCTGCTTTAGTGAGACCATTTTGGATTTCCACAGTTGACTAATCTTCCCAAATTGCTCAATGTCTAATGTAATCCCAGACGTATTTACCATACTTCATTGTATTTATAGAGCTGACTAGGCCATGAAGACATGGCTTATTTCCAGGGACAAGAAGTCCGAGTTCTTCAGTGCATTTCCTTCCCCTAAAAGCAATGCTGTGGCACTCCTGGAGTTTGCGGTGAACACATTTGTCTTTGCTCAGTGACGATGGTTGATCATTAGCAAAATGTATTTCGGTATTTATGGCTACAGGCGTATTGACCTTAATGCTCCATACAGCAGTGATGGGATCACAGCCAGCCACCATGGGGGGAGGTGCACAGCTTTTCTGAGCAAAGAAAATGCCTTCAAGGCATGGCAGCTGTGAAGGGCAGTATGTAAAAGGAGTAAGTCCTTGGTTCAAGTATGATAAACTGACTGATACAGCCTTGTTCCTTTTCCTTCCACTGGTTCTTGTCCTTATTTAGCACACAGGCACTGTTAAACCACATGCTTCTCTGGAGCTTTTCTGTAGAGCTGCCCTACAGTAAAGGGATTACACTAATCGGTACCAGTGTGAGGATGTAGCCCACAGACACGTTTACTGCTGATGCTGCCAGAACTTGGGCTTCAGAGATGTTCTTCTCCAGCACAGTAGTGTCCAACTGTATGTTGTTTTGTCACTTCACTCCCAGTGTATGTACATTTGCAATGCATGTTGCTTTATTCTCAGAAGTGCCTGAAGCCAGGTTAGGTTTGCAAGACGTATGATGTCCTAAAGCATAATTTATATTTTGCTATAGGTTTAGTGTGATTCCTGGCAGCAGAAGGGTCTGATCAAAGCCAGGCAAAAGGCATGTTTTTCTATTGGGCAACATGACAGTCTAGTGACATAATGAATTACACACAGCTGGTCTTTCTCTGGCTTAGGAATTTTATTTCATTATTACCGTATCTGTGCAATTTCTTAATATTCTTGAATCTGGACTCTGCTTACAGGCATATCGGATTATTCATATGCTAGAGTGAAATATGATATGGAGAAGAGCATAGAATGTGCTTTATTTGTGGGTAACTTCTTATATAATGGTGTATAAAGACTCAGGAGCTGGTACTTAGCTGCAGTGTCTCTTCTGCTTTCTCATTCATCACCAAGCTAACACGTAGGGATCATTTGTAAGTCTTCTCTCCTATGCTGCTTCTCTTCTCCACCTCACCTTCCTAAGCTAACAGCCTTTTAGACAGTTGACAGTGGTAATTAAATAAAATAGACTTCAAGGGGATGGCTGACATACCTTGTGTTCAGCTGTATAGTGTTAACAAGGCTGGGCCTTTGGGCTTGGAGCTATGACCTCCTAGAGAATTTGTGGGATGTACTGCACTCTCATTGACTTCAGAAGAAATTGAGAAGGCATTTAGCATAGGAAAGGGCTTGGGGGGACTGCTTCTCCTGGCCTGCACAGGGGTGAAATGAGGCTCTTGGAAGGGAAATCTCAGGGGACAGGAGCACCAGTATTTACTCCCCAAATGGGACATAGGAGTTAAGGGTGTGCAGGGGACGGATTTAAGCTCTTACTTTATGCCTCAAGTTAAGGCCTCAGATACCAGTTTTCTACATGTGAGTCTGGGTTACTCATAAGTACAATATTAGGCTTATGGAAAAAAGTCTGAGCTGAAAGTCTCACCCATGGTGAAATAGGTATGTATGATTATGTATAGGTATGCATGATTATGTGTTATGAAATGCCTTGTGAGAAAGTGTAAGTTGGCCTATTTTGTTAGTGTATTAGTACTGATCACTTCTGACTCTCCATCTTCTTAATGAAGAGCATGAGGAGCAATGACTTAACTCTTTCGGTGCTTCCACTGGTCAATCACATTCCCTAATTGTATGCCTAATTATATGAAATGCCAATTCCTAACTGCCAATTTTCTAAGTGTTATTTTATTGATCCAATTGCATCTTGCTTTACCTTAAAATTTTACTACGTCTTCACCAACAGTGATGAGAAACTCCCTTTTGTGTTTTGTTAGTGCTTCTGTCCATCTCCTATAAGTGATATATATCTTAATATATTAAAATACAGTGCAGTTTAATACCAAATCCAATGTGCCTACAGATTTCCGTTTAGGTAATCAGGTATGCCCAGCTTGGCTGCTTATAGGTGGAGCACTTGACTGTTCCTTCTGCTATGAGCTCAGTGTGGGTTAGATTTCTCCGGAGAGCAGCTTTGTGATTTAATAGCTGTTCTGCAGTTCTGTGAATTGCATCCAGGGAATTGTTCAAGATGGATGATGACTCAAATGGGTTACTTGGGCTAACTCAAGCTATTCTCTTGAGCATACTAGGTCAATTTTCTAATGGATCGAAGTTGGGTGTGTTTCGGAAAACTGCTGGCACACATGTATGTACACTCCCATGCTGCATCATGTAGACTAAGACAATTCCAAATTCTGTTCTATTTCAGTTTGTTCACGTTTCATACCTATTTGAGACCTTTGCAACTGAATGAAGCATTGGAGATTGTGACGAGACAGACAGAGTGATCTGGGACTGGTGAGCGAGTGGCCTAAATGTTCCCTTCCTATCTCTTTGATGTTGTGAAATTTAAATGCTGGGGATACTGGTGAAGCAGTCCCTAGGTTGAATTTGCAACCTTTGTTGCCCTCCAGCCTGGTTCATACCAAGCAATGAAAATGCATGCAGTCAGATATCTGAATATTTACCCTAAGCCCTTCTTCTTTGGGATCCTTTTCTTCCACTTGATGAATCAAAACTGGGGAAGAGCCATAGCATGAATCCATAGTTTGCTATCACGTGAGACTAAAGCAAAACTTACTGCATAATTTGCCAATTTTTTCATCCCTTTACTAAGTACAACTTGCTTGTGTAAGTTCAAACATGTCTCTGAGACCTGTGGACACTGACATCTAGAGATGGAGCAGAGTCAAAACCTACGGAGGGACGTTGGTTTTACATGTTCATCCATTTAAGTGCACAAGAATCTGGTGGGTGTTTTATGCCTAAACCTCTGTAGATGAAAGGAATTACCTGGAGGCATTACCTGGAGAATCATTACCTAGAGCTTGCTCTTTGCATGTTAAGGCAGTGGTTCTGAAGTCAGTTCATCTGACAGTCCGCATCATCTGCTCTTCAGTAACTGGCCACGTTATGCCTGATGTTCTGCTGGTGCTCAGTAGAACAGCAGACCTGGCACACTGATCTGTTGTCATCGATTTTGTACAAGTGTGTAAGAGGTATGCGATTTCCTTGAAAGACACCACGAGAGATTTTATCAGGATGCAGACTGTTGATGTAAAGAAACTTTCCCATGGTAGACACTCAGTGATTGCCCTTCCTGTGCAGTCAGTAGACATATCTGGATTTTATTGCATGGGAATGAAGTTGCTTTCCTTTTTTGTATCCTGTAATAAGGAAGCTGGAAGGGATAGACTTGACTTGGAACTTTATTTCTAATTAATTACAATGTAGGAGAAGGAGATGTAAGAAGCTGTTATTATGGCACCTCAGTTAAACATGAATTCATAATTTTTTCCCCTGGTTTTTGGTACTGCAATTTTTCCTTTTTTTTTTTTTTTTTTTTTTTTTTTTTTTTTTTTTTTTTTTTTTTTTTTTTGACTATGAATAACTTGCTGAATTAATGTGAGGGTTTTTTGTTCCTGGTACTGGGATTTTTTTTTGTCAGGTGATACAGGGGCTTATTAATGAGTGGTATAAAGTTGCTTATGTTTGTGGCCAAAGCCTCCAGTTTTACATGTAAAGTTGTTTGTGACAATGAGTGTGGGTCTTTAGCCAAGTATGCTGTTCCTCTGTCCTGGTTTGGATTGTCATGCAGACCCTTCACTTACCACTTGACATCAAAGATAGGATGAGTCATAAATAAGATACTCAGTCTCTGGCTATTTTGGTGTAAAGGGATGATACCTTTCAAAGTCTATTTCTCCTCAAGAAGCCAAGTATCAAAGGAAGTTGATAAAGTTGCTGGTGAACGTTTCCTAGTCTTTTGGTGTGGTCATTGAGATGGGGCCGATATAAAGGAGGTGACATCAGGGACACTTACGTTTCAAGTGAAGTCCAGGGATGGAAGAGTGTCCTGGGTTGATTTCTGTGCAACTTCAGGAGTGTTGAGTGAAGCTGGCTTACGTGTTTGATATGGCATGCTACTTTATTTTACTTATTTTGCATAACTAGTTTAGTTGACAGCCTACTGGTTTTGCTCCTTTGATCTCTGCTCAGTTTGACTGTGTTTTCAATAACTACTTAGTATAAAAATAAAATGTGCAGGCCACATCAAATAAACTAATTAAAGATTAGAATGAAGAAGTGTCAAAATCCGAGACCTCGCTGAGGCAGATTAGTCACTGCATACGAGACACGATCTAATAACTAATGGGTTGCTGTAGTAACGGGGGAATCGATACCCCTCGGCTGGTTGGGGAGCTGACAGTAATTTCTGCTGGGTCATAGATTCTGGAAAATGAAGTGCCTCCTACTACAGCACAAGTAATCTCTGTGGACTTTTTGACAACAGAGCATCTTACAAAGTTTATATCAAAGAAAATATTAATCTCTCAAGTTTGCTTGTTTACCTCTGCAGGGGTTATCTGATATTGTAACAGCTACAGACAATCAAGTTTAGTCTCCTATGTGGGCTCTCAGTGGGTTAGCTCTGGAAACAAGCCTTTGGTTTTGGTTCCTAAATGATGGGTTTGTGGGATGTGCCAGTACCAGGATGTCCAGTCGGCTACGCCAAATCACCTCCTCTTACTTGAGGAACTCCTACTGAATTCAAGAGGAGTTCAGCTTGAGCAGAGAGGTGGAGATACACTTGAGTACTTAAAAGAAAAATGTGGTTTGTAACTGAGCTGTAAATCCACGCTTGCTGTAGGCTGTGTGCGTTTGTGCCTCAGTACCCAGAATTTCCAAGAGAATCATTATCCTTCCTTGAGTTTTCTGAACTGATTGCAAACTGTTTGGGATGGGATCACTCTTACCTGTCTGTGCAGCACCTTGAGCAGTGTCAGCTGTGTACCCTGACTGCTGATGGGTGGCAGAATGGGACTTGACTGTATACTGGAACAGGCACTCTTTGTCCAGGACTGGGAGCTACAACTACCCAGTGCAGAAATTTGAGAAGGAGAGCAGCAAATGGAGGGAACTCCAGCACATATTTCCCAGCTGCAGGCAGGGAAAGGAGAGCCCTGTGAAGTATAAGGAGTTAATGTTAGCGAAAGAGCAATGGGTAGGATAATAAGGACTTCTTCCAAACATTTCAGAGGTATGGTAGTGCTGGAGAGAAAGTACGCCACTCCCTAATGAGGGGAGTGGTGGTGTTAATTACATCTGGAAATTGCCTGGGATACTGAGCTCCTGAAATTCATCTTCAGAAAACCGTCAGGAAAATAAGTTCAGGCAATTAGGAAATGGGGGGAGAAAACGTGTAAAAATAGCCTGGATAATTAAGAGCAGATAAGGGGCCATCTAAGAATTGGCAAACAGTGCAAAGAGAGACTCTTGCTTTTGCTGAGCTCTGCTACCCCAACCTCCCAGGCCACTTGCTGGTACAGAGGATGCGAAAGAGCGGGTCCTCAGCCCCAGTGCTGCCTCTGCTGATGGCTCAGCTGTGCAAGGGCTGCAGGGTGGCAAGAGCATGTCTCATTCCTTGCACCACGCTCAGAGCAGTGCCGCAACACCCCTGTGCTGCAAAATCCCTGGGAAATTGGATAGGGCAGATCTTGGCTGTGAGTGCAAGACAGGGATTGACGTGGAGCAATTACAGCCACAGACCTGTGAGAGTGGCAACCAGCCACGGGGTCAGTGGGGAGCAAATGCAGCTCTGAATCTTTTAGATGGGCTGTGTTGTGGAGAGGCACAGCTGTTTTCTGCTCATGGCAGCCTTGTGCTGTGGCATCGGCTGTGACAGTGCATGTGTCCTGCTTGGCATGGGGAAGGAACAGGGAGCTGCTCCCGCTGCAGCCTCTCCCTCATTTTATGGGACCAATGTGGGGCAGGGAAAAGCCCAGTGCTGACTGTGATGTTCAGCAACAGCTCTACAGCTGCTGCTGGCATTCGTGGTGGTTAGTACATAATGTTGGTGAATAATAATACCTGCCCTAGTAGAACAAGAACTCTTTTATCAAACACATTTAAAGAAAAATGACAGTCCATGTAGCATGTAATGGAATGGTTGATAAATCACAAAATGGGGAAAAACAATTGTTACTCCTGCTGGTATGAGTTCCTGTTCAGAAGGTCCATAAGTTATGTTTTTTGATGACATAAATTTAATGAAATTCTCTGGAAATGCTGACCAGAAGTCAATATACAACTCAATCCCAAGAAGTTTCCTAATATCTTTGTTTGTTTTAGGTAATAGATCTGTTCATGTGTGTCCCTCCTATTAAGTGCTGTGATAGGATGCTATAATGAAATTACAATATGGAATGGTAGCTTGACTAAAACAGCATTATCAGAAATGTCACCCCCTAACAAATTAGCAGTTGTGATGTTTGCCCTCTGGTTACAAAACCTTGTTCCTTTTGTCTTTTGCTAGAACTTATAATAACAAAGCCTGCGATGTAAATGTCTGCGGGGTATGTTTCCAGTAGCAAAGTGTGAAACATGTTTCAGTGGGGATATGGGGGAATAGAACAGACTTTTTTTAAAATTCAAGACAAAGGATTTTTTGCCTTGGGCATTTCAGCTGCAGCTGATGTCAATATCGGGGAGATGGAACTGTTTTTCTAATACGTTTTCTGTTTCTTTTTTTTTTTTTTTAAAAAAAAAAAGGTTACCCACATATCTGGTTATGTAATCCACAATCTTTAAAATGGACAAACAGAAAAATTCCTCCCAGAAAAGTAGTTACTAATTTCTTTGGAGATTGGTTTATGATGGAGAGGTTGCAGACTTCAAATGAGTGAGGTGCAGTTTGTATGTACAATTTCAGAGCCTGGGGATCAAGCAAGAAAATGGAACGAGGTTTGGAGTTTTTTGTTTTGGGGTTTTTTTGTTTGTTTTTAAGCTGAGAAGAGATGTTTACAAGTGTTACTCCAAAGCCAGTGCAAAGATCTCCATTGGGTCCTATGTTTTTTATTTAACAGGGCACAGGAAGCATTGCAATTCTTAAAAGATATTTAGAAAAAACCCCAGCCCTTAAAGCCATGACTACTCCCAGCCCTGGATGTGTTGGAACAGGTCTAGGGGGACCTTCTGTCTCTGGCTTATCTGGGGAGGCACATTTCTGACAAGCTATCCCAGAACCTCTGGTAGTGACAGCAGGACATGCAGTGTCTCGCTGGAAAGCTCACCTGGATCTCTTGCCCTTGCTGGGCTGCTTTGTGCAGGTGGGAGAAGATCTTGATGGAAACTTCTCCTCCCTGTCCTTTGCCAGTGACAGTGGTCCCCAAAAGCGGTCAGTAAATGAGCCAGCCTGGGTGTGCAGGACTTTGGGCAGGGTCTGTCTCCAGGGAAGCTGCAATGCCTGCAGTACATGAGAGGGGATGAAACCTGGATATCCATGAGCAGATGGGAGGAAGAGACGATGGGTTTGGTTGGCATGATGAGCCGTGATCAACACCTGCATGAGTCAGCACTTGCGGTTGTGCAAAACCCACTGTGTGATGAGGATCTGGAGCTGGTTTTCTGTGCCGGGGTCTTTCTGTCTTACCAAGCAAGTGCCTTCATGGTTAATAATCTTTCCAATCACCCTTTCTGGGAATTGAAGAATGAGCTAAGTTATGCTGCTCCGGAGTGGTACCTGTCTTCATTTCAACAAAGGAATCAGAGCCTGTGTTCAGTTAGATATAACTAAGTGTTGGTTATTATTTTTAAGATGCCACAGAGAAAACTTACAGAAGCTTAATCCATAATGGTGACACATCAGTTATCCAAGCAACTGGGAAGTGCTTAAATACTGAAGCCTGTGGCTTAATTATTTACCTGTGGCTTAATTGGGTGTAATTTCACTGAAGAGTCTGTTTATTTTCCTATGGAGAGGCTCTAAGATGCCTCTAAATGAAGATGTTACTGGTCTCTACCTGTGTGCCACTTGACTTCAGTAGAACAGAGCTCATTTAAACCTGCAGAAACCTGTAAAAACCGTATTTTCTCTGGTGCAATCAGCCTGTGGTTTCCTACCAGCTTGGAATCTGTACTGAGAGGTGAGAAAACGTCTCCCATATTGCTGCACACGTTGCTCTGCTTTAACCTGGCTTAGGAGTGCTCAGCAGAGCAAGGCAACACAGGAACTATTGCTGATGCTGTGCTGGAGGAAGAGAGTCTCTCCAGAGGGGAAAGAAAATACTGGAACCCCCAAGAGCTGTCTCTGGGGTGATCTCACAGTGACACCCTTCACCTGCGCACAAAAGTCTTAGGAGAAAGAGTCTAGATGGACTTAGGGAGGCTTGTGCTCTTCTCTTGTTTGTTGGGACCTCACGTGGTTTTCATCCTCTGCAAATTCTATGCTGGTAATTGTTTCTGTCCCAGAGATGGGAAGGATCATTTTTGCAGGATCAAATATCCAAAGTTATGCTCATATCACAGTGTGTCTGGGTATTTGCTGTTTATATTCCAGGCACAAATCCCTAGTGAATAAAGGCAGACCAGGGGCTGTACCCTGGCCAGTCATCCTTATTTAGATGACCCTTTTGACTTCAGAGTGTTATTCCTGCATACCTAAGAATAGTTTTCCTGTGTGAGATGTTAGAGGATTGAATACCAAGGCTTTCCATTTGCATACCATGGTTAGAGGCTAAACTGATGCTTGTATCCAAGTGTGAGGAAAATCTTTTCTTGCTGTTCTGCCAGTGTAAAGTGCAATGAAAAGATTTTTATCTTGAATATCTATTTAATTCAAACCAAATGTGCTCGGTTACATTCTGACTAGATTTTCACTTCAGAAAGCTGATTTTTCTTCTCCCCATTTCCCCTCCTCCTCAGCACAGAGGCTCATATCAGGAACCTCCTTTTGAATATCTGTAGGCAATTTCCTATTAGTACTTGGACCTCCAAGCTTCATTGGACTTCTACAACAACAGAAGCCTTATATCATTGGTTTTTCACCCCAAAATGCTTAGTTTCTATTAACAACCTTACAAAAGGGCAGTGTATTACTACTTGGTGATCCCAATGATAAATGAAGCACATTATATGTGAAGTAAAGGCTCTATTTATCCTTGCTCTTTTTTTTAAAGTCCCAGCAGGTTTAATGTGAGTAGCTCTCGATGACCTTCATAACAAATCAAGACTAAACCTCAGTGTGCATTTTCATGAAGGTAGACAGCATTACAGACATTTCTTAATTGAAATAACTATAACAGCAACAAGCTCTATTAGTAGTATTTGATAATGCAAAAAAAGTTAATGTTCACTGAAAGCCAGGTGCCAGCACTATTTGATTGTTTACCAACACAGTCATAAAGAAACAGAGTTATTAAAGGATCTGAAATCACTCAGTAATTCAGCTGCTGACGTTGATGGATGGAACTTGGCTGTTCCTCTTTGCTAAAGCTGCTGACTGGATAAATGTTTTATTCATGAAGCCTAGGGCAGGAAGGGATGCCAAAGGTTTAAGAATATTTTAAGAAACTCTTTGAGATGTCAAGCAAGTTAGCAGGTGTTGTTAAGCAAAGGAGCTGAAGTACTACATTTAAACACAACTGAGCTCTCAACATATACAACAACAATACATCAAAAGCCAGGATGCAGTTCTTGTCTCAAGCCATATATGGAATGATGAGTTGGGAATACAAGGCCTTTTATTTCCTGTGCCTTTGTACCTTCAGCCATCTCGCAGCCTTGTCTCTTTGAGCATTGTTATACCCAAAGGGAATTTTCACACATTACACTGTAAACTTAGGCTTAGAAACAAATAAATATTTAGATACTGAGCCCTACAGGGTCACATATTTATATCAAAGCCAAAATAAATTAAATGATGAAAACGTTTGTGGAGGCTGCTGCCAGGAATGAACAACTTGGATGAGAATAAGTGGGTTTTGACTGACCGCTCAGTGGGAGAAGTTGTTCAAAATGGTAATTATTGAAAGAGGCTGTTACCAACATACAGAATAATGAGGAATTCCCCTCTATCCTCTTCACCCTGCACTTGCCTTTTCATTGTCTGAGGGTGATGTCTGCCAATAGCAAGCCTAGAGCTCCTCGCCCATTTGGTGCGGCTTTGCAGAAATGAAGGACCAGCTTGTAATTTAAGTGATTCTTTCAACAAATGTCTTGATTTGGTTCTATGAAAATTCAGATCCGAATCCTTTGTTGATTTATTTATTTATTTATTTGTTTTTTTAATAGAAAGATGTGTATGCATAAAGAATTTTGATGAAGAGATCCTTAGCTGCACAAGCTCCTGCATGGACAAGTGTTTGAGTATTTAATAATCAATATTAATAACTTCTTTTAAGTTTTTGCAGTCTCGTAAGAGCAGAACAAATGAGCTCTTGATGCAACTGAACTGTCAGTCTGAACACTGTGACATTAGAAAACAGCTCCTTTTCCAAGTCTAGCTGCATGAAATGTCCCTTCTTGCCAAGGGAGCAGCAAAGTATAGTTTAAATGTGCCTTATTATGACATCTCAAGAGTATAAAAATTGGGAAGGGTATTAAAAATGAATATTTTAAACTGGAGACTGATAGAAAATGGCAAATAAAAAGCAGGTAAGTACTGCACTCCCAGTGCCCTTTTAATTTGCAGAGATTCGGTGCTAAAGACCAAAAGCATATTTCTCACAGGCCCCAGTTAAAATTCAAATCCAATAGATTGACAGGGAAAAATACTGTCGAAAAGACCCCTGTCAAGTTGTATCAAAATAAGTCACTATATTACCTCTCTTTATCTGTCAAAGGCATTGATTATTTTCAATAGAGGAGCCCTCTGACAGTTGTTGAAACTGAAGAATCCCATGTTGAAACGTTTTGGTTGACACATGTCACTATTTCTTAAACAGATAAGTCAAATATGCTATTTTTGACTCTCTGTGTAGGAGCATTTGTGTTTATGTCATATTTTATGAAAGATAAATAATGCAGAAGGAAAGGAACATCCATTAGCACTGCATTTTCTTGGCTATTTGTATCAGTGGGTTTTTTGTTGCATCTTTAAAAAATGTTCTTTGCATAAAATCATGTGTTCCTTTGGTAGCTGTGATACATTGCAGGGATTTGCTAAGATACCCTGAAGTAATTCAGATAATCAGTGAACCATATTGGTGCTATTCTTGATTGCAGCTGTCAGTGTACTGTTGACTACACTAAACTTCTGTTTTCCACTAGCCACACATCCATAGCAGTGATACAGACATTGATGCTCTGCCAAATGCCCGTTCATATTGCAGATGGACAAACCGAGAAGGGCAAAATAAGGACTACATCCTGGACTTGCTGCCAGTGTTTGAAGTGAAACTGGGGCCGAGCCTCTTCCCAAACTCTTTCTGTGATGATCAGTTTTCAGATGGTGGATTTGGACAACCCTGATGTCTAGGTGTTGGCTTCGCCACCCTGCAGGGCATCTTTGGCAGAGAGGAAAGTCTGTTTTTCAGCTCAACTCTGTCGTGGTTGGAAGTAGGGGCTTCTTTCCAGCTGAAAACTTAGAAAATGGATAATGTTTCCAATATGCTGCCTTGGGAGTAGGCTGTTGAGTTACAGAGCTGTTGTGACTTGCTAACCCTATTAAGAAGGTGAGAACTGGCTCAAACAGCAGCAGCAGTCAGAGACAGGTTAATACCCTTGTAGACAGTCTTTATTATTCATTAGCACATATTGTGCTTCCTCATAAATATAATTCAGGCTACACTTGTATCACATTAAGATAACACTAAATCTTTCTGTAATTTGAAGGAAATACTGCTCCCAGCTGTTATTGCAGGAGTGAACTAAACAAAATCCGAAGAGGTGCTAAAGGAACAACTATAAAACTCCAACTGCATTTGGCACACATCTCCTTTGGTGCTGTTTATCACAGAATTGGTTGTGAGCAAACCTCTGTGTTTGTGAACATGATGACTCTGTTCCTGGCATCTCACACCTTGGGAATTACTCTGCCAAAATGAAACAAGCATCTAAATCCCTCAGGTACTTGAGCACTTTGCTGCTTTGGAGGGAGTTGGGTACCTCAGTGACTGATGTATTGGACAATCAAGATCCTGGAACAGGTTGTCATGAGGGACCCAACAGTCCCTCTACTGTTTTCACTACTGGTGAAAATAAGGTGCACAGAGGCTGAGACACCTGGGTGCCTAATTCTGTCTCCGTGTAACAGAAGTGGGGCCCTAAACTGCTGTGATGACCTGGCCAATGCAGTACGGCTCTGTCTACACTGAATCAACCTGAATCAAGTCCAGCATTTAAACAGCTTCTCTGTTGCAAGCTTTTCCTGAGGCTGTAAGCTCTTGTCATTTTGGTTTGCATTTGTACAGCACTTAGTGGAGTAGGGTCCTTACCCATGTGGCTGCTCAGGGACTGTCAGGATGAATTAATATTAATGGTAACAATAAGAAAAATAAACATGTGTAAATAGGGATAGCGACAGGCTCAGAGTTCTGACAGACCTGGAAAGCTTTGATCTTGCGTTGGTAGAGATCAGGATGTGCCGCCTCCCCAGATGACAGGCTTGGATGGAGGAAAGAAGAAAGAGCTATAAACACCTCCTGTAAATTGTGCCTCCATCGTTCCCCTCAGACTCTCTCCCCCATTAGCTCTGATGATTTACTAGGAGAATGTGGCTATGCACCAGCAAAAAAACAACTGAGAAGTTAATCCCAGCAAACTTAACAATCTCATTCCCGACCCCAGAAGTGTGCAGTGTTGGTCATCCAAGTGGTAATGGCTCGGTGTAAAAGCAGAGAGGAAATGTGCCATTAAAACGGGAGTGAGCTGCTGAGTGGTGACAGCTATTAAAAGATACAAACCAACACGGGGTTCTGACAGCATATTATATTCAGGAGACAGAGAGGCAGAGAGACAAAAAAGAAAAACAAATGGGGTTGCTCTGTACATAAGGCCAAAAGGGAATTGCAGCATAAGCCAGAAATTACAGTGTGTGGATGGGCTCCCTGTTGGGGAGAAAAGCACCAGCCTTTGGGGTCTGGCCCTGGCCAAAAGCCTCCTGGATAAAGAGAAGGTGTTGCAGGAGGTTAGGGGGAGCGTCTGTCCAGCAGCAAGCCAAAAAGTGCTACCCATTGTTGGTGGGAATGAACTGAGGACAGGGAAGGAGCATGATTTAGGCGTAAGTGGCAGACGGTGATTTTTGTCTAAGTGCAGATTTGGTTTCTGAGAAAATCAGATTTATGCTTCTTTCAAACAATTTTGCTAATAAGCCAGTGACTCAGACCCTGCAGCAGATGGGATTCTTAAGCTGAGGTAGAAAATATTGCTTTTGTCCTAAAAAGAAAGTAGCTATTTTTCTTTTCTAGAAAACTGGTCTCTGGAAAATGTGATGATTTTTCTGTCCCAGCAGAAATACAGAATTTTCACATAATACCCAGCAATGCTTCTGGACTCTTACCTAATACGCAGAAATTCTCATTAGAAATAAGTAACTTGTGACAGCTTAGTATGTCATATGCTGGGGAAAATACTCTTTTTAAAGTCAACTCCTATAATTAATAATACCCCAGAAGCCATTGCCAGCAACCACAGCACTAAATAGTGATTTGTGGTGAGCTCTTCAGCTATCTGTATGGCAAAATGTCTCCTGTCCATGGCTGTTGCCAAGAACTTGGGAATATTTCTTTAGTAGAAGCATAACTTTCCATCTATCTCCATGTCTCTGGTCAATGGCTTGATACTCAAGTGGAGACCAGTGACGAGTGGCATTCCTTGGGAGTTGATATTGAGACCACTACTGTTTAATATTGTTGGCTGCATGGATCAAGGGATTGAGGGCACCCTCAGCAAGTTTGCCAATGACACCAAGCTGTGTGGTGTGGTCAACACACGGGAGGGAAGGGATGCCATCCAGAAGGACTGAGACAGGTGTGAGAAGCAGTCCTGTGCAAACCTCATGAAGTTCAACAAGGCCAAGTGCACAGTCCTCCACCTGGGTCAGGGCAATTCCAGGCACAAGCATAGGCTGGGTGGACAATGGATTGACAGCAGCCCTGAGGAGAAGGACTTCGGGGTGTGGGTTGATGAGACGCTCAACATAACCTGGCAATGTGCACTTGCAGTCCAGAAAGCCAACTATGTCGTGGGACGCAACCACAGCAGCGTGGCCTTCAGGTTGAGGGAGGTGATTCTCCTACTCCACTCCACTCTTGTAAGAGCCCACCTGCAGTGCTGCATCCACTTCTGGGGACCTCAGCACAAGAAAAATACGGACCTGTTAGGAGTGAGTCCAGAGGAGGCCACAAAGATGATCAGAGGGCTGGAACACCTACCTCTCTTATGAAGACAGGTTGAGAAAGCTGGGGTTATTCAGCATGGAGAGCAGAAGGTTTTGGGAAGATCTTACAGTACTGAAAGGGACTTCTTACAAAGATAGGTAGTGGTAGCACAAGAGAAAATGGATTTAAACTGAGAGTAGGTTTGAATTAGACATTAGGAAGAAATTCTTTCGTGTGAGGGTGATGAGGCACTGGCACAGATTCCCCAGAGAAGCTGTGGATGCGCCATCCCTGGAAGTGTTCAAGACTTGGTTGGACAGGTGGAAGGTGTTTCTGCCCCTGGCAGAGGGTTTGGAACTAGATGATTTTTAAGGTCCCTTCCAACCAAAATCCTTCTATGATTCTATGAATAAATCCTTGGAAAGGGACATCTGTATAGATGTGAAACTGCTGATAATTCCTTTCACTCTTTTCTTCCCACTGTAGATGTTCAGAAACTTGATTCCCTCTAAAGTAATTCAGCGTATTTTTTTTTTGTGAGAGAAGCATTCACTCTATAGGAAGTTTCTGAAGGGTGGCAGTGAGCATGAATATATCATTATAAGAAGACATTCTGAATTCAAAAACCTTATGTGGTCTGAATTTCACTGAGAGGGGTATTTCTCTTCACAGGCTATAGAAGTGTGTGGTACATAGGGTGATGAAGCCTTTCCTGACATTGTTTTGTTTAAAATCCCTTTGAAGGCTGTCATGTTCACCTTTCTTGAAAATTGTGTTACGGCAGCCAGAGGAGGTGGGTTTGTTTGGCTTGATGATGTGCATGTGAATGCACCCTGGGAAGTGACAGAGGCCACTTCACTCCTTCCCTCTTGTAGACTCATAGTGCAGGTGCAGAAAGTTGATGTTTGAGATTTGAAAATGCTTTAAAAATAAATTAGGCTTTTATTTATGTTATGATACATGCATTCTTTGAAAATCATATCCCTGTGGAGTGCTTCAGTAATTATACATACAGACATTTGCATGGTAGGCACCCCTTGAGCTTGTACTCAGTATTTTATAATAATCTGAAAAAGACAGTAAAGTAGCAATTTGCTGAAATTTGATGCTCCAAAATTTAATCAAATCTAAAAGTGATTAAGAATTTCCCTTGAATTTACCAAAGGTATATTAATCAAAATACTGATAGTAAAATGCAGTGTGAGTAAAAGGAAGTTACTAGCAATTGGATGGAACAGCTGATTTTATAATGGGGTGAGCTTCAAAACAAAAATGTATCTCAAAGAGCTCAATGGAAAACATCTGCTGAGGTCTGAGCGGTGATCAGGAAAGCATAAATATGAAATGGCATGACATTAATTTGCTGAATAGAGGACAACACTGAAAATATGACAGTGTTGTTCTGGAGATGGTGATGTGGCCTCACCTTGAGAGGCATGTTTGGTTTGGTTACCCTAATTAAAAAATGATGGAGCAGGAAATAGTAGAGGTTCAGTGAAGGGCAACAAACCTAATCAGAAGCATAGAAAGTACTTTACTGGGAAGATTTGCATGCAGCAGAGACTGCAAAGGTTAGGTCTGTTTATTTTAGGGAGGACAATACATGGGATGTGCTACTGAGAGACAGGCTGCGATGGTTATAAATAAAACACCCATGCCACGACTTTTTCTTCTGTTGGATGAGAAAGAGAGACATAAAATTAAATTTGAAGTCAATGCGTTGAATAGCTTTAATAGGAAGTGTTTTAACCTAAGTTTTAATTAGCCTATCGTACTCACTGCCACAAGGTAGGATATTGAGACTGACAAATTGGCATAGTTTGTATGAT
The DNA here is from genome assembly GCA_013396775.1 of Cephalopterus ornatus. Taxonomy (NCBI): domain Eukaryota; kingdom Metazoa; phylum Chordata; class Aves; order Passeriformes; family Cotingidae; genus Cephalopterus; species Cephalopterus ornatus. The sequence goes on from VZRE01013210.1 coordinate 669,803, forward strand.
TAGTAATATCATCTGCAGTTAGGTGGGATGGAGTTTCATCCTTTGTACTTCTGGCCACACGCTAAACACAGCTTATCCCTCAGGCATACTGGTGTATAATTCTCCATTATGGGATTTTACAGGGCCTTTTGAAGCAGCTGGCACAGGTTAGTCTCTAGGCCATTGCTTTACTCCAGCACTCTGAATTCTGTGTTAGTGGCAAGGGCTGGGCAATAATTCCTGGATAAATAAGTGCAGAAGTTTCGATTGTTGTGGTTTTCCCCTACCGTGCCTTTATGGACTTCCCTGTGAGTTGACTGTGAGTACATCAGCTTGGAGGAGAGGCTTTGGCTTCCCATGGAGGGTGTCCATTTGCCCATTCTGGACAGATTTGTTTTACTTTCTTTGTCCTCTTAATAGCTTGCATCCTTTACAGTCTTTAATTATTGCAAATTTTGGACTTTTTCACTCCAAACCAGCTGCCATCAATAAACTGGTCCAGTAATTATTTCTCTGGCTTCAGAAAATGGCTCTTGTGAAGTCAGCGGCAGTAGGAACAGGTGGACTGCAGAATGCCTGTTTGATTTGGTAAACAGCATTAAAAAATTGGCACTTTGACTTAGTCCCTGTAACACACTAGTTCTGCAGCTTTTGTTAATAACATGATGCATGTTTTCCAATGTCGCAGCATACGTTCTTTGTCATTGCAAGATATTAATTGCTTTTATTTTTCTTTTGAAAACATAGAAAGTTAAAAACACCTATGAAATACCCACACGATGGAAATCCTTCCAAAATGTACAGTGGTGTTTGGTCGGGGAGAGCCCTTTGGGAAAAGGGGAGGGTACAGATGGATGGGCAAAGTCAGAGCAGGCTGAGCACGGGGTACAGAGCCGGCACAGATGCTCTGCTCTGTGCAGTTCCTACTCTGTGCCCAAAAACTGTGCTCTGAGGCACTTTATGCTTGTAGGGCAGTTTAGCCTAATGTAGAGCTGGTAACTTGGCGTGCAAGAGTCCTGCGATCTGTGCTTGGCTCTGCTCAGGCCTCCTGGGTGAGTGTGGGGAAGTCACTGCAGAAATGTCAGTTCTCTGCAAAATGGGGACTGTGAACCTCCAGCTCCTTGTACGGGCTCTGTGAGCTGCTGGGGAACAGCATTACTGACTGGGGGGTGAGATGTTACTGCCCCTCTCGAGGATGGGGCTGGGCATGGTGCCAGGTCGGGGTGCAGTCACCTCCCAGCAGCGCCCCAGCACTGTCAGCTGCCGGATCTCCTGCCCCTCATGGCATCATAACACAGCTTCAATACCAAATAACACATCTGGGTTTCTCTGTTCATTTGTTCTCGGAGTCTCAGGTCTTACCCCATGTTCCCCTGAACAGTTGCTGACATTTGGAAGTGCTGCTTTCCATTGAGGCTCTCTGTAACTAGGTCCTGCAGGAAGGGCTTTGTGAGGCAGGCAGGGGCTCAGATGAGGTCCTGAGACTAATGAGAGAAACAGTCCTTCCCCTCGCACCTCCCCCAGGATAAACAGTGCCAGAAAAGATCTAGGGGCCTTGAGTTCCCTTGCTGATCTCTCTACATTGCCTGGAAAGCAAACTTCATCTCTTTGGGAGAGGAGACACCAGCTGCTCCTCCTGAGAGCACTGTGCAAAATTCATTCTCTATTGCAGGTCACAAAGGAGCAAGTAAATAGCTTCTTCTCTCATTGCCTCCCCCTGGCGTGGCTGAAAAGTGGTGACAATGGATTTCTTCCTCCTACCACTGCTTAGCATTAGGGCACGTATGTGAGGACCCTGTGCCATGAAGGATAAAGTAGGGGAGAAACAAACTGGTAGGGGGTTAAGGGGATTCCTCCTGCCCCACAAACAAGAGATTTGCTTCTTCATGTTAGTAGCTCTTCCTAGTACAGCAATCTGGTGATTCTTCATCTTAAAGGCAAGTGACAAAAAGTGACAAAAGCGGGCCGATATTAGCTTTGTGTGAAACCTGGTGGATTTAAAACAGGAGAGAACAGTGTCCCTGCACACACTGACATCTAAGAAGGCTGTTGTTCTGCTCCCTGTGCTAGCAGTGCAGCTGTTAAAGCTCTGGAACATTTTTGGGCAAAAAGAACAATGTTCCTGTGAGACTTTAAAAATGAATTAATAGAACATTGATTTAACTTACTGGCTTTTTGCAATGCCTTTGTTTCCAGGCAGTAAAAGTCTGCTTGCCAGTTGTCCAGCCAGAAGCCAGTATCTATAAAAACCTGCCCCAGGCAGTTTGTGAAGGGCCTTAGTTAATTATGATATGGATTATCATCTCTGGTTTGGGCTTCTTGTGAGAGAATGTAAAAAGCACAACTAGACAACTGTCTTTTCCTCCTGTTTTGAGACTCATTCTTGATCCCACTGTGATTGCCAGCAGCAGACAAGGAACAGAGCCAGAAGAGTGAAAATTAATAGTGGTGGCAACTGAAATCTCCATCCATGAGCTTAAAAACATGCCTGCTTTAGATTGGGACTTTATTTCCAGGGGGGAACAACTCATTCCCCTAGTCTGAGTGCTTGAAAATTTAAAAATAGAGTGTAAAGACCCCTGCTGCCATTCTGCACAAGGCTTCAGACAGCACATGGACTTCTTTGTGATCAGAAGGGATATGTCCTGTTGTCTGTGTAACTGTGTCTATTCAAGCACATACATTTTACAAAGTGGCTGTGTTCTTAATAGTGAAGGGTACAATGATATCCTGAGGAGTTTCTCCTAAAATGTTAAAGCATTTGATTCTTGATATACAGTTTTAGTGAATGAGAAAGCAGCAGTGCTTTGTCCTCAGAGTCTCCATCTTTCCCTTTGCCACCTTCCTTCTTGCACAGGAATTCTGCTTCCCTCCCTCTGGTTAATTTCCCACAGGGACTTTCCCTGACTGCATTCCTTTCCTGCTGCCTGCCCAAAAGCAGAGAGTGCCCAGGAAAGCCCCAGTGTGCAAGTTTTACATTCTTCATAAAAGTTGCAAAAGTACCGGGAAGGAACCCCCTGGACAGGAACACAGCAAGCTCCAGGCTTCTGCACCTCAGGTGAGCTCTTTGACTATGGATGTATCAGGAAAGGTCTCTTCTTGGATATGGGCGTGTTGTTGCAGTAGGGTGCCCACTACCTCTTGCCTAGACCGTCGAAGCTTGTCTGGTTTCTTCAGCCTGCCATGGTTGAGTTGCATTTGACCTAAAAGGAGGTGGGGGAGGGCTCTGGAAGCGGGCAGCAACTTCCACAGCCAGCTATTCCCCAGGGAGGAAGGAAAGCTCCTAAGCCCTAGGTAAAACACTCATCATTTAGACAAATGTGCAGAGATCCTCAAATCCTCCCTAGAAATAGGGGATTGCAATATTAAACATAATTATGAAATGTCTATAGAGCTGCAGCTACAGATGGAGCTTTACGACTGGATTGAAGTAATGCTGCACCAGCATCAATTATCCCCAGCAACCGCATAAAGATATTTTTAGGGTGACATTTTCATTTTACAGCAGCATTTGGTCACTTGCAGCCACCAGCCAGGTGCCATCTCCCGATTTGCACCCCAAGCATGCAGTGATCTCTCAGCAATGCATGGCCTGTCCTGTCCTCTTGCCTCTATAATCAACGGCTCAGATGAACGTTTCACCCTGTCTTGGCACCTCTGCTGTCAAAATTGGTGTGAATGAGGGAGCCTGCCTCTTCGCTCCTGCAGCTGCGAATATTAGCTACAGAGTAGCACTAAATCTTGTTTAAGCTACAGTAATTCCACCCAGTGATGAATGTCACTACCTGAATAATTTGGGTAATTTCCTGCAGCTCTAGTGTACTAGCAGAGAAATGAATGTTAATTTACTGCTAATTTAGTATACTAACCCTTAATTAGCACTGAGCAAGCTCTGAAATATCAGATTCTGAAAGCCCATCAAACTTTTTAAAAAAAAAAAAATTAAAAAAAATCACCCCTCCCAGCTGAACTCTTCACTCTATTTGAGATTATTAGCAAAATGCTATGGGAGTGTCGTTCATTACCTCTCGCTAGGATGTATGTAGCTGGAAACACTCCCATTTCCACTCTTGCTGCAGAAATCCATTAAGAAGATTCTTGCCCTTATGCAATATATTCAGCTGTTGTGTGGAATTGTAATCTGCAGATATGCTGTAGCTTTAGTTACAGGCAGGATTAATCATAGACTCATTCAGGTTGGAGAAGACCTTTAAGATCATTGAGTCCAACCATAAGCCTAACACTAATTGCACAGATTATCAATGGCTGGTGTCCAAAAAGGTGAAAGAAAGGCTGAGTGTGTCTAATGGGCTGGGTTGTTGCTACAGGAGGCAGCACATGGCTGTGTAGAAAAGCTGGATGTGACATGACAAGATCATCTCCCACTTTATTCTCTGGGCTGTTTTGCTCTTTTCCAGTCAGGTCTAGTGTATCTTGCTCAAAAGTTCTATTGATTTTTATTTTATTATTTTTGGGTGATAACTTGCCGAGTAAGGCACAACACAGCCTGAACAGGGCCCTGTGTGACCTGAGTAGGGGATCACATGCAGCCCTGCCTGTGAATGGAGAGTGGTGATGGAAAGCGGTGGGGCAGGAGGGGAAGGGGCTCTGGGGAAATGGAGGGCTGAGGAAAAGAAATCAAAGAGAGATGTGAGTGTCAGCTGAACTGCTGAAGCCAAACCAAGCGCTGAGCTGGGCAATGGGCCAGTGCATGACTTATCCGTGCCTCTGTGTTGGTACTGGAGTATTTTTGCAGAGAAAAGAGCAAACTGTCAGATGAAACTTCATATTGTTGGAGATGAAGTTAAACAAAGCCCTGTAACTCTGGGGTGCTCTGCTAATTGTTCAGCAGCAGTTTCCCTGCTGTGCAGGATTATTTAGGTGTCATCTGGCCCAACAGCTCAGTGATGAGTAGAAGAGCTTTCAATGATGAAGAAAGGCTCTGTATGCCTTTCCTGTCCCCAAGAAAGATGGAACTGCCTCAGAGAGGAGAGAGGGTGGGAACTACTCATAGATTGTGGTCATGCCCTGACTGGGGACAGGTTACCCAGCACCCATCACTGCAACTACATCCAAAAATGGGCTTTCCTGTTTTGATCTATGCAGACTTATCCTTCCTAAGTGCACTTTGAGTGTGAGCTGCTTTTATGTTTCTGTCCGGGACCCCAGTATTTACCTCATATCTGTCAGTCCCCCTTATTCTACTTTCCTTTCTGACTCTTAAGCTCCTTTTCTGGCCTCCCATCGGTCATGCGATTGAGTGACAAGACTCAGCTGCTAGAGGTTACCAAAAATGTCCTTTGTAGTACAGGATTCACTGAACAGCTTCAGTCAAATCTTTCAAAAAGTTAATTGGAAGGTCTTTTTCTGGAAATAACTATTGCTGTACATTCAGAGAAGTGGCCATTGCAGATAAGCTCCAATGTGCCCAGGCTTGCTAGCTGTGAGGTTGCATGAGTGCACATTGAAGCCTGTCCAGCTGTGCCAGGACTGCTACAGGTCCAGATGGGCCAAAGACACCAAACTATGGTGTTTCACAGCCTTGTCCCACTGCCGGTGCCTGGACAGCCTCTGGCAGCACACAGCTCCTTGCCCTGCATCCATATTGCTGTGTTCTGTGTTTTCCCTACTGCCGTGAGACCAGCTCCAGCTTAGAGAGGTTTCTCAAGAGGATTTCACAGTCAGACAAGTGGAAAAGAGCTGTGCTGAGGAAAGAGTCCTTTCTAAGGTGAGTGAAACAGTAGGACGACAAGCTGATTTAAAATGTAGTCCATCCCTCTACTGGCCACATTATTCTTCCCTTCTCTCCCTCCATTCCCCACTGTGTCTCTTGTCCCTCCTCAGGTCTCACCAAATTCTCTGCAGCTGATGAACACCACAATAGAAACTCCAACACTTTTCTTCCTTATTTAAATGCCCCTTTTCAGTGCCAAACCTGGCACCAGTGAATGGAGGACTCTCTCTCTCTCAGTCCTACATGGAAGTGTATGTTCGCGGGCTGAGACATGCAAATTCTATCTCTTTCTCACAGCAGCTTTTACCAGTTTCTCTGCAGCTTCTGTAGTGTGCCTGGCAGGGTAAGAAACCAGATGCCTGGTGCAGTCTGTCAGCATGGCAGGCAGGCTGCAGCACAGCTCTTCCATTTGATTTTTCTGAGAAGTTCTCTGTTTTTAGGAGATCAGCATTCCTTCATTAGTTGCTCCTGTGCTCCTGCCAGGAGGAGTGGGGAACTGTTGTATTTGCACGTTAGAAAAAGCAGATGAAAAATGGCTGTGTGTGTTTTCCATTCAGTTTTCTCCTTAAAACTTTCTGAAGATTTGTTGAGCTCTTCTTCCAGGGAATATGGTTTTCTCAAGGAAAGCTTTGTCATTGGTGAATGAGCTGTTCCATAAAATAAAGAAGTGTTGCTAGACTGTGATTTTCTTCTGCCCTTCTAGGCAGAAAGTGACTGTGATCTCCACCCACATTTTGTGGTGCTGAGCATGTTGGAGAAGGGAGCAGCCTCTTCTTGGGAGGGACAGATTCCACCCAACTATTTTTCACAAGTGTTCAGTTGGGAGAACTTACTCCCTCTTGTCTTGTTACACACATGTAAGAGCAGAATCTAACATCAAAATTAGCACTTAAAATCCATTATTTAAAGAAGTATGCACTTCCATATTTATGTGATGGGTGTTTTACTACTGGAGCACTTTAATAAGGTCATGCATATTATGCTACATTTGTCTGCAGTGTATTATTTAGACTCAAATTCCCCTAACCTGATGTAGATGTGTTCATCTTAGTTTGGATACATGCAGCTTCTACTACAGTCAGTGAAAGGAAACTGGTACTTTACAGATGTCATTCATTGTTCAAAAAATATATGTGTAAGAGAGGTGGGATGAAATGAACCCTAAGAGCAGCTTTTTCTCCCTGTTGATCATAAAGGACATTTTGGGAGGGTCAAACCTTCACTAAGTTGAGTTCTATCCCACACCAAGGTCTTCTGCAGAGCTCCAGGAAAGAAAGAGCTCTGGTGAATGCAGAAAAAGAAAACTGATGTTCAATATGTGAAAATGTGTGTGTGTGTGCTTTCTTAGTTGCTGTTTCATGTAACAGGTAACTTTAGGATCTGTTTTACTACAGACAAACAGGGATCAGTAGTCAGGTCTACACAGTGAGAATTGCTAACCTTGGAAACAGTGATAAAAGTAAGACTTGGAGCACAGTTTGGATAATCTATATGAGGGGAGAAAGTCTAATGCAATGTTGTGGTCGTAAGTTACAGAGCAGATAACTGTGCATGTTAACAGTACTCTCAGGAAGATGCTGCTGCTCTAATATCTGTTACTGGGTGCAACTACTGGGTCCTGAGCTTGAGAAGGATACTAAGAACTGGAATAGCCTCAGAGGACCACGAGAAAGCTCATGGCCTGTTTCATTCCCATTTAATTGAGAAAGTCTGGAGGATCACAGCCCTGGTAATGAAAACTCAGTCACCATCTGTAAGTGCTTGTACAGGGAGCAAGGGCTTGCCAAATTGCCCTTCGTCCTAGCAGAAGGGAAGGCCAGCAGTGGGCGGAGAATGGAACTGAGCAAATTGGTGGTGGAAAGGAGCAGGGATTTCGGTGGGACCTAGCCCCTGGTACAGTACACACAGTGACACTGGCTTCTGCTTCACTGCCAAGTCTATAATCAGAATGGGGTGTTTTTCTAACAGAGCTGCTGTAGTTCAAAGAGGGATTAATTGAGGGAAGTTTGTGCTGTGCAGTAGGTCAATATAACCGATCACAACAGACTCTGTGCAAAAAAAGACTGTCTCTCCATAAATCAAGGCTGTGGTTTTGTCCAAATGGTTTGGAAGCAGGCTCTTGTTTACTAATCTGTAAAGTCTTTAAGCAGAAATTTAAATTTTCTTTCTGGAAGCTCTTTAAAATTGATTCCCACAGAAAACCCAGCTTCAGGAAATCCAGGACAATGCCAGTTAATTAATTAAGGCGATTAACAAGTAAACTGGTGCTTCCTTTCACTGTGGGCGAGCAGTTGGCATTTTAGCAAACTTTGCCTCATAATAATAGTAATACTTCTTGGGGCTGTCACACTGTCCTCCCCCACCTTCACCCTTACCCAATTATAATTCTCTTCTTTTGATCTTGGAAATGTTTTTTTTTTTTATTTTTTTAATCTAAAATATACTGCTTGGAGATGACATTTTATGAAATGTTCATTTTAATTATACAGGGATGGTTATCACTGCAGGGATGTTGGCACTGGCTTTCAATGCAAAATCCTTCTTTTCTGCTGATTATATCGAGAAAATCTCTCTGAGCCTTAGGCACCTGAAAATTGTAATGCATCATTGTTCGCTGCTGCGAACGGCAGGGAACAGAAATTAAAGCTGAAGTGGGAGGGCAATGTGGTGGCATCTAAATCAGCGGTCTGTGAGGACAGGGGGAAGCTGGCATGGAGGTGTGCTGCTCCTGACCCCAGCCAGGGACTGGGACTGCACCCTATGTGCAGACAGGGTGATGGTAGTGCCCACTCATGAAGGCCAGAGCCATGTCTCCCTCTTCCTTTGCTGGCTGCTAAAAGTGACAGAGGAGTGGAGTCATGAAGGTTTTCCAGCTGGAGGAGCATGGACACTGGCCAGTGGACTAACTGCCAGAGCTCATGGCTGTCGATGGCACGGGTCTTTTTGGATGGCCAAGCCTTCGGTGTGGGGTTTATCAAAGCCTTTGCGTGTAGCACCGGGTCCCCACACAGCTGCAGGGCAGTTCAGGACTCTGACCTCTGCTTGGTGCTGACACCAGCCCCACCAACATGCCCTGGCAGAGATTTGCCTTGCCAGCAGCAGGTTGGTACAGGGCAGAGCTGATGCTGGCTAATGGAGTTACTCTCTCAGGTCCAGCAATAGAGGATTCCTCTTCCAAAGACACGCTTGTGACAGTGGTGTTTACTCTGGGCCAGGCTCCTCCCTCCTGCATCTCTAATACATCTTGAGGCTTTTATCTGTCTCAGTGGGACTGCTGAATAGCAAAGTGCTCCTTGTACTGTGCCCGGGGCAGATGTGTCAGACCTGCCCCAAGGCAGGGACAGGCAGCTGCAGCTTCCACCTGTCCTGCTGGATGCAAAACATGAACTGTGGTCACTCCTTGGCATAACTTTACAACAACCTTATTGCAGCTCTGAGAGATTCCCTGTGTCTTCAAGTGAACTTTCTTGGTGTCATTCCCTGGGTTTAGATTTGGCCCAGGGTACCCACATTAGCATTTCTCTTTAGTGTACAGCCTGTCTAATAAATCCTGCAGCCACAGGGCGTTGTCCTTATACACACTGCAATACGGTCTCACAGTGAACTGAGATTTGAACTTTATGCTGAACAAACATGTGACTAATGGCAGGTCCTTCCCTCAGGACCTTACATTAAATAGATTCCTCTTCAGATTATTAAAACTTCTGGTTTGCAGCTTAGGTGAAGATAGAGCTGAGTAAATTGTGAATGTTTTGAATTTGTAGTAAAAATGAAAAATTGGCTAGGTGGAATGAGCAGTCATAGTTTAGTGGCCAAAAAGAAATACTCTGCACTCTGGAAAAGTACTTAGTTTAGTTCTCAGTGCTTTAATTTTTAAAACTGTCCTGTCTTTTAAAAACCTAGCTCAATATTTAATTTCAAAATGGCATTTTAAAAATTAATGGTGCTGACAGTTTGTTTCCTTTTTGGGGCTAGACGAAAAGGAAAGGGATTGACAGAAACAACCGATTACAAGTCTTTTTGTCCTTTCATTTCTGCTTTTCAAGAAATTTCATATTCAGAAAAATTAATAGATCTCCACTGAAATAATAACATAAAATGAGGCCTGTCTGTCTAATGCCACCCCACCGTTTTACTACCATGGAAAAGAAATAATGAATTTCATTCATAAATGCAGGAAGTGAATGTAAGTGCTGGGTATAAGCTGCTGCTTTTGCATCAGGCGACACAGGCAGGCTCGGCTATTAACTGAGCTAAAACTGCACCAAAGGAAGGGATCATTAGAAGATTAGCTGAGACTATTTTATTATTAATGAAAACTAGTTATAAGTGTTAAAAGTCTCCAAATATCTTCAAAAAGTGGAGCAAGTACCACTTTGAGAAGAAAGCCCAGAAGTGATAAGATCGACTTTAAAACCTTTTTGTCTCAACACAAAAGAACGCTCAATTTCTTGTGCAATAGGATGTTTGGCTAATTGACATATTCAAAGGCCGGGAGGGAGGTGGGTAGTGAGGAAACTGCCTCTGGACCTGAAAGGAGTGAGGAGCTCGCGGGGCTGCTGCAGGAGGGAGCTGCCCCAGGCAGAGTGTGGAGCTGTGCCATGGCTCGCAGCCCTCCGGCTGCCACCCGGCAGCTCCTGACGCCTTCCCCATCCCACCACACTTTGCTGGGCTCACAGGAGAAACAGGTTTGCAAAAAGGTCCGGTGTGGCAGAGTGCAACTCCACAGGTCTGAGCGTGAAGGGCAGCGGGGGAGGATGCTGCTGCCCCGAGCAGGGGATTACAGGATCCTTTTATGCTTTCAGGGCAGCATAAGGGGCTTGCGTGGGAAGAAGAGCTGGTGCAGTTCAAGGCCTCACCCCAAAGCCCTCTGCTGACAGTGGGAGCCTGCAGGAGAGGGGCAGAGCTGCCCCTCAGCCTTTTCCACATGCAGCGTGCCCTTTCCTGCAGCTCCACAGCTCCTACAACTCTGGTTTGTTAGAAAACTGAAAAGAATTATTAGCTAACTACCTAGAAAACTAATTAACCTATTGTGGCACAAATCCTGGCTTTACTGTTAATCTCATTCAAGGAGTCCTTCTGTCCTGGTTTGGGCTGGAGCTTAACACCAGGAGCAGATGAGCTGGAAGTGTTCAGCACCTTTGAAAAAGAGACCACATGCAGGTAGCCTGCATTAAAGGATCCTGGAAAATAATCCCCTGGCACATTAGCTCATGGATGTGTATGTTGGCAGAGATCAAGTCAGCGGTTCATGCTGAGCATCTGAATTCACAACAAAACCCAAGTTCTGTAAAATAATGCTGGCTTTTCTTAATCCATATTTATTTCCTGCTTTCAGGCGCTTACGTAGGTATTGATCTGATCAATGCAAGTAACTTTTTGGACAAACAGGCTTCTTAAAATGCCTTAAAAGCTTCATTATTAGGATAATGGAACCAAAGTTAAAAACAAATCAAACAATGCACGTGTAAAAGGTTTCCCCCAGACAGCTTGAAAATAAATTGAAACCAAATTCAATTAAAATAACAATCAACCTTTTTGTTCCTTCAGTGGTATGATTTCTCTGAGGCAGGTACACAATGATAAGAGATTTCTTTGAAATGCTCGAGATAGCACACCCATAGGCAGTGCTATGACAGATCAAAGCAGTATTTTTGCTAAAGAACAGCCTACTACTATTAAGTTTCCACTTTCAGGTCTGAAATGTTTCTCTTTTTTTTCCCCTTTTTTTTTTTTAACTTTTCAGTCCCAGATGCTTTTGCATCTGTTACTGTTCCTTCCTCGTGCCTTTTACCTCACTAAGCCAGGCCCTAGATCTTGATCCAAAGGAAGTGTCTTATCAAAACTTCTTTTTGCATGTAGCAGTGTACTTTCCCTGCTCTATATAACTGGTAGTTTTCTGTTTCTCTGCTTCCTCTGATACCCTTAGCCTGAAATTTCTTTATGCCATGAATCTTTTACACCCCAGCTGTAATGGAAATGGGGCCATGCTTGGAGCAGCATGGGGAGGCAGCGCGGCCAGAGGCTGGTCTGCCCAACAGGGACTGGTCCTGCCTGGCCAAGGAGCAGTGTGCCAGCAGCACTGGGACACTGAAACAAGCTGCCAGCTCCTGTCATGGTCCCCTTGAGGATGTTTTGTCGTTGCAAATAGAATTACAAATGGGTTGAGGCTTTTGCTTCTCTGTTATTTGGCATCGTGCTGGCGACCTCACATCTGCAGCATTGTGTGCGAAGGTAAAAGTAATGAAGGCAGCTACTGATGAGCTGTTTTTTGCAAATAATTCTGCTGTATTTGCTCATAGCAGTAAGGACATCCAGTTACTTACTGTTTTGTATGTGCTACAAAGCACTTTGGCCTTGCAGCTACTCTGAAAAAAAGACGTATTTTCTGTTTTAACCAAGACCTGGCACTGCAAGAACTATCCTTCTATTATCCATTGATGAGGTGCCCCTTGGGGTTGCTTGTGTAATGTGTCCTTGTGAAATAGAAGCCTCTCAGCCAGGCTAGTGATGCTTTGGGTAAATTACAGTGCTATCTATGGAGAGCACGTGATACTGTTTGCAGAAGAAACTTGCTGCTTTGGTTCACGCTTTTTGTTGCAAATTTGTTTGATGGCTACTCTTCTCTGCTAAAGTACCTTTTAGTCTTGAAGAAGCTGATGGGCTTTCTGTTTTGAGGATCCACTAAAATGAGGGATGAAATACTCCTCTGTCATCTAGTGTGTGTTGGGACATCGTGTTCCCAGTGCTGTAACTGGAATAGTCTTGGATTCGTACACTGCCTGAGTGAGTGTTCAGTTCCCTGTATTGTCAGTGCATTGGTAGGAGAGGATGGACCTATTAAGCTGTTTTAGCAGAAGGAAACAGAGGATAAAAGAGACTGAGGGCCATATCCTCATCTCCTTGTTCATGCAGAATAACATTCTCCAAGAGCACTGTGTCAGATATTGCCAGAAAAGTGCTATTTGGGACAGTCTTGGATGTTAAGGGAGAGCTCTGGTGGTTTCGTGAAAGCCAGGCAAGGAGTTGCTATTGCAGCACTGATTGCAGCATGCATTTTTGCTTCTTCAGGAATGGTGTTTCACCTGATGGTAGAGGCTGGGTTCAGAGATACCTCTTATTTGGCTTGAAATGACAATGTGGTGGTCAAAGGAGGAATCTGTCTTGTTCTGAAAGCAAAGACAGATATTTCTTGTTATTCCAGGCACAGTCACTGCCACAATTACAGATTGTCTTTTGAGTCATCAGAATTGATTTTCATGCCCACTAATTATTGTCATGTCTGTTCCTTGGAAACCGTGAGCAGCAAAGGCGCAGTTCATGGGCACTGAGCTAGTACAGTTTATTCTGAGCTGAGTTAATATCTGGAAGAATATTTGATGTTAAATAGCTGGAGAGGTCTTGCAGTGTTGCTTACTGCTTTGGAAAATAATATGGTTGCAGTTACCATTCTTCTGTTTCCTTCCTCTTCACTACATGATCCAATCAAACTGCAAATCAGCTGGCACCATTTTATACAAGCTCCGTGTTTTATTAGTTTTATTGAGGACTCCCAATAAAATGGTATTTTTAGGATAATTTTGGAAGATGTTTTCTTTCTGTCAGTTATTGTCATTAGCCTTGTCAGAATAAGAATACGAGTTTGGGCTGGTGACGGATTTAGAGCTATGCTTGGATACATCAAAGAAGAGCCAGAATATGGCACTGGCAGAGGTAAAAAAAGGTCAATATGCTGCCTTCTTCTGTAAAAGCAACCATGTCTGTAGGATATTCTAGGCTGGGAGTACCTGGCTACCAGAATAAGTTCTGGTAATAGGAAGATCTTGGTAATTAAACTGGTTGCACTGGGTTAGAATCCAATGGGGATATCGTATGGGTAAGATATATGGTGCTAATATTTGTTTCATAGCAGCAAAGCAAAGGGAAGAAAGACAGTTCTAGTGTTTATTTATCTTTCAAACAAATATGATTTTTCCTAAGACTTTATTTCCATACCTTCTGGAACATTATACTACTTCCAGCTTTTTGAACATGCAGAACACAGGTTTATATGAAACTGATGGGAGCTACAGGTTTGAGCGCTTGTGATTAAGAGATAAACCTAGGCAAGCCAGCTCTTAACAGGATCTTCTCTTTGGATAACCCAAATCTTTGGATAGGTTTGAAAGCTGAACCTGAATCTCAATTTCACAAATAACCTTTACTTTTTCAAGTGCCCAAAACAATGTTCCAGGTCCTACAAGCACTGGCTCTGAAAATCATGGTTTGACCCCATCTATGATGATGGAAAAGAATCAGTTTATCTTTCTACAGAGTCATTCCTGGGTGAAATGGCTGGAAGCTCTTTTTAGCAACATAAAGCACAATTTTAGGTAGGAGAGCAAATTATTTCACAGCCTACTCTGAAAGTAATTAACAGAAACAGGGTATAAATACCAGCTTCTGTGCTCTCTGAAGTAAACAAAATAAGAATTTATGCTATTGACCTTGTTAAGTAACTAACATTTTTCCTGCTCCGCATTAGCTTTTGCTTTCTCCCACAGTTCAAACCCCCCCTGAGCCTGAGGCCGCATGCTACACCAAAATGTTCAATCTCACATTTGAATAAGCTGAATAAATCCAGCCATACTGCTAAACATATGGTAAGTAATAGCATCATTAACAATAGCATAGTGCACATTTGACAACTGAAGGGATTTGGCTGCTTTGTGCCAGAGGAGTGACAGCAGAGAAGCAGGCCTGGCTGCTCCTGCCATCCTGTCCTGTCTTTCACCCTCCCACTGCCCCTGCCTTGACCTTCTTGAAAATTTGAATGGCTGCCCACCTTCCTGCCTGTGACTTGGGCTCTTATCTTATGCTCTCAGCTCTGTGAGGCTCCATTTCACCTTTAAAAGTTGCTGTTTATTCTGCTTGGGGCGACTGCAAAGGTGGGGATGAGAGTGTAGAGAGGAACAACTGCCCTCAGCATCTGTCCAGATCACTCCAGGGTATGCCTTCATCCTGACCTTGTCCATCCATGGCTGAGCACTTCTTGTGGCATTTGAAGCAGACTGTGTGACACGTGAGGGATGCCAGAAAGTCCCACCTACTGCAGCATGGTCAGGAGCACAGAGAACTGGTACAAGGTGTGTTCACTACTCTGAAACTGAGACCAGTAGCCTGGGGCACACGGAGGGAATTGTTGGCGTGGTATATGTTAGTTTTGAACTTGTTCAGAGAAAATCACATCACTCTCTCTGCACACCCGCCCTGACCTAATCCTGAAGGCACAGGGGATCTTATGGCAGTCCAGCCCCAGAGGACGTGCACAAGATCCTGCCTCTCCTCTGCCAAAAGTGCTCGTGGTGCCATGCTGCTGCAGGATGCAGCCTTGCTGAAGAGTTTGTGGAGTGCCTTGGCCCCCAGCACCTCATTCCTCAGATGTTAGTAGGAGTTGGCAGCCACTCTTTGGTTGGATTCTTGCTGCTCCTGCTGCAGTCACTGGCAGAACCCTTTAACCCCTGTCCCCTGCCTTCCCTGCTGCTCTTCTTTCCTGCCCTGCCCCATCTTTGCTTCCCCTCCAAGCTCTACTTGACTTGCTGTCTCTCATTCTTCTCTCTCTCCTTACCAGATTTGAAATCCATAAATGCATCAATCCCAACCCCTGCCCATCTGAGAGCTAGAGACACTAGGAGTTAGCCCAGCTCTCCCAGAAAGACCAGACTGTTGCCTTCTGCACCTCAAAGGGCTACTGACACAGGCAAATGTCACTCCCCATCACTCTGGGGCCTCAGTAGCAGGGTGCCTTGTGCATTTGTTTCTGAAATGGTTTCATTTTATATCTTTGTGTTGTTGCTGGTCTGGTGCCTCATGAAAACACCCACAGCCATATAAAACTTTTCCAGTTTTGATATTCAGCTTTTCAAATTCTTTTAGACTCCTACCCATGGAAACAGCAGATGGCTTCTGACCAAAAAGTCACTCCATCAATATAATGCTTAATGCTAGGGGATAAGTGTTAAGACTGCTGCTTTACTATGCGTCCTGGATACATAAAAACAGTTCACTTCATCATCTCTGAGCTCCCTTCACTTGCCACCTGTTATTCTCCTCCTGTGGATCAGTGCGCTCCCAGATAATCTGTTTCCCAGTGGTGTGATGGGCAGTGCTTGCTGCTCACCCACAGCCTGAGCTGGCTTAAGCTGAGCAGCAGAGGCTTCTGCAAATGCTTCCTACAGCAAGAGGTTCTTCCCAAAAATTTGTCTGGCAGTATTCATATCCCAAACTTCTGGATTTAAAACCATTCGTGAGTGTTACAGATGCGCCACCAGGTCACAGTGTCCCTCTATTTTGATGCTGTTCTCAACCTCTGCTAGCTGCTGGGTTAATAAAAACACCTCCATGAATGACATTCTTTCACTTCTTTATTTTCAGCAGCAATGCTTTTTACATAAATGAGCGTCCCACTGCAGCATTTGCAATCCAGATGTTGGTGCTTTATGTTAATGAAAAAGGACCCCGAAGTGAATTGACTATAAGGTGATGATATGTTAAAAAGTATAAACAAAGCCAGGAAGTCAGTTCCTGTATTTTGCACTGTCTGAGCTCTTAGAAATGCAGGAAGAGAATAAAGCATAATAAAAAGAGAAGTTAAATGCAAATGTGTAATGGGGTTTTTTTTTCGCTTGAGTCATTGAATATGCTTTGAATAATAATCAAGACCAGGACCTTTTCATATTTTTTTTTAAGTTAGAGGTTTTAAACAGATTATTTCAATGCAAATCCGTGTCATGGTGCTGGGGAAAGACACTCTTTTATTCATCTAACTCACACTTGTTTTTTAAAGGCGTATGGGTGTGTAAGGAGCAGGGAGACATACTACTCACCTACATTGGGAAAACCAAGCGCTGGAGGATGTGTTTGGATGTGACTCAGGTCTGTTTTGACTATGCAATCTACCACGACTATATATGAGAAGCCAGAAAAGAGAGCAGGTAGTGGAAGAAAGTAACTATAGCAGCTAAGAAGTATTAATGCTGTGGGCTGCAAATAAAAACAAGATTTATCTGCCAACAAGAAACAGTGCTTTAACCAAAGGGGACAGTTGCAACATGGGTTATTGCAGAAGGGTTGTGATTTTCAGGGAGGGAGGGAGCCCTGACTGCTCTTCGGGAGCGTCAGCAGAGGTGTGTGCACTTGCACAGGAGCTGTGAACAGTGATGTGTGCAAGGAGGGTTTGTGTGCAGTCCCTTCTGTCTGTGAAGCCGCAGTCTGAATCCCAGCGCTGCCAGAAGGACAGCGCCTGTTTCAGTCAGACACACCACTCGCTCCCTGCGCTTGGCTTTGGCTGACTTGATGAATTTAATGCCCGAGTGCCAGGCGTCAGTATGCCTCGAATTTATCGCTCACACTGAATGTTCTTCAGCCCTCACCCTGCCCTTGTCCCTTGTGCGGGAGCCCAGCAGATGGAGCAGTGTTCCTGTTCAGAGGGATGCTGGCAGGGGGGTGGGTGCGTGTTTCGGTGCGGGGGGAGTGGGGCCGGATCCGGAGCAGTGCGCTATGAAAGTCAAGGGAGTTGAGCCGATCGGCCCCTGTGCATCTATAAAATACAGAATAAAAGCTTCAGTATAAAAAAATATATATGTGAGATTCCCATTTTCCATGAGGGGAGTGCTCTGTAATGTGTATGTCTGATTAACTGAACAGTTTATATAGAAATACATTATATTTCCCAAACTTTATGTGCTCTACAGTAGATTGTTTTTACCTGAGCTCTAATTTATAGTTAAAACTGAGAGAAGGGCATAACAGAATAATCCTTTTGATCACATTGCTATTTTATGATAACTATATACTTTATTATTTTTAATAAAACACTAGTAGCTGCTGTTAGCAGTATTCCCAGAGCAGCAACCATGAGTGATGGCACAAACAAGAACAGAGAACCCTTTTCCATCTCTTTTTTTTTCTTAATAAATAATTGAAGGAGAAAACAAGAAAAATATGGTGTAGGATCCAAACAATAAACAACAATCAGGGTCATAAAACAGGGCACATGCTTTCTTCTCCTTTAAACCTTGCTACCCATATTTTTTTCTTGCTGTGACAGAAAAATGTACTCAACTCTTTTTGTAGTGAATTGTATCTTCGAAAAACATTTTTATATATGGCAGTGCTGAGCGGAGTAACATGTTTAATGGCATATTTTCATCTGTATTACTAAGACAGCTCTCCTGCCATGCAAAGCACAGCCCTGCTCCAATTATGTACTCATGGCTGTGCCTGCCCTGAACTACCTGCTGCTCATCAGAATGCTTGTCGCACCCAGGTAAGTTTGGAATAAAAGAGATAAGCATTTGGCCCCTGCAAACTAATGGGAATCTAGCCCTTTGTAGGTTTTCTTGTCTCTCTCTTAACTTCACTGATGGGGCAATAGCATCATCTTCCAGCTGACTCTGGACACTGTGCCTTGCTGTATCTGTGCATCTTCTCACTTCCCAGGCTTCCTCTTTCTGATACATGTCCTTTGGACAGCTCCTAATTTTCCCCTCTGACTCTGCACTGCTGTCATCTCCCTCTACAGCATCTTGCTGTCAGTTTGTCTGTCTCTGAGTACAAGACACCCTGTGTTCAATGGTAGCATTGCTGGATTTCAAAAGCATTAGAGGTTTTTAACTGCAAAGCAGACCTAACGGGAATGTAAAAGGCTTCCCCTGAACACAGGTATTTTACATTAGCGAGGCATGTCTGTTTGGCAGGCTTCCCTCCATTTCAGGAGGACTAAATTTGGCTTCTGTTCAACCATCCTACCTCGTTACACAAGGTAAGCAGTAGAAGTCAGCCTTGGGTTGCTGTGTTAACCATCCTGTATGCATTTCATTCACCTGGTGTCTGTATTTCTGGTTTTGTGCCTGGAGCAGGTAAAAACAGTGGCCACTATCACATCATTTCAACTCTATTTGAAAACTAATGGGAACTGCTACAAAATCTTCACTAACAAATAGACTTAAACTTCAGTTTGACCTCCTTAGCCAAGAAAAACAAAAGCTGAGAAGGGATTAGTTTTCTGTCTGTGAGCACATCAGGGGGCAAAAGCCCAAGCAGGTGGGGAAGAGCTGTTTCAGCTGAGGATAATGTTAGCAGGAGAACAAAGAGATCTAGATTAGTCATGAATTAATTTAGGATGCCAGAAGCTTCTTCATGTCTGGTCAGGGCAATTCTGGGACAATGGTGCAGTAGGAGCATTAGGCAAAACCCAAAGCTGGCTTTTTAAAGGAGCATCCTCAGGGTGTGAAAGGGATTACGGGGATGAGTCCTGCAGGAGCCTTGGCAGGAGCTGCCCAAGGAGTCCTTCACAGTCCACTCTTGTGGACTCTTATTCCTGTGTTAAAACCATTTAATGCTCTAGTTGGAATTTCTCTGAGGTGTAGAAAAGGGCATTTCTTGTGGTTGCATTGCTTGGGAAGAGCTACTGCTGAGCTGGGAGGAATAACTCCCAGGCTCTCTGCCTGCGCTGTTTCAAGGCTCTTGGCAGCTGGGTTGAGCTCGTGTCTCTGCTGCATCTGGTTCCACCCTCTGCCTGCTCTGAACCCTTTTTCCGCTTTCCATCAGGCCGATGTTCCTGATTTTGAAAGACACTTTGTACTCTATCTTAGCCTCTCTCTATGGAAACCTTACCCCATATCCTTCTGCTACTCCAGTCCCTTAGCCCCATCCACACACTCAGCTGCCATTCACCTTCCCAGGACCATCTGTGTCTGTAATCTCCAGGCATCTCATTTGGACCCAGAGCTCCATTCTTTAACAGCTGCTCCTCCTCAGCATCTCACCTGAGTCTGAGCACACCCCACACAGCTGCAGTGACTCGGATTGCCTTCCTCCTCCTGTGCTCTGTGCTCCAGTCTCTGCATCTCCTTTCCCACTGCTTGGACATCTCACGCCTGCTCTCAGCAGGATTTTGTGGAGGTTAGAGCCAAACTTCTAGATGAGCCTTGTGGACTGTAGCATTTTGACATGGTTTGCCACTTGAGTCAGTGTTGGTGGCACTTGCTCAGGACTGCTTTGCTGAGTAGAGGTGTACTCCATTTTAGTATCAAGTGCTCTGTTTAAAGTTGAGTGCAGGAAAGAAACTTAAATTAGTGGAACTCTGGGTGTGATGGATGTATTTTGTGCGAGAGATGGTCCAATTAGAGTATCAGATGTTTCTCTGAGTATCTGTCTTGGATATTTTATCTACTTTGTCAGCAGTTGAAAGTCATAAGAGGAGATGAGGCTTTGTTCAGAGCAGTTCTCTGTAGTGTGCTGTAGGGTTGGAGTTCGGTGCTCAGGTGAAAGGGACACTTCTTACTTATTTCCTGTGACTGCCAGTGTGGCTCACTGCAGAGAGAGGCTGTCATGCCTGTCAGGATGAACATATCTGTGAAAGTCCGTGGGTCTGCAGTACCCTGGGACACATCCTCACCAGCCCAGGGAGCAGTGATGGCACTACACAGGGCAAACGGGGGCTGTTGTGCTGTAAGTCACGCAGCAGTTCAGCATGCATTGTGGCAGTGTATTCCAGCTTTGTGCTCCTAAATGGGGGGCCAATCTCTGATCCATGTGCTGTCAAATTAAAGTCCAAAGCTGCCTTTTGGATTCAGGTCTTTCACAAGGAGCAGCCTGAGTGACAGCTAGAGGAAAGAATACAGATATGTGAATTTCCTGCACTGTGACTCTTCAAGACTAAAATAGTTGGTATTCATAGTTCAGCTCAGCTTTTGGCAGGGCACTCTGAAATCAAAAGTTACACAAAGGAGAAACCATGTGTGCTCAGACACACTAGATCTTTTTTTATTGTTACTGTACTAACTCTTCATTTCCAAGTAGCTCCATGCCATTTCCCATCCCATCTTACAACAGAATTTTAAATTATAAAAACACTTTTTGTCTGAACCTTGGCTAAAGGATGTCTAAAGCTCTGTGAGTATTGCTGGTCTCCCAGAAACAGAGTCAATAACTCCTGGCACTTTGCAAGTACCACAAGATAATATTTTACTTGATTATGAAGTTTGGGCACCTTGCATTAGTAGTACTAATATCTCAGAGGAAAAAAAGAACATTTTTAGCATTTCATTTACATAATGGCTGAAGTGAGAATTTGTTCCTTGTTGATTAGGTACCCTGAGGGTCCTTTGATTTGCTGTGGAGCTCTGTATGGCAAGCAAATAGCACAGGAGTTAGTAGCACCAGTGGAACTTGGTTACTTTTTGGCTTGTCTGTGACTTGCTACTCAAACCCCATTGACTTGGCACGTGCAGATTAGGAGGCCTATTATGTTTGCTTGTAGTGTTGCTGATTAGCCAGCCGTGAAGCACAGGGAGAAATCTGTGACTTCAAGGTGAGTTTAAATGAAGGCTGTGGACAACACAGCATTTGGGAGAAGGATGCTGTGAGCCCTGGTGCATCCTGCCTCTGCCAGGAGCAGAGGGGGACAGCTGGCATGACCTGCCCCGTGCTGACGTGGGGATGCTCTGTGCGTGCCCAGGCTCCCGCTGTCCTCTGGGCATCTCTGAAATATCCTGAGCCCACAAATTGGGTGGGCACTGAGCAGGTGAAAATAAGTGGTTCCTGACCCTGTCTTAGAGCACACTGAGGACCAGGGGGCCAGTTTCTCCACCATACAAGGCAGCACGGCAAGCCAGTGAGCCCTGGAGCCAGAAGCCGCTCAGCACAGCAGCTGTCAGTGCAAGATCCCAGCGAGGTTGATGTTGATGGCCTGGGCATGTTCCTCAGCTATCACATACCCACTGGGGCTGTCCAGTGTGGCAGAGGGAGCTTTTGTTGGAAATGTGAATCTCAAAGCACTGTTTTCTGCTGCTTAGTGCAGTAAGTTGATCACAAAACCATCCTTACCCTACAACTTGCATTAACAACTACTTCCAGCATGGAAACAGTGGGCCCAATTTGTTAACCCCTGTGCGAAGAAACATTCCCATAAATTTATTCAAGAATTTTTGCTATGTAAAGGAATGCAATATCCGAATAATTAATTTTTAGTATTACACTCACAGTTTGACACTTGCAAGCCTAAAGAAGGGGGAACGTGCGGTGACATAAAGGGTAAGTAATGAAAATTAAGTAGCTACATACATTTTAAGAGAGTTTGTTAAACTGTATTTAACCTAAGTGTGAACAATCATTCAGAATTAGCAAACTCTTCATTTGCTATAATTTATTTTGAAAGTGGATTAAGGTAAATTGAATTAAGGCCTCTTTAATTTTAAATAGAAGCATCTACATAGTGATGCAATTGAACTAATACGTTCTGAGAGTTAATTTGAATAACATATCCAGACCGAAGAAAAAGACTATGGGGCAATTGCTTAATTTGAGGAATCCTCTTAAGGTGGGCACTAGAAAGTATTAGCTCATTTCAGGGATGTAGGAAAATGTTCTTGGAACAGCTTCCCCCTGTCCTGAGCCGTGCAAGGGCTCTCAGACAGCGTCTGCAAAACCTTTCCAAGCAACTCATGCTCCTCCAGCCGTGGATCTCTGCAGCTTTCTGAGCTGCTTGGCTCTGTGATCCTTTCCTCAGTGAGGACTAATGCACCAACTGCTGTTAGTTCATGGGGCTCTAACTTGAAAAGCAGATCGAAACTCAGAGAAGATGGTTGGTAAGAATTATTTAAAACCTCCACCAAATTTTGAATGACTCAAAATGTCAGGTGATTGCCGTTAACCCTCTCTGGTTCCAGAGCACAGAGTAAACGTTTACTTCTTTCAGTTAAAACTTTTTGTGTATTCCAGCCCAAGAAGGAACGTACAGGTGCAGTGTCTGTACTGCTGTAGAGTGGTATATTCTTCCCTCCCCTTCCCCAAAGACTACACTTGTCTCAATTTCCTCTCAATTACACTCAGGCATTAACTAATACAGACTAACTACGGCCCGAAATAATTATTGCTATCTGTTCCCTTTGTAAATATAACTCCAGCATTGAGTTAGAAGAATAATGGCATATTTACAGAAGGCAGCTAATTAAATCGAGCCTCAATTGCTTTCAGTTTGCCAGAAGGAGCCATTTTCACAGCAAAAAAATGTGTGCAAGCCTGCATGCTTACCAGGAACAACTTGGTATAACATAATTCAGAGTTCCCAAGACAAAAATTCTGTTCAAGACAAATTTACACTGGCAATAAAAATCTCATTAAGGAAGATATGAAGATGTCTCTACTACACCACGACAGTTAAAAGAGGTTATCATTTTTTCAGTTTATTTAAGGAACAGTATATATTTCATTGTTCCAGAGCAGCTGTAATTGCAAGTGTCTTTCAAAAACTGCTTGCAGTGATGCATTTGTCTTATGACTGTAACTTCAGAACCAGCCTGTTGATGTATCTTCATTAGGACAGGCGAAAACGCTGGAGTTTCAAAGCTCTTCATTGCTCTAGTTCAATTTTTCCCTATTTTTCCAACCCTAAGTCCTGGGAAGTCTCTCTCTCCACTGTTATTCAGCCACCTGCAAAAACTTATGGTCACAACTTGTCTCCAAGTGTTTGCACCCTCTTTTGTTCCTTTGAGATGTTTAGCTAAAACCGTTCATGATAATTACAGAGCAGCAGTCCTTCAGCAAATCAGAGTTTGAAAGAACCATTCTTGTTGAAGCCAGTTGTTACCAGTCCCCAGGGCCTTTTCTGTTCTGCAAAAACAAAAACAAGGGGATTGTTTCAGAGTGGTTTTTTCCTCCATAACAAAGAATGTGTCTGTCTTGTCCCAGTGTTCAGATGGAGAAGCCTGGCCCACTGATTGTTATTTACAGTTTTCCTCGCAATAGTTCACTGCATTGCAGGATGGAAAGCTAATTTTCTTCTCTGCATATCATTCCTGAATTTGTTTTTATCTGTTGGAAGTAATGATTTGGCAGACATCAGCACTTTTCCATGTTTAATTAATTCATTTAATTTTGTGGTAAATGAGAATAATGAGGCTTAATTTTGTTATTTATGTATTGATTGGTAATTATGAAGATAGCAGGAGATTTGGCTTTACAAACCAAAATTAAGTGACCTCTCCATGAGGATGACTTGGCACGTCTCCTTCACTCATTGTATGAAAGTGGAGATGGCATGGAAGCAAATGTTGCTGAGCTATGCTTAGATCACAGGAAGGTGAAATGTGGAAATTTGTAATGTAAAACTGTATTATGTGAATAGAAACTAGTACCAAGAGTGAAACACAACCTGCCATGCAAAGACTGTTCTGGCCAGCTCCTCTTCTGATGCAATGGTGCTTTTTTTTATTTATTAAGAGCTGGGTACTGTCAAGCCTCAAAGGGCTGAGGAGCATGGGGGAATTCAGATAAATGGGTTATAGGGAGTGTCTGAGCTTGAAGTTGGGGCTGAGGATGCCTGGCTTTACTTTCTGTTTCTGCCACAGAAGACTTCTGTTCACTTTAGCAATTTTCTTGGTTTTTCTTCGCTGTGCCGTTGCATTTATAATATTTTTGGTCTACCTTGCCTAGTTTGAGTGCCAATGATTTATGAAAGGATTTACCATTGAAGGGGTGTAACAAGGCAGGTCTGGCTCCAGTTGGAGCTTCTGAAACAGATGGCAAATAACACCACAAGACGGGCACCAGCAGCTGGGGCTCATGGTTGTCTCTAGGGATCCAGGACCTGGTGGGACTGAGATGCTGTGGGTGAGCTCTCCCCATCCTGGCTCTGCTGGTGAATTGGCTTTGAAGAAATCTGGACTGACTGAGGAAACATGGGCTGAGCTGCACCTTCCTCTTGGAGTGGTTCTGTTATCAGTGCTGTGAGTTTGCAGTGCTGGTTTGGCCTCCCCTGGCTGATGCCAGTCCCCCACACAGACGTTTGGTTGGGTGCCTTCTGTTGGGCCAAGGCTCTGGGATGAAACACAGTGGGCTGAACCCAGCAAGAGAGAAGAGCTTTCGTTACCCTCTGTCATAAGCCCTGCATGTATTTCCAGGGAGTGGGACAAGCTACACCAGCTTCTTTGAATTTAGCCTGAAAATCTAATTTCAAAGGCAACGGCTTGCAAATTTCCAACTGTCTTTTAGTCTTAGTGTTGAAAGCCCCTTGCATTCCCCCAGTGGCAATGCTCAGCAGCCCTTGAAATTATTTCCAGCTTGTATTTTAAGTTTCCAAAGAAGAAAGCACAGGGAAAAAAAAAAAAATCTGGATTCTCCTCAGTGATGTTGCATCAATACTTGGCTGATCTGTATAATGCGAAGCACAGCGGAGCAGAGCTGAGCTACCAGATGCTAGCTAACAAGAGAATTAGATTCGCCTGCAGATAGGGCTGGCATAACTTAAGCAAGAGGGCAAATGTGTAATGAAGTCAAACTCGGACTCTGGGTTAAGGTGGTATGGCTTTTCCTCCAAAGAGCATCTGCCTCACAAACAGTAGGCAGGAAAGCAAAGTGAAAGCAGTTGGTTGGCCGGGGCTTGAAGAGTGTTTTGCAGTCAGTCAGTGCAGTTTGCTTGGTTTTTGTTACTACTACTAATTGTATTTATGTCCCTGGCCAGCCCAAGTGCGCTGAGGGTTAAATGTGATAAACAAATCAAAATATAATCAC
This sequence comes from Cephalopterus ornatus, assembly GCA_013396775.1. Classification (NCBI taxonomy): domain Eukaryota; kingdom Metazoa; phylum Chordata; class Aves; order Passeriformes; family Cotingidae; genus Cephalopterus; species Cephalopterus ornatus. The sequence continues at coordinate 695,070 of VZRE01013210.1, forward strand.
AAACTCTCAAGTAGGATCTGTTTAACAAATAGCATCCTCCAAGGTGGGCTGGAGAACAGGGAAACCAAACAAATTGACAGCAAAGAGTTTTCGAAGCCAGTAAATAGCGTGGCAGTGCCTTAGCCCATTGAGCTGGGGAGGGGTAGGGATGAGAACCCAGCCTGTGGGTGTAGGGAGGCAAGTGCTGAGGTCACCCCGGGAAACCTCCTCAGTACTGGGGTGGTCCTGAATTTCTTGAGGTTCCTTGGAGGCTTTCTCATTGAATAAAGATGATTTGAAAAGAATGTAGCTGTTTCAGACAGATCTTTGTCAATGGTTTTGATAGTCTGGAGAACAAATTATCCAATCTTACTTTTAAATGTTTACATTTAGTGGCAGTTTAGAATCTGTTACTGTTGGAATAGAAAGCGTTGGCATGTCACTGTAAAAGATTAACAAATTTTCCATCATTTTAGATACAGAACAGAAATGTTTGCTGTTTATTTCTGCATTTCCTGCAAGATGTCTGACAATTTTTCCATCCTCATCTATTATGAAATTTTCAACCTGGCTAGGATTTAATATCATGCTATTATATTAAATTTCCATATTTTTATTATTCTACAAGTCTTAGAATTTACATTGATACGTTTAGGTTCCTTTTTTCATATCGTCTGCTCTTCCTTGCTGCCGATATATGTTCCTTGATATCATAGCCATGAATTTTCTATTTGTGATCGAATTTTAGAATTATTTTAACAGCTCTCATTTTAATTGGACATTTTTCATTTTTAACTAAGGTAACATTCTTTCATGGTTGAAGGGTATTTTGTTTGGTTGGTTTTTTTCCTTATCTGCTGATTATTATTCACTGACATTTTATTTTCCTCAAAAGCATTTTGAGTTCCTGTTTTGGCCTGATGGTTTTCCACAGTACTGGCAGTCAGCATTAATGGTCAAGCTTGTATCTGCAGAGAATCAAATGTGGTCATGATTACTAGTAGTGAATCCATCATGAATATTTAGGTTGGTGATTCATTCTCTTTATCTATTTTTTTCATCTAGGGAGATTGACTGCTGAACCACCTCAATGCAACTGGTGTATTTTTTTCTGTTAGAAAAATATCAGTTTCTTAAAGTATTTCCTGAAGTTGAGCCCCTGTGGTAATGTAACTTCTTCCACATATCATGGTAGTTGTATTCCAGTAGGTCTGGAGGGGTCTCAGAGTGACAGCTCTTAATGCACCCCGTGGTAGCATCCCATACTAACTGGGCCTTAAATTTATAGAAAAGCCTCTAATTCTGTTTTCTTTATGTTTAGGAAGCAAATGCAGCAGTTTGAGTCAGGACAGAGCAGGAATTACAGCCATGGGTGGTGCAAATTCAGTAAAGGACCAGTGAAAGCTGCTGATTTGGGAAGGACCAGCTCTAAAGGCACACGGCGTGTGGGCAAATCACCCTCCTGGGTTGGCAGGTGGAAGATGGACATCTCAGAGACCATCAGCCCTCCCAGAGGAACAAGCAGAGGCTAAAGCTTCAAGTACCCAAACATATTAAGCTGAACTAAGGATGCTGTTACTTGGCAGGGTCAGATTTTGGCCGTGGGGAGCACAGGGGACAGTTCAGTGCTGCTGTCTTGCAACACTCGTAGCAGCGAGGAGGCTGTGATCTAAGGAGATGCTTCATGGAGCTGTGCAAGCTGGAATAATCAGGGGAGGGATTGGTCAACTGTAAGAGCTTGTGGTGGTATAAATGAGAGAGGAAATCATAATTGCAAATAGCAGGTGAAAGCAGCTGAAATTAATTAGTACTGCAGTGTGAGGTGAAGCTGAAGAAAGCTGCACACAGTGCTGTGTGAAACTACCTGCTGCTTATCACAATGTCTTTGTCCGTCCACAATTCCTTGAGGCAAATTGTAGCACCTTCACTTGAGGAGTTGGAGGAACAATTGGATTTTGGCCTCAGAGGGAAATCCTTGTTACTTGAGCAAGTAAAACATCCATGCTGCTTATTCTATGCTTTTCATGTGCTTATTGGCCGTTTAGCATTTTACAAGTGAGGCTGAGAAGACACGACATTATTTTTTCTTTTCACATTTTTCTTCCTATAAATTTATTTTTCGTGTCCCTGTAGAAACCAAGTTTCCCCCCTATTGTTGTTGTTTATTGGCAGTATACATAGATAAAGCAATTTAAGAGAGTATTTTTCCTAGTTAGGCACAGCAGACATAGAATATACCACAGGCACATCTGTCAACATGATGCCCCTGCCTGTCTTTATTTTCTCAGTTTGCTTGTGGTCCATTTAAAATTAGATTACGACTGATTGGTTCCTGCATTCAAACGACTTTGCACAATGCTCCATCCATGGGCACATAAAACAAAGCTGAGGCGACTGGAAAGCCTGAGGGATCAATTCCAAATATCACTCTGTAATAAAAACTGTATTTCCTTAATTTTTTTATTGATTCAGCACTCATTCTCCTGTAATGCTGCTGTGGTAATATTAAAACTCAGTGACTGACAGTGGCATCCCACAGAAGTAATTTAAATAGCAGCACCAGGGAAGAAGAATTGTGCTTTTGCAACAATTTTCCTCAAACTGGCCCAGAGGAACTCCCTTGCAGGGAGTAGACTGTGCACCTTTTTCCCTTTGAAATAGATCATCTATATTCCTCCCAGCCCTGTACCATGCTTGCTGCTGGCACTTCTGGGTGCAGCCTTTAAAAGCAAGTATGAATATTTGGGTTTTAGTTGGGAACAGGTTATTTGTGTAGAGCACAGAAGTGATGTTTGTTCTAATGCAAACCCCAGACTATTCTTCATGTAATCCATGATACAAAACAAATGAAAAGAGCATTCCTATGAAATTGAAGACATTTGGCTAATTAATAGTCACAAAATGTGTGCCTCTTGCAGGTGGAAATTTCAAAAGACCTCATGAGGTTTGCTTTCACAGAGCCAGTCAATGAAGTGGGAACTGGGCATGTGAGTCCCAGAAAATGCCAGGGAGTCCTTGCTTGCCCATGGAAAATAGGATTGAGATTTTGTTACATGCTGTGAACCTCCAAGGTCTGCAACACTGTGCTAATGAGAGGTGTTTCTCAGTCTCCGCCATGAGGCCCTTGGTTGGGGAAGGTGTTTAGTATTCACAGCATTCCAGCTTGGGTTTCTGCTTCCTGCTGGCACTCACAAATAAAGGAGGATGCTAAAAATGAAATGACACTTGAAAATAGATATATGGGAGCTCCAGAGGTTGCTGGATGGTTTCTGTGTCCAGACAGGTTAGCTCCCAATCTGCTCTCATAAGCATCCCAGAGCCATAAAAAAAGATATGCCCAGAGGCTGTTTCTGGACTGGGGAGATTTTAATGGAAATAGTCTCCTGTGGGAGATCCCCAAGGTCTGGCAGAGACAATATTTCATCTTGGTATAGGCATAATCTCCAAGATGTTTGTGGTCCAAAACTTGGAATCAAAAAACCAGGGAAAGTACGATCAAAACTGTCCCAGTTGAGATGTGCTAACCAGAATGATTCACAGAAGCAGAACTGATTAATGAGCATTTTTGAAGCAACCTAAAACTGGTGGCAATTTGTGAAAGTGGACTGTGGCAAAGCTTTTGTGGGACTGGGTGCTTGGAGCAAAGCCAAAGGCCTTCTCCCTTGGCTCAGCCAGATTAAAAAGCAAATTGAACCCACCCCTGAACAAAGGAAGAAGCTGAGATCTGGTCCAAACCCCATGTCTGCACCGAAGAGGTTAAGTGACATCTGCTTTGACACTAAGTGGTTGTTTCATTGCTCTGCAAACTCTGTGCTTGTTGTTAATATCAGATTATAATTAAAAGAGTGGAAAAAAGGTGTCACAGACCTCGACTGAATGGCGTGAACATCGCCTGAGCTGTGGAGAAACACAGGCATCCTTGCCTTGATGCAGGATGGGTGGGAGTGAGCGGTGCCACAGGCTCAGCCAGGAGCAGCAGCTGGAGGAGAGCACAGCTCGCTCCACCTTCTGTCACACCAGGGAAATCTCTCACCCAGTGAGGGGTGGCCTGTCCCATCATTGCTTCCCAAAGTGGAGAGCTGTTTCCTCTGGACTTGTTTTCTGTTGACTCAAGTCAGTCAGTGGTTTTGTTTGGGTGTGATGCTGAATGAATATTGAGTGTGCCTCTAAGATAAAGTCATTATTTAGGAGCTCGTTAAAGTACTGGCCTTGAAAAAATTTCCCACTGCTAATATCCTCTTCCATCACTGTGTCAGGGATTGGAGCTGCTTTAGAGAAAGGGCTGTGTGCTCTGCAGCCATCTTCGTCCTCTTACCTGAGGGGCCACTGGGTCCAGGACTGGGATAAAACTTTTTTAAGCCTAGAGCTAAGAAAGGGCCAGGTGTTAACAAGAGGTTAAATTTCTAACCCAGGCAAAACCCCCCAACACCTTAATTTTTAGAAAAGATCCTGAGGCTATTTTCTCTCGACTCCTCCCTTTAGTGAGCTTGGGTATTGCTGCCTGCTGTGAAAGCACACTTCTCCCTCTTTCTTTTCTCCCCACTGCCCACTTTGTCTCCTCATGCCTCAGATTCACCTCTTGCTGTGCCTGCAGGTTTTGCAATGGGAAGTGAGAAAGCAGCACTGCCATTCCCACACATTGCTATCCTGTGTGCCGGGAGAGAGCTGGAGGCCCAGGAGACACCGTGGACCCCTGTCCGTGGGGTCCCACCTGAGCCTGCAGCTTGGGAAGCAGATGAGGCTGCCCGCTTGCAGCTGCTTGAAGGCAACTTCAAAAAGGTCAAAACCGAGTTGCTGGACTTCCCCATCAAGAAATCCTTCTTCATAGCCCTGTTGTGGTTTTCTAGGTGGACCCTGTCAGCATTGGTGCTCTGTTGGCAGATTCCAGCTCACTGCAGTGGGATTCAGGACAGCAAGTGTCCATAGTGGAGAGCCTGTCCACAGCCCACCTTTCCTCCAGACGGTGTGCAAAAGCCTGCTGGAGCTTAAATAAATACTAATTTGCCGTAATGACATTTAATCCTCTTCAAAACATAATTTACAGTATCAGATTATTATCATAATATCTTATCTACAGTTCTTAATGCGTTATTGTTATCCCATTACAGGGAGTTCTGCTGCCATTGCATATTGTCTACTTCTCTTACAAATGTTCTACAGAAACCTTATTAATTATTAGTCTCATAAAACACCTGTTAATGTTACCATTTTAATAAATCTCCTCCTTAATTAGATTAGGTCATTCTGATAGTAATCCTCTAATGTCCACTGCCTTTCTGTTCTCATCACAGTCTGATTGTAGAGTGGGAAGCAGCGTTCAATTATAATTGATGTAGGCCATAATTCAGAACCAAATTATAACATATAAAGCCATATGATCATTGAGGAATATAATAGATCTCCACACTAAAGTGTCATTTGGATTGATTAGTGCTGTTTCTAGAGCCTTGTTAGAGGTGACAAAAGGCTTAATTCAAATGGATTTTTTTTTTTTGCTTTGCTTTTTCTCTCTTTTTCTCTTGAATTCATGTACTCTATTTTCTCCTTGATAAGCAGCATCTACTCCAGCTATGGTGTTCACAACAACTGCTTTCCCACTGGTGTTTCAGTTCTACAGCTGGCCATTTTAAAATTATTTCGTGAAGACAGTCTACGTGATGATTTTATTTAATGACTTCATAAAACCTTTCCTCCTGAGATATATGCAAGAAATCTTGCTGCTGTAGTACTGCTGCTACCCAAGCATGGAAGTGCAGTTATGTACGATACAGCAATGCTAAAGCTATAAGCAAAAAATTAAAAGTATTATCAGAATGAAGATCTTACCCTAGCTGGAAAGTTGATTAGGCACCAGGAAGGTTTCCCACACTGGGGCAAACATGCTGCTCACTTTTCCAGGGCAGTTCCTCTCTGCTAGGGCATGTCTCAGGAGAAACCTGTCCTGGACCTTGCTGGTGCTCACCTGGGTCCTGTTTGCATGTGTTTGCACTCTCAGCCTTGACTGCTTCTTTTTGGTTTTCTGAGTAGAGATGAGACATGTTTTATGGGGTTAGTGGTGATCTCTTATCTTGCAGGAAACCCTAGAGCAAAAAGCAGAACTTTCCCGGTACCCTGGTCAGAACCAGACACTCAGCTCTCCAAATCTCTTCTGCTACCGGGAAAAGCTACTGTTTTACGTTGTTTCACTGCTTGCCTCCCCTCCCATCGAATTCATTTGCTTTCCTCATGACAGCTACAGTAATTTATTGCCCTAGAAAGCAATGTAGTAAAATGTTATCTGTGGTTTTAATTGATTTAAATATAATTTAGAAGCTCATGTTGCAACAGTTCCTTTTTGGGGTCTTCCCCTTGCCCTGTGCATGCCTGCTTCCTCCCTGCCAGTCCTCCTGCTCTTCTGTGGGCTTTGGTATCCAGCCCCTGTGGATATCCTTGAATGCCCTCCTCAGTAGGATATTGGCTTCTCCTTGCCCCATATCATGAGGTGGATCCCACCTCTCCCCGGTAATCCTCGTTTTTCAAAGAGGATCCCAGGGTTGTAATTTCTGAATCATTTGGATGATGTAGCTACTTTGTATGTGATCTGACCCTTAAAAAAATTTTGCATTCTTACTTTGAAAACCAAATTACATACCAATAAGGTTTTGGAGAGAAAAAGCTGGAAGGTTTATTTGGATGATACTCTAATGAAGTATTTTGACTTTTTAAAAATTAAACATTTTGGTGCGTTTGGATTATTTGCCTCATGTTTCCCAACAGTGGAAGTATTTTATGGTGGGTTTTTTTTTTCCCCACATTTGCTCATAACTTGCTGAAATCGTGTTATTTTGATTCCTTCTGCAGTATTAGTTGTGGTTGCTCATTTGCTCAGTTCCATATCCATCAATTTTGGGGTTTCCATTTCTGTCCCATGTGTTATCCACGCTATTTATGATATGGATACAGACAACGAGCACTGCAATCTCAAGCCATTTAAAACAAAAAAATAAGTGGGAATCTGTGGAAAGGAGCTGTGGAATTTGGACTCTTAAGGGGTAGGTGCAACACAAGTAACTTGCAAATGATTGAAAAGCTCCATGAGCGAAATAAGGTGCTGGTTCAGTACCTCTGACTGAATCGCGACTCATCCTCTAGCATTTTTCTATCTCCTAAACTGCAGCTGTTGTTTGTTGTAGGCCTGCAGGAATTTTTAAGGAGCAGATTCTGCAGCCAAGGCTTGAAATGAGGCACTGGCTCCTGGAGCACACGGTGGGTCTTCCTGTGGGAAAGGATGATGCCTGTTCCTCTGTCCCCTCCCGGGCACCCAGGCGGAAGATGCCCCATTCACTTGTGCACAATGTGATAATTGAGAGGGAGTTTCCTGGAGCTGAATGGTGCCTGCCCAGGGTCAGCAGCTGCTCTTCCATCTTGCCTTCCTCTGACGTCCCATTTGAACTCCTGGCATCGGATGTTCGAGGGAGTTCTCCAAGATGATGAGCCTTTTTGTTGCTAAGAGATGACTTCTGGAGGAGCAACAGTCATTAATTTGTTGGGAGCAGATAAGGAACCGTGAGTTAAGGTAGTTTGAAAGTATTTTTACTTTTTCACATTAGCTACAAACAGAGGGAAATTATCCTGAAATCTGGGGTATGCTGGTTATCCTTGGATCTTGGTTGTTCCAATAGATTGCTTGGATGTTACGTGACAACTGTGCATAAGTACTGCTGTCCTCTCTCTCTCTTTTTTGGGGTGCATTTAACCCATGCAAAGTGTGGCAGAGCCTAGGATCTGCTCAGTGCTGTCTCTGCTCTCCACTTGTCACGCAGAGACACGCAGAGACTATTAACTGGGTCAGCGTGGTGATGCTCAGAAGCAAGCGTGTGGCCCAGCCTTACTGAACTTTGGTAGATGAAGCGTGTCTGTTGAGTTATAGTCCTACTTGAGAGAGATTCATTGCTCCTACTAGGAGATAATGTGTTTCAGGGTATTTTTTTGGAATGTCACACATCTCTGCTGGGAAAGGGGAGGGAGGGCATGGAGTCACTCGTCCCGAGCGCACTGCACTTTACAACTGACCCTCCCCAGAGAATTCTTTGCACCATTTAACATCAAAAAAATCACCCTGTGCATCCTTTGCAAAAGACAGCATGGGATTTGTGCTTTGTGGGGCCTGATTGTATCCAGGAACACCCTTCTGGTACCCTCCTGTATCGAGGAACACCCTCCTTCCAGTAGGAAGCCCCTTGGTCAGTGCAGCTTATTCTCTCTGCCTTTATCCTTTGAGTGTTCAGCAGTTGACTCAGCTCCCCATTGCTGCTTTGAAGATTGGGGTGGGGGTGTGGAGCTGTCTCCAAATTGCCAGGAGGGCAGCGTTAACATCCTTTCTGCCCTGCCCAAGGCAGCACAGAACACAGCTGTGCTGTGCAGGGAGGTGCCTTTCCAGCGTCCTGCACACAGACAGTCACTTACTGCACATTAGCAGGATCCAGTGGAAAATTTATGTATGATTTTTCTGCATTCAGGTTGAACAGAAATACCATTCTGTGAGAGAAGTGGGCCTCACCAGAGCTGAATGGCTCAGAGAATGGGTCCTATCAAGGCTGATAATCTTCCCTAGCGATAATGCAGTGGATTATACAGCGATTGGACGTTGAGAGTACACTGACCTTAATCTCCCTTAACTTTGGTTTTCTTTCCCATCTGATAATAATGGAGAAGGTACAACATGTGCCATGGAAGATTACACACATCCTGCCACACTTTGCAGATGGCTGATACAAAAATCAGAGACAATGCTGAAATAATTAAAATGCCCACAAAAAAAATAAACCAGTGTATTCAGCTCCTTTTGTGAGGCTGTGGCTAAGAAAACTGAGCCAGCCAGCCTGAAATGCACAATATAAATGTAAGTAGATCTTATTAAGATTCTGTGTGACTGTTAAAGCATCCTCAGCCATTTCTTCAAGCTTAAAGTCACTGCTAATGGTGAGGAGAGGGAGAGATTAGTTTAGGCTACTTTGAGACACCACAGATATACATGGGAGGCATCCTCTGTTGCTTGAACGTTATTTCATTGGCCAGCTTTGTGACTAGTGGAGTGCCAAAAATACAGAAGAGTTGGCACATAAAATCCGTGTCTACTCTATCTACTCTGTCAAGGCTAAAAAAAAAGTCCTGAATGAGCCTTGGAGAGTCAACAAATCACTAAAACAGCAGCTAAAAGAGGAAGTTCAGCATGAGTTCAAGTCATTAAAATTCCCTCTAATGTATGCTCTCGCAGACCAGTGGGCTGAGCGTGATCCTGGCGAGCGGAAGGATGTGTGTGGACTTGTGTGCAAGTAGAAAATGGACAAGGTTGATGTTACTGATCTTCAGCAATGAGGCCTGACTGTTCCTGTCATTTAAGATGGCTGTGTGGGAAGAAAAGGCCAGTGGCACAACTCTGAGCTGGAGATGGTGAGAAATCAGCTTTTGCACAGCTTTCTTGGGCAAATCCTCACCTGTATGCAAAGCAGTGGGGCTTATTTATGCCTAGACTATTGTTGGTCTCAAAAGGGGAAGACCATGAGGTCTCAAAAGGGGAAGACAGCAGTGGTGTGGCTGTGGTGGAACGTAAACAGAGATTGTTCATTTAGGAAAGACCCTTTCCTAATGGTAATATTTGGTTAAAGAACAGACACGGCCTATGAACTGTGAATATGTTCTTTTTATGTTCTTGCACACAGGCATTGTAGGAAAAAGGGATACTTTATTCTGCATTGTCTGTGTTACCCACATTTCTCATTGACTCCAATGGGAGTTTTGTTCAGGAAGTGCAAAGCAGACCTGGTAAATATATTTCCATTCATTCAGTAGTTCTGAGATTGAAAACGATAGAGACTGGGCAAAAGAAATACCAAGGGCATCTCATATCCATGTGTCGCTTCATTAAACATCTGAAAATGGCAATGAAAAAGCAGAGATTGCAGAATGAGATTCCCAGACAGCAGGATGATGATAACATAAAAGCCTCTGTCCTCTGCTTGTACAATACACATGTGGTCAGAAAAATAAAGGCAGCAAAACTATCTTACTATATAATAGACAAGGATTTTCATAGCTGTTATTTGGGATGCATGGGAAGTAGAAAATGGCTTTACACAAGAGAGTCACTTGTTAACTTTGGATATGTGATATGTGAATGTATAACTGAGATAAAAAATCACCTGGTTTCATCCTTCATCTTGTCAGGCAATATTTGCATTCAGAAGCTCCAGAAGTAACATTGAGTAGCTAAGGAATATGTGACAAAATATTATAAAGCTAACTGACATTGTGCGCAAGAAAATTAGTTTCCTTTTATTGCTCTTTTAAATAGAAGAGATTTGATCAGTCTTGGCCCCCTCAATAGACAAAAAAAAAGTGACTAAACCACAAATTCTTGCAAAGCTGCCTGGAAGGCATGACAGCTGCTGAAGAAAGGGTCACTCTTTCATACTTGCACAGGTGTCAGGTAGCCCATCTGTGCCACAGGACGACAATGTGCAAACAGCAGTATTTTGGGACCTTGCTGTAAGAACTGGGGTGTAAACCAGCTGCCTATCATCCTTGCCATTCCAGTGCTGGCATCATCCCTGGAGCATGAATCCCTGCCATGGCTTGTCCCCCTGCCTCTCGTTGGCAAACTCCCATGAAGCTCTGAAAGCTGTATCACCTCTCAGGAGCAGAGGTAAGAGTAAGTTTTGGACCATGGTGTGCAGGCTGGGGTGGAAGGGACTTCTAAGCCCTGCCTCTGTGTGGGTGACTTGTCTTCTGGCTTAGCTCAACCTCCCAGCCCCCAGCACTGCCCTGATGGTTCCTAAACCAGCCCTGCTGCAGTGGACATGCTGACGTTTCTGACATGGGAAAATTTGTAACATAAATTCCTACTTGATAACCACTTTTTTTTTTTTTAAATTTTAGATTTGTCCATTTTTTAAGAATAAAGGGATATATGCTTTGGCTTTGTACTTGTTTGTGCCATTTGGTCCTGAGGCAGGCAATGAAAGCTGTAATTCCAGCCGTGCCCACACATCAGGCCAGCTGCTGGATTCCTGCCTGGTGGCCCTTCATGCTGCTATGACATGCTGCCATCCATCCACCTCACCACCCTGGTACCAAATCTCCCAAGGCAAATCACATCCTTAACCAAATTCATGCCCAGCTCACTCACTGGGGGAGGGCTGACCCTGAGCTCCTGCCACCCTTTTGTGTCCCCCTGAGTGGCTGAGCTGCCAAACCAAAGGGAGCAGATGGGTCAGGAGGAGCCCAGCCAGCACTGGGATGTCAGGTTTTTGATCACCCAAACCTCACCTGCTGTCCAGGTGGGCTGTTGCTAGTGCTGGGGCTTGTCCTCATTAGTTCCCATGTGCTCTCCACTAGTTGTCATCGAGGGCTTTGCCTTTTCATTTTGACTGTTGAAAGGGCCTTTTTAATTAGGTTTCTGATGCATTTCTGTCTGTACAGCACTTCACAAGTTATGTGGCTCTCTGCACACCTTTGGGTTTTTTTGACTGTAATTACACTGATGGAGAGGGATTCCCCAGGAGCTGCCAATGTGTCCCTGCTGATGGCACCAGGCTGTGAGTTCTGGGCACGTGGTGTCATGGGGTGAGAGCAGGAAGGTGATGATGAACATCTCAATTCTTGCACCAGCATCCAACCTAAAAGCCCGCTGGCAAGCAGCACATATTTCAATGACAGTGAAGCTTACAGCCTCTGGAGTCTGGATGCATTAGAGCCTAAAAAGAACTGAGCTCCCTAATGGACACATGCCGTGTTTTTGAGCATCCGTGCATCTTTCCCTGATTGTCTGCTGTCGAGCCCTCGTTTCAAGCAGTGCTGGGCTTTCCACTGCACACCAGCAATGGCTCTTCCAAACTTCCTTGATTGTGTCTGTGCCTGTTGCTCGGTGCTTGAGTGATGAAATGGAAGGCAGCAAGAGTGACAAAGATTAAATGAGCAGCGAAGAGGAACACGAGCTGAATTTTGGGAGGGTAATTAGCAGTGCCAGTGGCTCCAAGCAGAGTGAGGGTGTTTGCTTTCTACTATTATCCGTGTGGCACTGGGGAAATGCCAGGCAACTCCCTCTTGATTCTTCTTCTCTAATTAAAAGGTTTTTCTGTGTAAGGACTGGAATACATGAGGAAGTGATAAATTAAACGCCGTGAGTTCCCCGCTCTGTGCTTGTGCTGCAGCAGGAAATAGATTCTGCATCTCACAGCGAGGCCAGCAAAGAAACTGCTACTTTCCCATTGCAAACAGGAGCTTGCAGCACTTCCAGCAGCAGCTGGGGTCCCTCGGCAGGTGTGGAGTCAGCCTGCCGGGTTTTCCATGCGTGGTGACAGTGCCCAGCATCAGCAAACTGGCCATGGGACGTAGGAGCCATCCCCTGAGCAAAGGCAGAATAAATGCTCTGTGCGTGGTAGAGCTCTGCTGGCATGAATCCAGGCCAGGAAAGCAAAGGAAGTGCCTTCTTCCAGCAGTGAAAAAGCAATAGTAGAGCTGCTTAAAGCAGTTGCTGCAGCCCCTGGACATAGGGTGGAAAATGCAGCTGTTCTGCTGAACTGCAGCAGCTCCGGATTCCTCCTGATGGCTTATCCAGCGTGTCCCTCACGGCAGGCTGGGGAGCACGGAGGAGACTGGCAGCCCAGAAGGGTGAAGCAGGAAGAAATTGCATCCATCAGCTCCCTGAGGTACAACAGCCCTGATGGGACAACTATAGGAGACTATCCAGGGGCTATGACCAGGAGGTACCACTCTCTGCTCCCAGCTGACCTCCTGAGCACTGGGAAAATAACTGATGCACTAAAGCAAATCACACACAGCCAAAAAAAAAAAAGGAAATGGTTCAAGTTAATCCTAAGGAATTTTTTGTAAGTTTTCTCTGAAATACTAATTTTTTTAAAATATTTTTTTTAAAGGCTTGGTTAGATTGAAAGGGAAAAGGGAGGTTGTTTTCCTGTGGCCTGGTGTCAGAGTCTAAAAACTGTAGTTGTAAGTGAAAAATAATTTCAAAATAAAATCTCCTCCTCAATGACAAAAGAATGCTAAAATGGAATTTTTTAGGTTTAAAGATCAGGTTTTCAACCTGACCAAAACAACTCAACTGCTCGGTAGCATTTGGAAGTACTTGAGGGAATCCAAATCTGTGTGTTCTAGAGAAAAAGCCTTCTTTCCAAAAAAATTCAGTAAGCTCTCCACAGGCATAACCTCCTGATCTGTCCTTGCACTAGAAGAGATGGTTTGTTGCTATCCTTCTGAAAAATTGTTTTATTTCAATAGGTAAAACTCATGCATAGTGTAAACACACCAAAAAGCACACGCCCTATTGAATTTTCAGAGATAAGTATTTTAAATCCAGCCTTTTCCAAAACTCCACACATGCATTATTTACACGGGAGAATAATAATGTAACAAAGCTGTATTACATTAAAATTGTTCCATAAAATATTATGATTATCATTTTTTTGTAGCTTGACTTAAGGTGCACAATTTATATAAAAATATGAATTATTTTGTTACAGAAAATTATTCAGTGTGGGCTCTGTGTATTACAGTTATTAATCTTTCTATTTAAATGCAAATTTTTCCTTTCAACTGAGAGCTAAAGATACTTTTTATACAACTAATAAAACACAAGTCTGATCTTCTGATCCCTCATCAGGGAGATGGCTTTCTCAGTTGTGTTTGGGATGTCTCTGCTGGAACACAGTGTTCCTTTACAGCAAGGATGGTCTCTTCATAAATACATTGAGAATTATCTCCTGGTAAAAATGAAATATTCATTTGAGCAGCAAGGTGTGACTTGGGCAATCCTTAGCTGCTTTGTTTTTGTAATAAGAGAAGAGAGCTAAGAAGGGCAGTGTCCCTTGTGTGGGGCCTGCAATGTAGGAGGGTCCTTTATCCTCCGAAAATCTTCCTTTGCATCCAAGTGGGTTTGCTGCCATGAGAAACCTTAAAATGAGAGATTTCTTTGAGCAGGCTGGTGTCAGCTGAGATGGGAGCTGGTAGGGTGACTCTGTGAGGGGAGTTGGGTGGGGTGGTCAGAAGTGTTTCATCCCACTGTGAAGCAATTGTTGAAGATATGCCAGCCTTTACAATCACCGCAAGTGTCTGTGCTGTTACGAAATTTCAGAAAGCTTCGTGTCATCCCCAGAACGACAAATACTCCCAATATCACCAGAAACTCCAGGGGCATGGGAGCCATTTGCTCTGCATAAGCCTCAGAGACTGTCTTAAGACTCACTCTTCCCATATGCAAGAAGGGAGTGGGAGCTGGCCCTTTGGACTAGAAGATTTCCACTGTCTGATCCCTGGGAGCTGTCATCAGCTGGTGTTTTTGCTGGTCTTGCCATATATGCAAGAATGTGACAAGGAGAGGGGTAACTTCTCCCTATCTGGCAGTTTGTGTCCTTGTGAACCAGAAATCAAAGCTGTTTATGTGATTTCAGGCTAATTTCTGCCAATTTTTGTTCTGACAAAGTGCTGCTATTACCCTGAGCAACTCCAAGGGCAGCTTCTGTAATAATGTTTATAGTGTTGCACTTCTTACCAGTATTAGCAAAGGAAGTTGAAAACCACCCTGCAAATCCATCTTTCGTGGTTGTATGATTACAAACTCCCACCTTCCGAGGACTGCCACCTCCTCCTGGCGGAAAGCTTTCTGATGGTTTTCCAGGTCCTGTATGGTCTGGCAGAGCGTGTTGCCCTCTGGCCACCCTTTGGTCTGGCTTGTTAGTGGTGCTCTGACTAATTCTGGGTTGGAGCTTGGCTGTTTCAGTGGTGGAAACGTGGGTAATTGGAAAGGCTAAAATAGTGAGTGGTGTTATAATTAACTGGCCATATTAGGCATTTTACAATTCTGACACCTCGCAAGAGTGGAAGTTTAATGAGAATGGAGAGAGGCTCCAAAGCAATCCATTTTCCCAGTAAAGATTGTAATGAAGGTGTGAAATGATGCACAGCTAACTAAACCTGTCTGTAATAGCCCCTCTGTTATAATGTAGTGATCTGACAGACTTCAGAAAAACAATGCAGTGCACATGTACGTATAGATATAATATATGTATATCTTTCCTTGCAGTGCTAATGTAATGTATAATGCATCTTGACTGGATGTGCCACGTGTAGGTCAGGTGCCAAAACTGTTGAAAGGCAATGCCCCTTTGCAATGTAGAGATAAGTGCACCCCAAGGAATGTCCCAGAAAAGTGTCAGAGAGAGGACATTCAAGTGGAGCATGAGGGGCTCTGAACACCCATGCCAGGGCCAACTGTGACACAGCACAAAGTATTTCTGCAACCTAATTGCATCAGCACAGCCTTTTCACTATGGTCCTGTCATGAATTCCTTGCAGATTTGCCATGGAGGGGCAGAAACTTTAAAGGCATCTTCTTACTATTGCTTCAGAAGAGGCTGAGTCTCTTATTAATTTAAAATCCAGCAGCAGCAGCTGTAAACAGAGTGCACTTTCCACAGTGAAACCCTGTAGTCTTTCACTGCCATTGCATCTCTGTCTTCATTTGCAAGGAATGGGTCAGATTAGGGTGGGTGTGGAGGGGACTGGAATGAAGGTGGCACATACCACATGGGCTGGCACTTGGGATTGAGTGGCTCTCTGAGGTTATTTTTGAAAATGAATGCCTTCCTGTGGGATCTTGTGTTCCCAGACTTCATCTTCACAGGTTTTTTTCTCCCATCCCCGCAGGGTTTTACTCACAGCTGGCGAGGAGCTGGGTTGCTGTTGAGCCCCGTGCCCCTTAGGAGCGCAAACACTGTGCCCCTCTGCAGCACCTAGACACTGTGTTGTGTGATCAGAAGGTTGTTTCTGCCCACAAAATTTCCCAGAGCTGTCCCCAGCATGGAGCACTGAGGGCTGCTCCAGATGTCTTGCGCTCACAGGGCAGGTTTTGTTCTGAGTGGGTAAGTTTGTCTCCCTGGGAGCCCTTTGCCACTTGTCACCTTTGCTTTGAGGCAGGAGTCCACTCTCAGCTACCAGCATTCTCACCTGGTGGGAACACAAGTCTGCGGCCACCTCTGAATTTCCAGCCAGGCTGAGGGGGTGTTGAGGGCCAGACCTCTGGGTGCTCAGAGGTCTGATGTTTCCCATGCTGGGGCCTAAATGCAGCAGTGTGGTTTATGGCAGACAGGCAGGAAGGACACTTTCCATTCTGTGCAGCTCTTGTTCCAGTTCGATCCCAAAGAGAGCTTTTCCCGACTGACCTGAATTACCTTTTCATTTTCTGACGAATGTAAATGTCAAGCACATAGATGAAGAATAAAAGTGGAGATAAACACCGTGTTAATAGTAATCATTATGTAAATATCTGAGCCCATGAATTTCAACTCACGTAATTAGTTTTACAGTTTCCTTTACTTGTCAGGACTTGCATGAGTATGGCTGAGGTTTCTCCTAGCTGCTCACAGGATAGAGCCTTGATTGCTAAACTACATGTGTTTTGTGTGTGGCATATGGCAAGGGCTCATGAAACGTAATTGCAGAGCATTAATGTTCGGCTCTCCTGCGGGGAGTATCACATCCCGAAGGGTGACTTCTGTCAGTAACATCAAGATCCTATAGGAAGGGAGCTTCTTTTAAAGATCTCAGCCATATGATTTATGGTAAATAACACTTGTATTCCCACAGTATGTGTTTCTGCTCTAGAGGCTTGCCCTTGTTGGTGCTCAAATTTGTTTTTGTTTAGCACGTCACAGGACTTGGAGCAATACAGTTCTGGCAAAATGTGTGGGATGGCTATGTAAACAACATCCAAGCTTCCTATGTAGTCTGTGCATCCTCTCCAGTATGTTTGAATGATCCATCTATGCAGTTAAAGTACACCCACTAATACAAGTTAGTGCAAAAACATGGTTATTTAACAGGAACACTTAAGTTACATTTTTATAAAGAGAACAAGAGGATCCCCTGGGACTTTGTTGTACAAATAACAAACGACAGAAGCTCAATTAGTGAAAGCATAGAAGTGAAAAGTGAGAAAAAAATCATGCAGAGTCAAATTCAGTAGGTATATTAGTTTGTGTAATATACTGCTTCTTATACATTAAAAGGCTGTATTGAGGAATGAATTACCTGCTTTTCCTACGACAGTTTTCTAAACTGAGGTTGTCAGAATTTTTTTGCAGCGTTCTGACTCAAGATAGGAAAAGTCAATTCCTTAATTCTAATAGATGGAGGTGTCACTTTGATACTTCCATTTACTTTTTTCATTACAGGAAGAGCAGAAATTGTCCAGAATTATTTTTTCATTTTGTGTTCCCCTGAGACTCCAACAATAACCGGTGATAGGGGGTTTTTTGTCCATATAATTTTAGATTAATGTTTTCCAAGCAACAATATATAGAAGCATGAGTCTCAACAGTTGGCCAGCAAGTAAAGCAGGAAGGAATTGAGTTTACGGAAATAAACCAAATCCCTATTCTTTTTCCTTAGAAGCTAACAGCGTGTTTCCAACAAGGTGAGACTACATAACAAAATGCTGCACTCTGGCCTGTGCATGCAGAGCTCTTTGGTAATGTGACTTCTGAAGCACTTTATGCCTTTCCTAGAACTAAGCCATAGTTTCTTTTCTGATCTCCTAAGAGAGCCCAGGAGCCAGCAGGGCTGCTTGCAGCATGTGCAATATGCAGTTTGCACTGAGTTCAGACACTCCAGAGCCTGATTTCATGCAGCTTCACATGCTTTAATGCAGCTCTCACGGTACTTCTCTCTCCGGGACTGCCAAGTGTCCATACCAGCCAGTGGTCTCATGGGGAAAGTTCATCTGTAGAGAATCCTGGGAATAATCCCCAGGGAAAATGGCTGCTAAGAAAAAAATTAAATTATCAGTGTGTATGTCATTCTGTCAAAAGAGTTTCCCAATTAATTGGTTCAAATTGATTGTTGTCGGTAACCTTCTTCTGTCAGTCACTGCTCCCATGTATTTATGTGGGGCTTACTGATGAAACTACTTGGAAACAAGTGTGAAATTATGTATTTTGCAACTTAAATCACTCTTCACCAGCTAAAAAGGAAAACCAAGGTGAATACTGACACTGGAAGAAACAGGGTCTTTAAAGGAACTTTTCCACGGTGGGGCTCTAGCTGTCAGGACCAGTTCTATGGAGTTTGGCTGCAGCCTCCACCTCAGTGTGCTGCCACCCTGGGAAGAGAGAAGATATTTTCAGAGCAAAGGTTGTCTTTATAGACCATTTTTGAAGAATGGATGAATGTGTCCTTTTCTGAAATGGCAGTTTGTTTCTCAATTACTTTTATGTTCTTATATGGAATTGAAAACTGTACAATTCCTTTGACCTCTTAAGTCATTATATTAGTAAATGTTTCAGAACTCGAGTCGCTACTGTGTCTGTCACCAAAAGCTGACAGCTCATTGCACCTGCTACAAAGATGCTGTGAGCCAGGGCTTGGTATGGTCTTGTTTCGATTAGGGTTGGTACCAAATTTTGGGATTTTTACCAACATTTTGCCAGTGTTGCAATTGGGTTTGCAGGCACGAGAACACAGTCCTGGTTTTAAGCAATGACTACGCTGGCTCCCTGTGCAGGAAACCCAGAAAGCAGCCTTGAAACTTCCTTTCAAAATGTGATACACTGCATGGCTGACGGCAGTGCCCAGAAGTGAAGCAATATGAGCAGCATTGCTTCATTTAATAATGTGAGATCCTTGCAATGTGTTTCAGTTTATATTATTCTGGAGATAAGAACCTTTAAATACTGAAGGAGCATACAGTGTACAAGCATTGTATTGACATTTTTCTATGCTATCATAACCATGGATTCATCTGCTTGTCCTTATGTTAGCAATTCAATTTTAATCCAGGGCAATAATGAAAAAGTGCATTAGCGGGGAAAAACAAACTCTTCATAGCCTGTGTTCCTGATATTTTTAGGAAATTGAATTGCATTTTCTGTTGACAATAATAGGCTATCTTTAGGTCTGTGCTGTGAACATCCATGAACAACAAAAATGGGTCTGCTAATGCATTGTGAGCCAGAGGAAAATAGACTATTTGTAGCTCTTGTGTTGGGGGGCGGATCTGGAGCCCTTGTCTATGCCCTGTGGCACTTTTACTCTGCAATTTCCTGTGAGGAATTGGAGCAGCTCCTGGGGTGCAGGGAGGCACTTCTGCATGTGCTCACCCTCAGCTGGGAACCTGCCTTGCTCAGGAGATGTTTCTGCCAACCTCTGTAGATGGGTGATGGTGCAGGGCTGGGCTGAGCTGCCCTCCAGGCTCGGGGCTGAGCAAAGCTGGGGTTCAGGGTTGAAGTGCCCAGGCAGGGGCAGCTATTCCTGCCTAGGAAGGGCAAAATTGCCCAGAGCTGCAGGGAGAGAATCTAACTGACAACAGCAAGAGTCCCTTCAGATGCTGAAAACCAAATCCTTTCCCTTTTTTTTTTTTTTTTCTTTTTAGGAGCAGTTTGGTGGTACAGGCTTTTGCTTTACACAGTACAGGTGATGAACATAGGCTGTTCAAGCACAGGTTTTCCTTGCCACAAGACAGCTCTGGCCCCAGCTTTGTTCAAAACTTGGAGCAATCAGGTGCTCAAGAGTGCCATAGAAGCAGAATCATTCGGATTCCATTTTTTAAATAATTTAATCTTTCTTTATATATGTCTATAGAGAGGACTCAAAAATCCTACAAGATGGAGCACAGTATGAGATTTATTTCCCTAAGTTATTTTTTCTAAACTCTTGCAAAGAATCTTCCATTACAATTTTGAGCTTTATTAAAAAAATCCTAAGGGAAATGTGTACTATACTCTATTAAACTACTTAGGATGTGCTCCTAAGAGTCACTCACACTCCTCCCACATGCACCTTCCCACAAGTGAGATAAATTAAGAATGTCACTATCTTTAATGCCAGAAGTATTTCCATCTTCCACTGCAAATATGCAGTGATGCATCTAGAATAGCACTGTCAGGAGAAGAAATCTTCACATGAACAGAATTTAGCTATTTGTGTTCTCTTTCTACGTGCACTTAGTGTTTTATCGACCGGGGATATTTTCTTCAGCGGGATCATGTTGGCTGCAGGGAAATGGAGAAAGAAAACTCCTGTTTCTTTAGATATGAACCTGTTCTGAGTCCTGCCCCTTGGCCAATCTGACAGCCTGCACCTAGATCAGAGCCTTGAGAGGCTGTGGGTGTTGACTAAAGGGCATTGCACTTGCTAATAGCAGAGTGGGCGCGGGGAGATTGGTCCAACACGTGCTGGTGGTGCTGACCGTGGCCTTCACCTCCTGGGTCTGTGCAAAACTGCTGGCTCCAGTGGGGAAGCAGATGGGAGTGAGGACTTGAGAACTAATCTTGTGTCTGTGCTTCTGCCTCTGTGACTAATTGCTCTGAAATTTGCACACGTAATAGCTTTCGCTTTTCCTAATACCTCTTGCTAGGTTAGCATTTAAAAAAGATGTATTTTCTTGTCATTAGCAGCACTAGATGCAAATGGGGAGGCAGATAGATACGCAGTGCTTATTAATTAAAATAGAGCCACAAATTTCAGGGAGTGCTCTCAGGCTCCAAAGAGTACCTGATCTCGTGTCCAATGCATGGCACAGTAGCAAGAAATGCACCTCCTGCACCACTCCTCTATGGGGACATACAAATTAGAAATTTCAAGGGCTGTTGAACACTGTGAATTTCCACTGTGGATCAGCACAAAGTTATTTGGCACAGGAGGTTCTGTAACTGTGATACATTGGGAAAGTTCATATTGTGCAATGGCCCTAAAACTCACTCATCCTCCTCTAGTATGCAGAGATCCAGTGCTAAGATGTGTTTAATATAAAGCAGGTAAGATACTAGCTGACTAGAGCAGTTTTTTTGTCTCTTGTTGCCTTTTCATTATTCATCTTAGGATCATCTCCTATGCTATTTATATCCAGCATAAATAATAATTAAATCGGGGGACAGAGTTGTGATGGTGTGAATGTGAAGAAAAATTCCATGTCCCTGATGTTGCAGAGTTGGAAATCCAGCCAGGACTGGGGGAGTCCTTAGTCTGAGGAAACGTGGTCCATTGGAAATGCTTATTTCCCCCAGGAAAGCATTAACATGCAAGCACTACTCTTAAGTGGCCAGAATGTAGTGATTAAAGTGCTCTTGCTGTGTGATCTTGGGCCTCTTGCCCTTTCTGTTCCTTAATTAATTTCCTCTATCATTTATGTATTAATAAAAACAAATTACCTGCTTCATGGGAGGTGAGAGGTTTTATTCATTTATGTTTGCAAACAGCTTTGAGATCCAGGGAAGGAAGGAAGAGGCTACAGATGTGAGACGGCTGTATGTAGTGCATGAATGATATATGACAACGTTTTATTCCTTGGCAGTCTGATAATTTGACATAGGAGTAAGTCTTTTTCCTTTCTACTGTCTAACTTTCTTTTTCTGACATTGTCATATGAGGCACAGCTTTTGCCTCTGGTGTGATACATAAATGAATGGATGCATGACACTTTGATTTTGGGTTGATCAGTACCCGTGTTTCAGCCTTCTTTCTTTCATGAGCATTTATGGAGAAGGGCACTGCCCAGTGACTGTGGAGTCATCTGCCACCAGGTCATGTATTTGAAACTGATGTTGGGACTAAAATTTATTTCCATGTCCCATCTTTAAGGAATAAACATGGATTTATCTCTTTGAGTGATGCTCTGTTTTCTGCTATTATCAGTATTGTAGCTGCTGTGGAAATTATCCTGCATGGGACAGAGGTGTACAGATAGGAAGTTTCCAGATGGATATGTAGAGTTGGTTGTTGCCTACTGACACACCTTGCACCACAATTCAGATTTTTAATGTCTTGCTCTGAAATTAAACTTGATCAAGGTCTTACAGTCTGCATGCAACATGCAGTAGCACTGGCCAGAGGCTGCCTATGTTGTCAGTAGCTTTACTGGTGGAGTTCAGCAAAGGCTGATGCATGCCCATGAAAGACAGAAATGTGCTATCAGTGGATGCTTCTGATATTTTTACTCCTGGCGAGTAATGCAAACAAACACAACAATTTCTTCCAACCTGCGCAAACCAGTCTCAAGATGGAAGCAACATGAAAAGCCAGCATCTCTTCTCTTGTAATGTCTAATAGCAATGTCTAATTCTGGATTTTCAAAGCTATTGCCTTGAGGTTATGCTGTGATATGGAGCGTGTTTGTGCACAGGCACTGCCGCGAGAGCAGCTCAGCACAATTCAGTATGCAGTGAGCTCCTCATCTGGGATCCCCTTGGATTTCCTCAGCAGGCACTAAGGATGTGTCATCCTTTGAGTTATCTCTTACTTTTAACACAGCTTTCCTCCATGAAAGCTGTTTTGGTCTTGACTCCAGAAACTTTACACAGAACGCCTCATTTCACAGTGCTTTGCTGCAGAGTTTTGCCGGGGGAGCAGTTGGGGGGTGAGAAGATGAGAGCTGCCCCTGGGGCTGTGCCTGCCTTCACCCCTGGTGTGTGTCATGCCTTTTTCATCAGCAGTTTCCTTTGTGCCTCTCTCCGGTTTGCTTTCCCCAGGGATTTTTAGAAATGGTTGATGCCTTCCTGGACTGAGCTGTGTGGGAGAGGGAGCTTCAATTTCTCTTGGGTGTTTGCAGGATGCAGCTCACACCATCTCCCATTGTCGATTGAAGCCGAGGTGTCCTGTTACTTTTCCTCTCTTGAATGTGCAGGGTTTATGCTTGTTTCATGATCTAAGTTCACCCGGGGGCAGAAACTGTTGTGAGGCAGGGAGAAGAGGAACTGTCTGCCTTGGCAGTGTCAGAGTGCTCCTGGCCCTTCCACAGCAGCCTTCCCCTGATTTTGAGGGAAAATTTCCATGCTGCAGGGTGGTCTCTCAGCAGATGGCATTGAAACCCTCTGGAGGATCTGGCTGATGTACTCCTCAAAGACACCAGGAGTCTTGCACTCCCCTGACAAGCTCTCAGGTCCAGGACCCTGGGCAGCCCAAAATGGTGAGTTCGTGCCACCCAGCCCTTCAGAGCTGAGGTCTGGTTGACGATGTGTATAAAGACCTCACGCTGTTCAGGAGATCGTAGTGTTCCAGAAATCCTGAGCTAATTGCACAAAAGGTGAAGCTGCAGTACAGCAGTGATTGATTCAGCCTCAGGCCCTATACAGCAGAGGGCAGCTTGTGGAAACCAAAGACCAGGCATGTGATTGCAGACCCTCAGTTCAGCTAAGATACCATGATGCCTGACCTTGTTAGGAAAAAGGCACAAAACACATCTCCCTGGATTTTTCCTTGCTGTGTCAAGTGAAGCTGTGAGCTTGGACCCAAGTATTCCTCCCTCTCTTGCAGAGCACTGTGTTTTCCTCTCTGCCTGGGAAACACTTGTATACCCAGAATCCACTCCTATAAGCTCACAGGGAGGAAAACTTATGACTTACTGATTAATACATAGATGTAAAGGGATTTTGGCCACAATGATAAAAGCTGATACTGCATGTGTAGGGTGAGGGAGTAATGCAAACAAACAGGGCACATATAGAGTTTTATCAGGGACCAGGAGAATTTTTTTAAGGGCGTTTTCCTTAAATACTAATATTATGGGGAAGTTAATGCACAGCCACTGCACAGTTGCAGGCTTCCGGCCCATAGTCTGGGATAGCCCCCTGCATGATTCTCCCTCTCCCAGCAAGCCTGGTCCACTTCAGAGCGCAATTTTGGGCTGCACATGGAGTGGGACAGACTTTGCATGTGACAATGTCACGCCTCTGCTTCCAACATCTATCAGCTTCCCTAGCATAGACAGTCCCTGCTTCTAACAGCGGACAGCTCCTGCTCCAGCCTGACTATTTGGTTATTGAGGTCTTGAGAGTGGTGTTTGAAATTCATGTATGGGAAAGGGGGAGAAATACTGGCATTTCCATGCATGTAGCTTAGTTCTTTACAATGGTTTTCTGGAACCCTTGAATCACGGATGAAGTATTCCTACAGGGTTGTTTGGTCTCTACAGAGGTACCTTTGCAGTGGTGAGAGCAAGGTGCTGAGCACCAGCACTGTGTTTTTTGTCTCACGCCTTAGTTCAGCACAGGTAGGTGATCCTGGCAGCACAGAGTAATCTTCCCTTTCACAGCTGCACTGCAGGCAGGGGATCAAGGGGATGAGGGATTTGGCTGGCATTTGTGGACTAGGGATGACTAATGTTTCCCTGTCACTCTCACATCACCGCTTGCATCAACCAGGACCGTGGGATCAGCTTGGTGCAAACGGGCTGAGCGTTGGCGGCGATTTGTCGTGGTCATTAGCACAGTGTGAAGCGCTGTGGCCACAGGCTCCTGCTGGCTGTGGCACTGTGGGGTGCTGCCTGCAGACCTCTCTGGGACACCCCATGCAGCAGCTCCCATCTGTACTGCTCACCACTAAATGTCAGTGTGAGCCTATTAGAGAGAAGCTGGGGGAAGCGCCAGTGGCAGCTCAGCGGGCAGTGACGGATCGTGCGCTGGAGAATGATGGATTTACTTATTTAGGGCTCTGTTCAGCAAAGATTCAGATCCATGGGGCTTGGGCTTAATAAGAGTTGGGGAGATGAAGCTGTTACAGCGGCAGAGGAAACCACAGTACTTCAGGCATTTCACAGCATGGCACTGAGGCATTTATTTAACCCACTGCGCAGCACTGGGGCCAGCCCTGCTGATTGTGAGGAGCCCTTTGCTCTGCCACTGGGTTCAGCCACCGTGAGACTGCCAGGTGCTGCAGCAGCATGGAAAGGGGTCTGGGCTCAACCTAAGCTTTGTATCAGCAACTCTGAGCAGATACAGCCCCTCATTGCAGGGACTTCTCAGTTATGCTTCAGCTTTTGCTTTGTTGGAATGCACTGAAGGAAGGAGAATTGTGGCATGGGCTTTGTGACCTGGGAGTAGGGTGTTACCAGTGATCATAACTGGTTTACTAATCAGGGAGACCTTTCTTGTGAAATGCCTGTTAGCATGCCCCAACACTAAGTGGGGCAGAGACTCCAGCTGACACTGCACCCTGCAAACTTCTGGTGTGATGCAGCCCTAACTCCATGTCCAGGATTTGCTATGCACCTTCTGGATCCAGAGCACTTGTTTGACCTGATCCAACTTGGTAGGAATTGCCAGGCTTAATCAAGCCAGTGACTTATGGGCTCTGAGAGCCTTTCTTAGGGCATGGCAGCAGCAGTGCCCCGCCAAGGGAGGTGTGGAAGGGCCCTGGCAAACATCCAAGTGATATTCTTGGGGATGCGTCACTTCCTGGCAGAAGTGTTTGGCCTGGAGCATCAGCCTTTTCTCAAGCAAAAAACCAGAAAAGCACAGTCATAGAGCACAGAGATTATAAGGAAAAGGTTTTGAAAAGGTGTCCCTGTTTGAAGCGCTATCCAAGGAGAGCAGCTGCTCTTCTTTGCAGCTGACTTTCCTGCAAGAGGGTTGGAGCCATCTCCCTCCTCCTCCTCCTCCAGACAGGTCTTTAGCAGTGGTTTTGGTAGGACTGCCTAGTTCTCCTGCATGTCTCTACTCTGCTGGGACACCCTTTAGTTTAATTACCTCCTCTGTGTCCATTTACCACTTTCTGGGACTGTTTCTTGGCTCCAGCTGCCAATCTGAATAACCACTTGAAAAACCAAACCAAGACAAACATCTATTAAAAGTAGCCAAGTTGCTAATTCAGACAGATCAAGTGGGAAGTGTATCACCTGAAGGCTCAGCAGGAGGAAGAACTTTGCAGTTTCAGAGAGGGGTGCAAAACTGTGGGGGTGAGCTGTAAGGCAGCTGCTGAAAAGAGACCTTCATACGGAGGATGCTCTATCTACCTGTGAGAGGTGTCTGCAGCTTTTGCCTAATCTGCTAATATTCCACTCATTGGGTAGGTAGTACAATAGAAAAATGAGTGGGAATAAATCAGAAAAGCTGGAAATTTAGGGTGTTATCTGCAAAATGCAGGTGGAAGAAATGTGTTCTCTCTTAAAGTCTTCCCACAGATTTAATTCCCTTGTGTCTTTTCTTCTAATGTCAGTGCTTAAAAATAGGACTGAAGAAGGAATATAACATTTTTGCTAGTGTTAAGCTGGCAGCTAGTTAGTGCTGGCTATTTATTGTATAGGCCAAATTGCTCAGATGAGACCTGCTTTATGGATGTGTAAAATGGCTGCTGCTCTCACGAAGCAGGAAAATTGGGAATCTTTTATCTTTTTTGCTTCTTAGGAGGCACAGTGACCTGCAATGCCTTAGCTTAGGGTAATGAGTCTCTTCTATCTGTGCTTACGCACCAGGTAACAGCAGGTCAACTGGGCTCCTGGTAGAGTTGGGGAGGCTTAAATAAGAACAAACAATTTCTCTAATGATCTCTGCTGGCCTCCTGGGGGAAGCTCACCTAGGATAATGCTGTCCCCTGCTGAGTGACCACTATCATCCTTTATTTCCAAATCTGCTTCTTGCACTTCTGTGGTTAAGAAGGATTTAAGACTTAGCAAAAGGCAGTGTGCTGTCTGGGAGAGATTTGGCTCTGCGATGCACTTCCTTCTGGGTGCTGGTCTGAGCTCTGTGCACTTAAAATACCCAAACACATCTTTGAGAACATCTGTATGGAGGCACTCTGCATATGGCAGCTGTGTGGTTTTGCTGCCTGCTGGAGCAGAGTCTGCTCATCACCTACAAGGCACAGTGCTGTGCTGGCTGGAGCCTGAACGTGCTGCTGCTTTTGCTGTGCATCTGATTTTAAATTCAAAAGTTACTGGCTTTGGATAGTGGTGTGACTGACTGAGTGGTTTTGTGATGGGCAGGGGGAGCAGCAGAGCAGCTGAGGTCCAGCAGTGGGTGTGCAGTGAGGCAAACCTGGGTTCAGATTTACTGGCTGAGCTGCTGGCGAGACCTTACAGGAGGGAGTTAAAGGTAGAGAAAATGGTGGCATGAGGGCAGGCTGAGGAGATGGGGACACTGTCTCTCAGGGACTCCTGCCTCTTCTTCCACTAGTAGCGGGTTGAGTAAACTGTTTCTTCCAGCCTGGTCCCTTCCTTTGTGTGATGAGAAGCACTATGGACTGAACTGCTCTTCTGTGGAAGTGATCTATCTGCGGTGAGTGGAGCTTGGTGACTCAGGGAGGTAGGTAACAGAAGAATAAATCCTGGATGGGTGAGTGGTGCTTCCCTCCAAAGACATACAGCCTCCTCCTGTCATCGCCTTTGAAGAATTAGCTTGGTTTTCATTTAAAATATGCCAGCCAAGCAGCCCTGTTCAGTGGTAGCATCACAGGATGCCTCTTGTGTCCTGCAGGCCAGACGCTGGTGACACCCCATTGGCACAAACAGTTGCTGGCATTGCCACTTCAGGGGCCCATAGAGTACATTTGTGGTGCCTCAAGAAAACATATCCCCCTTTCTGAAAACTATATGAGATGGAGCAGCACCTTCTGTTTATGCTCCCTCCTGCCAGGCTTTTTAGCATTATTTATTTAGCAGCTTGAGCTCACCAGCCTGCAGCACCTTCCCTTTGAGCCATGGTCCATGCTGTCCCTCGCCATGGCAGGCTGCCCACTTGCCGAGTGTGTTTTCCTTGCTGTTCAGCTGCTTTAAGGACCTGCTCACCAGCTAGGGTTTGGAGAGTTTAATAATGTCTCTTTTCTGTACAATGGCCTTGACAAGCCAGAAATCCGCCCATTTGCTGTTTTGAGCAATTAAAATGATGACACGTAACCAGTTGGCGAGAACGCTCTGCGGTGGGAACTCCGGTCCTCGGCGAGTGAATTTGTGTGTAGCTTGGCACAGAACAGCCCTGCTGACTTCCCAGGCTGACATTGCTTTGTTACTCAAATACAAACATCTAAACCCAGCATTAGGCACTGCGAGCCGCGCCAAGGCCGGCTGCTGTCATCGGATAATAACCCAGCATGTTGGGGTTTGCTGTTCTAATTGGGCAGCCAGGAACCTCGACGGATGGCAGAGCTTATTTATTGATTGCTCTTCAGATCAGAAACTGGGCGGCACTGCAGGGAGCTGGTAAAGGAGGAAAACCATTTTAAGTATACTGCACGTGCTCCTTTGCAGGATTAATGAGGGGGGACATGGTAATGTGTGTTAACAGGAGGCACAGAAAAGCAAAAGCTGGTAAACTTGCTTGGGTTTCCTTTCCATAGGAGAATTGAGAGAGATGGGGAAATATAGACTGTAATAAATGTTGCTCTATTGCTGGGACCTTATAGCAGAAAAAAAATCTATATCCTTACACAGAAGTTTTTGGAAATTTGGAAATTGTTAGAAAATATGGGGGGGAAACAAATGAAAAAAAAAAAATTATGATGAGTGGTTGGAGTCTCTAGAAGTGGAAACCTTCCCTGTTGGCTACTTCTTCCCTAAGGGCTAGTTTGCAAAAGGCATGAAATGCATGCTATGCTCTTATCTCCTGTATAGCTGGGAGGGATTCACCAGGCCAAATAGCTCAAAGTGTCCAGCAGGGACAGGTTCCCAGTTCTGTAATGGCCATGGCACCATGAAGCATCCCCCAGAGTCACCCCTCACTGTGCTACACATTCCCATCCTCAGCAGCTGGTCTGCTTAGCGTGAGAGAGCAGAGCGGGTTGTGATCCTGTTTGGAGCTTCACTCAGAGGTTTTGTGTGGCTCTGGTGTATTTTCAAAATGCCTGGGAGAGTGGCTGAGACATGGATGCACAGATGTGCAATGAAAGTATAAAAGCCTGTGCTGTCATTTTAGAAACATGTGCTGTTCCCATGGTTTGCCAAACTATTACAATTATCGTAACACCTGCAGCTTTCCTGCAAATTAATCCTAGGTGCTTTTTTTCCTGCTTGCTCAGCTCATTTCCAGCTGCTTGTCACATGGGAGATGCCCTCTCCAGCACTGCGGTTATCGTTTCTGAAGCAGCTCCTGGATGAAGGGTGGGTTGCAGGCAGGGAGGTGTGATTGCTCCCTGCCTCCCTGGGGCATTCCCTTATCCTGGCTGAAGGAGACAAAGTGACAGGCACAGCCAGGGATTAGGATGTGGAAGTCTTGGATTTTTGGAAACTCTAGTATCTTCGTAGTGACCTGCTCCTTTTAGAATCATGAGTGAAATATTAAGAATGTTAAGGGAACCAGAGAAATGCTGATGTTGCGTGGGCACTGAACTCATCTGCAAAGCCTCTTTTGTTTTAATGTGAAATCACCCTCTGCTTGCTTCCCTTTTGCATTTGTACACCTGACATTCAGTTGAAAATGTGAGCAGCTTGTGACAGGGGATGTTTTCCTCTGTGTTTGCAAAGCCTGGAGACCTTGGGCTGGGACATGGAAAGGAGCCTGGGTGATCTGGTGGAGCTAGACCTGACCCCGAACTGAAGGATTGTCACTGAGCTCAATGAGTTAGATCCTTAGACTTAGCAGCCTCAGACATTTGCCATCATGTGACTTTTAGGACAGGGTTGGCAACATCCTCTGGGAGAACTATTGGCCCACTCATGGGTGGGTGTCTCCTGGGCCATCCCCAGGATGGACTGTCATGGACTGAGAGATGTTCTTTCAGGACATCTTGGCAGGATTGAATGCAATGGGGTGGGCTGTCTCCACAGAATACTGGAAGGCTTTTGTACCGACATGACTTCATTTGCTAGAGCTCAGTTCAGTGCTGCCTGAGAGATCTCCACTCACGCTTAGACCACCAAACCCTTCTGCAAATGAGAGGGCTCTGTTTTTGTTATCCAATCCTTCCTTGTGGAACAGGAGTGATTTCTTAAACACAGGGAAGTTTGTGATGCAAATACTCATTATCCACCCCAGTTTGTTACAAACGAATTGTAAAGTAAACTTACTGAAACAGAGCACACACAAGTAGATGGATATTTGACTTGGCTTTATGTTTTTTTTTTTTTTTTTTTTTGTTTTTTTTTTTTTTTTTTGTCAGTTTGGTAAGTACTCTAGGTTTTTATCCAGCTTTGTTCCCTTCGTGTCATCCCTTTAGAGTTTTACACAGATCTCTCCAAAGTACAGGAGAATCACATAAAACCAGAAAGAAATAGACAACACAGAGGTAGAAGCAGAACAAGCATTTCAGCATATCAAGCATATTCTTCTAACCAATGTCTTTTGGACCCATTTGGACTCTTCTTGACAAAAAAGTTTAATTTCTACAGTTTTGGGTGTTATTTTCAGGGGTCTCTCCTCTGCAAAATGCTTTGTTGTAACTGAAAAACATTGTCATGCCCATGGCAGTCATTGCTGCTGAGTGTGGTTTCATGTGATGGGTGGAAAAGTAAAGGAAAACTTGCAGAATACTTATGGAAAATATATCAGTTGTAGCCGAGTCTCAGGGCACTTTTCAACTTGTTGCTTTAGCAGTGAAACCTTTTTTTAGTATCTGTCCTAAGCCTTCAGTGCCTTTGGCAATGAAAAACTGTTCTCAGAGGGAATCAGCTTAAAGACTGTTTGTGATCTAGAGACTCTGACTTTTAGATTATATTGTTGGTGGACTTCCACAGGCACTGATGGGAACAAGGAGGTGGTCTGAGGAGGATGTAAGATATACCTTGTTTTTTGTCTTTTTCCCCTCACATTTCACTGAAGAATTGTAATGGGTTGTCAGTAGGAGGACGAATGGTGAAGATAGCGAGGATCACACAGGGAATCACAGAATCAATTAGGTTGGAAAAGACCTATGAGATCATTAAGTCCAACCTATGACCTAACACCACCATGTCAGCTAAAGGTGGGATGTGATGGACAGCGGGGAGCTGTGTCTTCGGCTCCTTTGAGGGCAGCTGCCAGCATCTGTCTGCAGCACCTGTGGTTCCACTAGCTGGGGAAGGCCCTTTCACAGAGGGCTCTTCTAGGTCACACCCAGAGCTTCCAGCGCCTTCTGGTGCAGCCAGGTTTTTATTTTTCTTGTTGAGAAGCCTCCCAAGGGGGCACAACAGGGGGCTGTCTTACTGTGTGGAGAGAAGCACAAACAAAAGCCATGAGAAAAAGGAATGGAGAGTTGTTTTCAGGTTGAGTCTGCCCTAGCCAACAGTTTTGTGTTCTCTTAAAAATCAAAAACTCACTGGAATCAGCCTGCTGGCAGTAGAGAGTCTGCTTTGGAGAGGCTTTCTTTCTGGTTACCTCAGCAGAACAAATTTACTCAGGGCATATCTCACTCCACGAACCAGGTAACAAGCCAATAAAACCAATCAGCCCATTTCCAGGTGGCTTTTGATGCCTTTTAGTAGCAACCTTCCTGCCAGGAGCATTGCTGCTGCCCTGCTGAGAGCTCAAGTGCTGACTGACTGGTGCAGGCACAGCTCTGCAGTGTCTGTGGCGTGTCTGTCCTCTGGGTGGTACAATGGCTTGAAACCATGTAGTAATTCAGTTTGGCAGGGGTGCTGAGGACTTTCAGCTTGCTTGAGGCTTTGGGAGGCCTTAGTCCCCATCCTAAGCAGAGTGCCTTGGAAACCTGAGTGTTTGGAGGCCAAGCTCACTGCCCTCGAAACAGGTGCCAAAGATAGCTTTGATTTCAGAGGACAAGTGTGGTTATGTTTGCTCCTGGCTTGGATCCATCCGGGATCCAGGTGATAAAGCCTGGCTCTGGCGTGTCCTAGGTGGCTGCTTTGCAGGCAGAGCAATAGTCTGGTGAAGCAAAACCTTGAGGGTCAAACCCTCCACAGACAGAAGCAGATGCAGAAGTTTGGAAAAGCTGGGCCATTAATTATGAATGGAGCATGTGTACTTGCCTACTTCCAGGGGACACGGAGCATAAGGGCATCTGCCTTTATACAAGATGTGTACAGGAACACAGTGAAATACAGCGACAGTTAAATGTTAATGCTCATGATCTGATTTTTGGCTGTCTTCCTGCATTTCTGTTTGCAGATGTGAGGGGTTTGTGTGTGGGTTTTTTTGTGGGTTTTTTTTTTTTTTTTAATTAGAAAAGAATTCTTGAAGAACAAAGAGCCTGAGAGTCCCCCTATGTAAGATCTGAAAGCTCTCCTAATAGGAAAGCAGGGAGGAATAATTTAGAAGGCAGCCAAATAAAACTCAGGTGCCTATTAAAAACCAAATAACCTTCCGCTGACATTTGGAGTGGTCTCTTGCTTCTGCAGAGGGAATAGCATTTGTGTAAGCCTTCCAAATCAGACATTTGAGAGTCACTTTTGTTGACATTGACCTAATGGCTGAGGTCATTTAATTTGTTATAGTTATAATGGGACTTTAATTAGTCCTTCTCAGTGCATTATAGTGAAGTCACAAGACTTCTCGACAGTCTCCAATGGTCTTTGGCTGCAACACTGTGCAACTGTGGTTATTTGATGGTTAATTGCAACACCACCCTTTTAGGGTTGCTTAAAGAAAACTGAAGCCTGCTCAATTAGTTAAAGAAGTCTTTTACATACTCAGATCAAGGTAACGTGTTTTTGTTATTTCCTAACAGTAAAACAAAATATGTGGAAAACGTAAATTGTTTTATTGCCCAGGAAGTTGTTTGACAGTTTCTGAAGCAGTACTGAGGTCACAGTCGTGTTGTCTGAGGATGAGCAGCGGCAGAGATCGAGCATATTTAACAGATGCCTGTGGCCCCAGGAGAGCCAGGCTGGGAAAATCCCAGGTCCTGGTGATACTGCTGGAGCCCACACGGGTTGTGTGTGCTCTGAGGAGGAGCCCATCCTGCGCCGCTGAATCCCAGCACGGAGTGGGGGTCTGGGCAGCGGGAGATGGGCACCAGGTTGGTCTCATTGGCCCTCAGCACAGGTTGTGAGTGGACTATCTGGGGGTCTTGGGTTTTTCCACTTCCTTTTGTGGAGATGGGAATCTTCCAGTCAGCCTCATTAATTGTGGATTAAGCAGAAAGTTAGTTTTCCAGAGCTTGGTTTTCTTGATTCTTTTGCCTCTTGTTTTGATGAGTCTGTGTGTGACAGACCACTCAGAGAAAGGGGGGATGTTGTTCCTGTCCAGCCAGGTTTTAATCCTCCCTGTCTGTTTTGCATATATGTACTGTGCTTGTTTCTGTTTTGGTTGGTTGAGGTTTTTTAATTATTTTACTTCGTATTACTGCACTGATGTATTTATATAATTTTATAATCAGAATTGTCTAGAGTATTAATTACTAGAGAATCACATGAGAAAATTGGGCTTTTGTCCCAAGATTTCTATGCTAATGTAGCAAAAATAATCATATTTAAATATCAGTAACTCTAAAACACATTTAAGTTTGGACCATTGAAATTCACGTCTTATATATGTCAAGGGCTCCAAAGCATGGTTTTTCTAAAATACAGGAAGTAACATAAAAGCCTAGGGCTTCTAAAGAGTCATTTCTTGAAAAATAATCTGTATTTCAGCTGGAGGTTGGTAGAGGTGCAGCGAACCTTTAGTGATGAGCTAAGCAAACCTGAAAATTAGGTTTATAGTACTTGTATCAACAGAATGGCTATAGAATTTCAACTTCATTATCATGGCAACTTGCTACAAGTAAGTGGTGGGGCCGTAGGGAGAAGCTGAAGTTGTGCTGTGGGCTGATGGTTTTCTTCTGCTCTGCTCTTCTCTGAGCAGCAGTGGCAGAGAGCAGGGCTGGGCACAGCTCTGCGCTGCCCTGTAAGGCTCAGGGAACATCTGGTGAGATGCATTATATTCTCTAAATCGTTCTCACTTCTCTGTGCTATTACTTCTGTATTTGTGTCTAATACAGCAGCATCTGGCTGCTATTGCTGTCTGACTTCCAAAGATCTCCAGTTCTGGACTAGCTATGCAGAAGGAGCTCACAATAGCCCACAAAAGCAGTTTTTCCTGTGTGACTTCCCCTTCCCCCTACAAAACCCAGGTGTTCCGGTAGAGTTCAGATGTCCCACAGAGGTCCAATCTAAAGAGCTGGGGTGACAGAGAATCTGTCACATCCTCAGGTAAATTGTTCCAGTGGTTAATTAATTACCTTAATTGTTCTGCACCAAGAACAGATTTATTTTTCTGTACAAATGCCTTTGGTTTCCAGACACTGGATCTCAAGATGGCTTCGTCTGTCAGATTAAAGAGCCTCATCTTATTACTCCTCTCTCTGCAAAGGCATTTGCTGTCCACTCTCGAGTCACCTCTTGACCTTCTCAGGGACAGACTAAATGGATTGAATGTCTCTAGTTCCCCACTGTAAGGGAGGTTTATCAAACTCCTATTCTTCTTGCTTTTGCCTGCTGAAACCCCTCCAATTTGTTCTTGTCCTCTTTTTCAGCTGGATGCAGCACAGGCTTGTGCAGTCTTTCATGTCTCCTACCACAACTATGGAGCTCCTGGCCATCTGCTGAGCCTTGCCCTGCTCTGTGCATCCCAGGGCTGAACTCGTACTCAGCTGCTGCTGAGCCCTTAATCCCTCTCTGGTGTCTGCATGAAAATGGGATGGGGAGCATGGAAAGGCCAGTCTCTAGCTCTTGTTCAGCCTGTCATGGCCCATGGGATTTTTGTGCCTCTAATTTGGCCTCTGTCCCG
The DNA here is from genome assembly GCA_013396775.1 of Cephalopterus ornatus. Taxonomy (NCBI): domain Eukaryota; kingdom Metazoa; phylum Chordata; class Aves; order Passeriformes; family Cotingidae; genus Cephalopterus; species Cephalopterus ornatus. The sequence continues at coordinate 729,443 of VZRE01013210.1, forward strand.
GCTATGCAAGAAGAAAAGGAAAGTCCTGAGACAGGTAGCTATGCTGGGCTGGGACGGCGGGACGGGGGAGCAGGGGAGTTTGGCTGTGTTTGCTCACACAGAAGTTCACCAGCTCCAAGTGAGTGTAATTGCGGAGACGAAGTAGGAGCAGCCTGAAAATCACAGGGACGGCATAACATCCTGCCGAGGAGAAAAGGGCCTTTACGAGGTCCTGAACCGGTGTCCGTGCACACGCGGCGCTGCGGTGTGATGTGTGAGCGCTCAGCCACTCCGCTGCCAGTTAGAAATGAGAAATTTCAAGGGCTATTGAGCACTCTGTGAATTTTCACAGTGGCTCAGCGCAAAGTTATTTAGCACAGGTGTTTTGGTAATTGTGATGCATTGGGAAAATTCACAGTGCTCAATGGCCCTCAAACTTCCACCTGCTTGGTGTGGTGGTTAAGTATTAGTGCAGTGGATTATAAGATAAAATATGCAGGAGATACTTGCTGGCTTCAGGACTTTTTCTGGCACTGGTTATGCTTCTTTGTTATTCCACGATCGGTCTGTTTATCTGATGTATATCAGAAGGAGGGAAAGTTGGCTTTCGTGGCTCTGAAAGTTGAGTGTTTTGCACATAGTAACACCTGATGGATCTACCTCCCCTCATGGCCCAGGTGTGAGCTCTGTGGAGAGGAAAGGGATCTCTGGAAAACATCTCTGTCTGTACTCAGTGCCATGTCTGGAATTCTGTTCTGGGGCTGCATTGCTTCTGAAAATGTCCAACCATGAGCCCTGGGGAAAGGGAGAGGGAAGAAGAGGGACCTCTGCCCACACTTCTCTAAAGATGTGCAACTGTAGAGGGGCTACAAGTCCTGGGCAAGTTTTCTTTTAATTATCACTTTTGAAGTCACCTCTGCTCCTGCACTGCCTGTGCTAGGAGGGGCCCTTGGGAAAGAATGCTCTATCTGTCCTTTCATGCACAAATTAATTGATTGGGCATCTTTGCAAGGATGTGATATGGCCAAGTACAAACAGTCAGCGGAAAGCTTTACTTTTTGTTTTACTTCAACCCTGAAATACTCTGGAAAACACAAATGCTGAACTGATGACACAGGCTGTTATTACAATGTAATTAAAACCAGAAAATATTGTTTTCTGCTGTCTCCTAAGCTGAATTGTTGGACTGATCCCGCAAGCTTTGCTGATTTTTCTGTGCTATGGATGGGCAGCTAAAGCAAAATGACCTGTGACAATGTGGGATGGCTGAGATTGTTGGCTGCTGCCATTTGCACTGCAAACTGATTTTTCATTTTTTAGTTTTTGAATGGATATTAGCAATTTGATTCCCCTCCTTCCCCAGCTTTCCTCTCATATAAACACACATAGCTGATTTGCTTTGTTCCACCCAATTCTCTCCCTACATTCACCCCAAGCCCACTTAATCATGGGAATGTGCCTACACACAATCGTTCAATTGAAGCTTTTGAAGAAGTGAGAGTTCACCATCTGAAGGCAAAAGGTGATAAACAAGAATGCTCGGAAAATCCCAGATCTGTGCCGTGAAAGGGTAAGGTGGTTGAATTGGCCAAGAGCCTATTGCAGCCACCTCCTCCACTGTGGAAAGTGAACATGTCCCCTGTGAATTCTAGCAAGGCTGTGCATCATGCTGCAGGTTTTTGGCAGAGCAAAGCACTCCCTCTATGGTGTGTTTGGCTTTTGGAGGCACAGGTGGGACTTTAGTAATGAAAAAGCAAAATCACAACAGTCAAGGTTTGTCATGAGCAAAATGCAGTCACCTGCAAGAGTTTCCAGAAGATGAAAAGTTGGTGTGTAACTAGATAGTTGTGCCATGAAATGCAAGTAAAATTAATGGATGGATTTTATTTTGAGCTTATTGAAACATTTCAAAATTCCCATACCTGACAAGGTTTCAAAGGGAAATTTCAGTTGTCTCCTCCCCACTTCACTTTCTTCTCAGTCTCCTCTCTCCCTCTCACACTATGATTTTTAGTGTTATTAACATAGAAATTAAGCTCATTTTTATAAAGTAACATCTTGACAAGTTGACAAGTGTTTTATATGACACGAGTTTGGGTTGGGAGGCGTTTCTGTTTCCACAATTGCTATTATTCCCTGGCATGGAAACATAGCTGTGTGAAGCAGTGGTTGGGATGCTTATGTTGCATTTTAGCCCCAGTTCACTTGGCAACATACAGCTGGGACACTGTGCTGGATGTAATCATCAGTGTCTGTGCAGGGTCTCTCCAGGTCCTAAAAAAGCCAGCAGAGGATCCGCTTTGTTGCTGCTATTGGAATCGGGTTTGGACCTCTGTGTTGCATAGCAACACTAAATTATTAGAAGAACCCTCAAAAGGGTATTAATGCTACTTATGCATAAATACAGTTTGTCTTGCTCCTGTTTGTGAATTGTTTTTATGCTGTTCTCCAGCCAAGTGAAGGCTTTCATCTTCCCGAACAATGAAACTCAAGTTATTTCCAGAAGGCTTGGTAGCGCTTGCCCAGTGGCACAGCAGCTGTACCTGGTCTTTTCCAGGACAAAAACCTTGGGTTTCATTTGCTTATTACTCACAGATGACCCAGCTTATCTCCTGCCTGTGAAATGGGTTTCTTGGTAAGCATTAGGAGGGGTTGTGTTTCAGGTGTGGGAGTTTCCTGCGTGGATCCTCATTCCCAGCTAGAAAGCACTTAGAGCTCGTCTGTCTTCACTTCTTCTAGGGAAAATCATTCCTGAAAGCGAGGGATATATTTTGCCTTTTTCTCCTACTCTTTGAAAGCTGTCAGTACTAATTTAATTAGTTGGTGCATAATCACAGATTATCATTTCCAAGTCTAATGTATTATAATGTTGTTTATACTGATTTGATGATTAAAGGCCTTGTCAGAGACTTTGTTTCTTTTCAAAAAGAAAAGGTATTTATCAACCTTAAAAAAAACAACAAAGACTTTGTTGTTATGCAAATGAGACATACCAGATTAGGGAGGTTTATTTTACCTGAACATATATTTACAGTTATTTTCTGTATTCTAACTGTCATTTTTATTGTCTGCAGAGCCCTTGGCTTGCTCTGCAAGAAAAATCCTCATCAGGCCCAGCTCTGTCATGCAGTGCTGTGGCTCTGCCCAGACTTGGTCCACGTTCCTGTCCACCCACACTCTCTTTTGCTTTACCTGTGAGCCCTGTCCATCCCCAGAAGGGCTCTCGCTGGCTCTGTGCCTGCTAGCGGGGTCTCTCAGAGCTTCTCCTGCAGTGTGACCCTCTTGCATAGGGCTGTTTCTCAGGGGTGTTCCCAATGCACCGGTCCAGCTGTGTGTTCCCAGGATGGTCAGTGCAGGCACGGGGGGACTGTGGGACACACCACCAGTGGGGCAGCCCGTGCCTGAAGGTAAATCATGGTGTGTCCAGGGGCAAATGGCCCAGTTCGGAGACTGAGAGAGCTCCTTGCTGATGCAGAAAGTGTTGGTGGATATGACACTGCCTGGCAGAGAGGTGCTGTCACCCTTGAGCTGATGGGTCTTTCCCAACTGCCCTTCCCAGGGAACACCACCAGCATTTTACCAGATCCCACTTTATTTCTCCAATCTCCTAGCAAGAAGGAGATTTCCTCTTTGAATCAGAGTGGGACTGAAGATCCAGTCATGTGGATTGGCAGTAGGCAGTAAAGGCCAAAAGGCCTCTCTTCTCTGAGCAGGATACTGTGTAAACTCTTCTGTTTTGGGATGTTTGTTATGTTCTACTTTATTTTGCATATGGTGTTCTGCAAGTGATGGCCATGGCTGCAGGCTGCGTGTCTGTTCCCTGAAAAAACAATACATTTCTCCACCTTCCTGATGGAGCCTTCACTGTCAGTTTTCTGCAGCTGGGTGAACGACTGTGTTTGTCTGTCATCTATTCCACAGTCTGTTATTTAAATTACAAAACTCATTCTTTGCATCAGCATATGCACAGCAAGTTAGCAATCTATGCATAAAGTCCCAGCAGGCAATGATTGTCTCCTAAGGAAGGCAGAAGAAAAGGCAGCCCACTGGATTGACAGAAATATCGCTGAATTCAGATTTGTTCCTGGAACAATTTGGTTTTCTTTCGAAGAAAGTTGCCATTAACATCGCTGCGACTGAACACAGGTGAGCAAGGTGTTGGAAATTAGGCTGCTGTGGTGTAAGAAAAATCCCAGTGTCATTAGCTTGTGTATTACCTCAGTAAAAACAAACCTCAGACCTGAACAATTATGCTAATTCTGCTCTGACTTGCAGTACTGATAACCAGCAATGTGCTGCTGGAGCTGCCCGGCGCACAGACCTGAGGAGCAGGCAGGGATCTCATGGGGCTTTCTGCAATGTTTTTCCTTAATGGTTCATTAAGATTTGGGATCTGGTTTGCATCACTACTGCTTTGGGTATCTCCTCCTGCCATGGATAAGGGTGATGTGAGCCCACTGACTCGTCATTACTAGCGGGGAGAATGTGGTTGTGGGGATCTGCCCCCCATGAAATGGGGTGTCAGTGATCTGGGTGAGCTGGCAAAGGAGACAGATTGTTATTACTGTTATTTTCTTTAATTGCAGGCAACAGTAGGGCTGTTCTGTCCTTGATCTGGGCAGTGGGCAGACAGGGAGGCAGAGAAGTCTGGTTTAGCCCATTTTGCAGGGTGGTCTCTGCAAGACACTGCCAGCAGATGAGTTTAAGCTGTGCTGGCCCTTCCTCAAACCCTCGGGCCACTCTGAGAGCAGTCCCCTGCCCCCACCAACACTTGCTGGGGCCAGCAGAGCTGGCACTGCTTACCATTGAGCAGGGTGGAGATACCAAGAGCACCTTCAGTACTCCAGAAGTGCTGAGCCACCTGGGTCTTAGAGCTTACTGTGGATAAAACAATTGTTTTCACAGTGATCACTGGCTAAACTTTCAGTGGATAAAAAACAATTTAAAAGTAACGAAGCCCTCCCAGACCTTTTCCAGGTATTCTTGCAACAGAAAGTTTCAAGGCCTGGCTCATTAAACGGTCAGGGACTGAGGGGTGTGTGTATGTGCATTTTCTGTCCATACACACATCTGTGTGCATGCATGGGCAGGGAGATGCCATGGAGGCTCTGGGCTCTCTCTGTGTGCTCCAGAGGCTGGGCTGGGGGTCCAGTGAGTAAATCACCCTGGTGGTGCCACCTCCTCAGGGCACTCTGGCTAAAGCCTCCTCAGGCACAGGCATTCTTGCCCAGTGCTGACTGCGCAGTGCTGCCCTAAATGCAGTTCATGGTCACTCGCCTCTCTGGGGTTCAGCTGTATTTGTTCTTGCTCAAATAAATCAGAGGAAACGGCTCCTGCCCTGGAGATCCCGCAGTGCCCCTGGACTGCGAGCACTGTCCCTTGGCCATGCTGCTGCAGCTGAGCCCACTTTCCCATCTCCACACCCTGGGGAATGCTGGGCATGTGGACAACCCTGCTCCCCCTCAAGATGCCGTGAGTAATTTTAACCCTTGGAACAATTTCTGGGTCCCTGGTGATGGTGTGTATCCTTGCAGCAAGGAGATCTGGGAAAAGCTGCCCTTCAGTCTCAGGCTTTCAAGTGACCTTTTTTTTTCTCTGACAGAAGGACAAAATCACAAAAATTAATGTTATAGTTTTTGTTGTTTGAGGTTTATAATGCAATATATATTGGCTGGTGTGAAAGTTCTCCTTGCTGGGTGTAGCCCCTGTGTGCTTTGCCAAGCAGTCTCTGAGTGATGGGGTTACAATGGCATGTCTTAGTCTAACGAGTTTAAGCACAAACAGTTATTATTTCTATAAAAATACATGCTATTAAGTCCTATCAAACTTCTACAGATATTATTATACAGATATTATTATAACACTAAAATGTTAGAAAAGGCTGAACTCTCACCTGGGAAGCAGCACATAATGCAAATCAATAGAGTTGCATTTCTTTACCACTTTATTGACTCACAAACACGCAGCTTGTAGGAGTCTTTCAAGATCCTCCTCAGTACACAACCCCATTATATTTCCAAACACCACTAAAGGACCAGTTTTTTCCCTCAAGGTAATTGCATAACTTCCTTCTGTTTCACACCAAAAAACACTATGCACATCAATGGACTGCAGAGCATGTTTAGATATCTCTTACCCTTCGCTAATGATGTTCAGTAGATCAATCGGGGGAGAGAGTAATTTCTTTTTTTTTTTTCCTCCCTTATAGAGGATCTTGATCTTTCTCTGAGGGGAATGACCTTGACTTGGTAATGCAGCTAAACTGGGAAAGCTGTTTTGCTATTCAAACTGAATTTAGACTAGCTAAATAAGTAGCAGGGAAAAGAACAAATCTTTTCCCTTAAATAAATGTAAGATATTAAGACCTGGCTTTGCAATGATTATAGTCTGATACACAGCTTGCTGAGAGGCGGTATTTTGCCTATGTCTCTAACCTTGAATGTTCCATTCATCTCTGTGGAAATGCTTCCTTTTTGCTATACATTTTGCGCACACAAAGAACAATTTAAAATGTACATGGCATGGTCAGTCAGAGATACCTAACTGGCTCTTTGGAAAACATGAATTGTGCTTCTTTTTTTTTTTCTTTTTTTGTTAATACAAACACAAAACAAGTCAGTGGCACCACATTAATCATTCAAGCCGATTGGAAAGTCTCCAAGCTCCAGCTGAGCTAAAAAAAACCAAAAAAACCCAACCACAAACAAAAACCCCACACACTTTGATAAGAACCAAATGGGAACGAGATTCTTTTTTCCCTCTAAGTTTCAAAAAGAACAACAAAAAAACAATTCGAAGAATTGGCAAGCAAACAAATTGAACTATCATGGCGTTGTAAGGGCCATGCTTTGGCTCTGGAGAAACTATTCATAAATATTCATTAGCCTGGGGAAACATGAAAAACAGGATTAGACTTGTTCATGGGAGTTCATCTTTAGGGTCAATGCTAGGGTGAAAGAGCCAAGACAGGCAAATTGCAGTTTTATAATGTATTTCCTGGGACAGACAAGATCTGCTGTCTTCTCTCTCATAAACAAAAGAAAAAAAGCAGCTTCAAAAGACAGCAAAAAGGTGCTTTCATTTCTTCACACAGCAGAGATGCTGTCTCAGCTCAGGCTGCCGCATGGAGGATGCACACCCCACGTGCTCCCCCCATGCTGTGCCATGGGATGCGATGTCTCTGGCTCTGTGTCCCCAGGGGCTCTGTGTGGCATGTCCCCACATGCTTGCCTGTCTCCATGGACCATGGCACTGCTCCCATGCTGTGTTTGACACTGCTGCAGTTGTGTTGTCCCATTCATCCTGGGATGTGGGATGGCCCCAGGGGTTAGTGCCTGTGGCACGTTTTAGCTCCGTACAGAAATGGAGGGCTTACTGTAGGAAAATATCCTACGGTTTTGAAGCTGCCAAGGTTGCTCCTGAAGTCCTTCCACAGAAAGTCAGTGCACAGCAGAGAGCTAATGAGCTCAAAAGGCAGATAGGATGGGAAGAGTCCACAACGCTTCCAGGAACAACCCCCAAGTTACCAGGGGAATAGAAAATGACTGTGACCTCTGGCAAGACAGCCAGGAGCATGAAGACGTCCATATGTCACCTATCTGCTAGAGGCTGAGATGGAGAGAATTGAGTCTCAGGGAAATGCAGCCAGGTCCAGATGATAACTCAATACTGTAGGACTTGGAGCCACTGCCTTCCTCTGCTTCCAGGGAAAAGGCTGTTCCTCTGTTTCCTCCTGCATTCCTTGGTTGCCTGTTTAGAAGGTGACATTGGTACTGCGTGTTGCCAAATTTCTTAGCAACTGATTTCCACTGCTGGACGGATGACTGTGTGCTGCCATGAGACACAGACTGGCATTAGCAGCATCACTGTGGAATCTGTGATGAGCCCCTGTGCTCATAGGAAAGGAAAAATACAGCATGACTAGAACCAACTGAAAAATCAGCCCTCCACTTATCCACCCATTGGAGCACACAAAGTTGATTGTGTTTTAATGCTGCTAAAGTGAGTGGGTGAGGGGTTTTAGTGACTTTATTCATCATCAGTGTGGGACAGATTCATCATTTGTGATTTCTACACTTAGAGTCATACGAACATTGTATTGGGTTTGCGTGGCAAGGCTTTGGTGGGAGGGAGGAGTGTGGGGGGTGGCTACAGGCGTAGCTTCTGTGAGGAGCTGCCAGAATCTTCTCCCATGTCCAGTGGAGCCAATGCCAGCTGGCTCCAGAACGGACCTGCTGCTGGCCAAGGCTGAGCCCACCAATGACAGTTGTAGCTCCTCTGGGATAACAAGTTTAATAAGGGCAGAGAAAAACAAAACCCTGCACGATTGCAGCTGGAGTGAGGAGTGAGCATCTGTGAGAAGAAGAGCTCTGCAGACAGCAAGGTCAGTGAAGAAGGAAGGAGAGGAGGTGCTTCATGTGCCAGAGCAGAGATTCCTGAATTCTAGATATCAATCTAACACCCCACCCAGCACAACTTGAGGCCATTTTGTCTTGTCCTGTCACTTGTTACTTGGGAGAAGAGGTCAACCCCCACCTGGCTACAACCTCCTGTCAGGGAGTTGTAGAGATGGATGAGGTCTCCCCTGAGCCTCCTTTTCTCCAGGCTAAACACCCCCAGCTCCCTCAGTTGCTCCTCATAAGACTTGTGCTCCAGACCCTTCACCATCTTATGTTGCGCAGGAATATGATCCTTAAGTCGGGTAGTTGGGACAAGATGTTAGAGCCTCTCTGCCATTGTACCAGGACTAGGAAATGCAAAACACCTTGCAAGGTGTGGATGGGGAAGTACAGCCTAAGAGTCTTGGCAGAAATTGCACCAGTTTTGTAGACAAATTGGGCAAGGATGAAGCTGAATTTAGGAAAACAGTAGCTATAAATATTTTCTGTTTTGCTATTAGCAACAAAGCCATGGAAATAAATTGGTCAGTCTGCAGGATCCAGCTGTTAAATATCAGCTTTCCCAGTTCCACTGGGAAATGCTTTGTCTCATGGTACTCAGGATACTGTAATATTGCCTTGCATTTTTGTCTCTTCTATGTCTGCAGAGTCATTTCCTCCCTCTTTTCAGTTACTACTGTCACCTCTGATGCCTTTTAATATTCCACAGTAACTCTTCCCAGAAGCACCAGAGGCTGAGGGGAAATTGGGCTTGTTCCACTGGAGCCTCTTTGTGCAGGGTTTTCTGTTTGCTGATTATTATCTTGAACAAGCAGAATCCTCACAAAGGAAGAGGGAGGAAAAGGGTGCTCACGTTGAGCTTTTGTACCTTTCCCAGGTTGTTTTCCTCTGCTTGCTGGGTTACAGAGATACAATCACAGAGCTTTAATAGTCTTGCTTTGGGGCAAGGGATTTCCAGCTCTGCAAGGTGGATTTCTCTGAGTTTGATGATCTGGGAAGGCAGAGGCTGCGGGACAGACTATGCAGTGCTATAGCTCTTCTCCATTTCAATTAGAGCTCATCATGTGCTGAGTGAGGACAACCTGCTATAAGAAGTAACCAGCCCACAGTATGGCAGTGCCAAACAACTGATTGCCCTGTTATTATAGAGGGCTTAAAATGCTTCTCCACACTGGGTCACTCTGAGTCTGTGTTTTATCCCAGTCCAGGTGTCTACAGGTGTTGGGGTACAAGGACCGTGGAAACAGCACCCTGACTCAGCCTGATGGGAGCTTCTGGCTTTGGAAGGGCACATGGCTGCTGTTTTCTCTTCCTGAATGCTTACGCATTGCAGCCACTACCAACAGGGAGTCTGGGCCTCATCCCTCCCTGCTCTGCACTCGCTCCAGTCTCTTGCTATTTTCTTTTCCTTGCCCTGCATTGATACTTCCTTCACACTTCTGCTGGTCCTCGATCACCAGCAGCCAGGGCATTGTAGCTGTCTATATTTTAACTTAAAGTGAGTGGCATCTTTTCTCCTGGCAACAGGCTGCCTTGCTTTCTTCCCCTCTCCTTCAATAAAAAGTGACAAGTGCTCCTTCACAAAGCGGTGCAATCAAAGGAGCCGCTCACAGAGAGCTGACAGTAAGTTGTGTGCTGGCTGCAAACTGTTTCACTGTGGGACCGCTTAAATAGAGTTCACATCCTTCCCATCTCTCTCCCTCATGTGACAGTGCCTTGCACCCTTTCTGATCATAGCAGAGCTTATCTCATTGTGGCTTATCTGAAAAATCAGCTCCGAGGTTTTAAAACCATGTCAAAGGAGTTTTTTGTGGTTCTGTGAAGGTCCCCTCAGTGTGGTACGATTCAGCTGAGGGTTCTACCAGAGGGCTTTGCTCCCCGCTCTGCTGCTCAGCACCCTGCTAATTGCTGGGTCAATATATAAGGAGCTTTTCTAACCATTTCAGGATGCAGTGATGTGCGTCTTCCACTCTGGTTCAGGCAATCACAGGCGCACTTCAGATGGAGGATCTCATCTTCCCGAGTGCCCGCGCTGCCTAGCAGCAAGGGAGCCTCTCGGCAGTGCTGCAAATCAATAACATCTCTAGTTCTCCTCCAAATTCCCTGGAGCCAGGGAGTTTACCTCTCCTCTGTCTTCATCTACAGCAGTCTTCCTCAGCACTGATGGGCATCTGTTACCACTGTCTCAGTGCCAAGCATTTGCCAGTCTGTGTTGGAAGCATTTTGATTGAAAAATGCTACTGTTGCTGGTTACAAGCTGATGAGGATGTGTGGGTCACAAGCTGATGAGGATGTGTGTATCCCAGTGTAGCTCCACGCTCAAATGGAGTGTCTATCAGGCTACTTTTGGGCTCTAATGGCAGCTTTTGCAGCATAGTAGTCAATTCAGAAGGTAGTAGTGCAAGCATTGATGGTGGATGCCCCTCTGCTCACCACTGTGGATATGGGCAGGGTAACGGGTGTTTCAGTGAATTATCTTCCCTGTTAGATTATTTTTTACCCTTCTAATTTAAATGAATGTGGCTTTAGCGAACATAGGTGTACATTGGTATGGGCAGTAGGAAGTTCAAATCAAAGAGTTTGCAAGGATTCTCATTCTGCTGCTGTGCTAATGAAACTGAAACACTCCTCCTTTCTGTGCTCTGTGCAAGATAGCTGGACTTTTTACTTTTGTAATTAGTTTCTAGATGATTATCTATTAATATTTTCATTTTTGATTCCATGCCAATGTCTGCTTTTGGCCAAGGTCTCTTTTGACCGTCTTATTTTGCATATTAGTACTAAGCTGCTGAAGAAAACACTGTTTTTGCTGAAATCTGGGAGACTGCACTTGCTGAGCAGACTGGGGTAGCAATTTGGGAACTTCAATAATTAGTCCTTCGTTCCCAGAAGTCTGCACATAAATGTGAACTAACCTTTAGGAATCCTCTCCAGCTCTGACACCTAATATCAAACTTACACTTTGCAACAGGATAGAGAATGTATAATTTATGAGCTAGCGAAGTATCTTTAATTAAACCAGTATTTTCTAAATTTTGACTTAATTTAATTCTAATCTAACAGAAAGAAGCAATCTGGGTCCAGCCCAGGTTTTCCTTAAATACCATCCTTGTTATCTAGGAGACTTTGAATCAAGTAAGATAGATGGTTTTAATTTCCATGTTCTCAGTGTAACACTTGGGGTCAATGTTTGCATACTTATCATAGGCAGTTTACCACTGACAACCACTGTAATTGTTCAACTTTTCCTTGGTGAAGACCTGATTGACTATTATGCACTGTATTTATTTTGTCTCACACTAAAATATAGATGATTGATTATTCCATTATTCTATTGACCAAGGCTGTAACAAGGTGTGACAAATACGTGCCATTACAGTCCATAACCAGCTGTGGAAGGTGGTGCAGTCAGGTAGGAGAATTCTAATGCATGTGACTCTCTGGAAAGCTTTAGCAAACTTTCAGGACACTGTATTTAAAAAGACTTCACCTAAATGAATATTCCTCATTTTTGCTAAGCACTTCCTAAGGATGAAAAAAAAGATAACAAGTCCTTATCTGAAAAACTTAGAATATGATTGAGAGCCCACTGGAACCAAGGGAAATTCTTCCAGTGAGTTGCTGGGCTCTGGGAGGGTCCTGAGGGTAATCCTTCTGTTTACTTCACTGAGAGTTGTGCCAGCCCTAAAAAAAATCACCATTTGTTAACTGCATTAAAATGTGCAGGGAAAGATGTATCTTCTATCACTGATGTAGCACATTAATGTGAATTATATGCCCATATCAAAGGGACTTACAGTTGGAAAGAGAAAAATCCTGCATTTTAAAGCTCTTTATCTGCAACTTGGTATTTGAAATGCCTAATTTAATTATCTTTGAACTTCTTTGTTCCTCCTTAAAATAAATCATATTTAATTTTCCTTTTAAATATCATGCATTGATGGACGCAGCAATGGGGACCGTGGCAACAAAATGGTGTTGAACCAGCCACTGGAAATTAGTAGTAATAAACAATGCATTTGCTACCAGTCTGTCATATTAATTAGTCTTCAGAATGTGTCAGTTCTTTTCATTTGTATTTAACGTTGTCTGAGCTTAGTGCCAATTAAATACAATGTTGTTATCAACTCAGCTTGCACGTGATTGTGTTGGATTAATGTAGTTCTTTTCTTTGATCCATTATAATTAAAAATCACAGTTATGATTTTAAACAAGTGTAAAAATATAATCAGTTTGCATATGCAGCTGCCTTTTTCTTCTAATATACTTTAATAACATTCACCTCTAATTAACAGCTGTGGAAGTCCTGAGCCCTGTTTAGCAGCTCAGAGGAGACTGCAGCATTTTGGAAGCCCCCTGTCCTTGCCCTCTGTCCAGCCACACTGGGTGATGTTTCTGAGTGATATCTGTGGCCCTTCAGTCCCCAAATCCTCAAGGAGAGCTCATCAGATGGGAGCTGAAAGAAAATTCCAGCTTAAAACTTAATACTATTTCACACTCTGAACTTTTCAGGCTTTGGTATTTCACTGAACTCTTGATTTTGGGACCTGCTACTCAGTAGGGGTAAGGAGCAGACAAAATGCCACTGCTTAAACCAAAAGGACATTGTTTCCCATCTTCACCCACTTCTCTGATGCTGACAGACAGGACTCAGACAGCAGAAAGGCTGGAGAAGGCTGCTCCTCTGCTGGAGCAGATAGAAGTAATTAGTCAAATCACTGCAGCGCAGAGAGGGATGCTGGCCCATCTCTCGTCAGGCGGCAAATGACTCATTGCATAACAACTTCAGTAAAGGGGTATTTTTTCTTCTTCTTCTACTTTGAGCAGGGAAATGGAGAAATGAATTTTTCAAAAGGCCACCATGGCTTTTGTTTGAGAGCTTTGCCTTCCAGGTCTCCTAAGGCCACTGAGAAAGTCATGACCTGAATAAATGTCATCAGCAGTCACCCTGGGAGGGATGGAGACCAAAAGCATTGCTGTCCCTTCAAGAGGCATAGCCATGGTGAACTGGTGAGCAGCTGGTGGATAGCTGGTGAGTTGTTGTTATTATTCACCAGCCTGATTGACCCATTTATGCCACGCTGTGCACCAAGCAGTGCTGGGTCCTGCAGGAATAAGGCAGCCCTGCATGCTCATGACATCCACCCCCTTGCCCACACCAGCCACGGGGGTAGAGTACAGCAAGGACATGCAGCCCCCGCAGAAGCACTGCTGGCTCAAAGAAATTTTTCCCAACAAGCAGAAACAAAAGGAAGATTGCCCTCTTACTTTCTGTGTCACCTCCCAGCGAGTGACGAGCAGTCAGCACCGTGTTTGCTGGAAGTTGGCCCCTTCAGCTGAGTTTTGCTCCATCAGCTGCAAAGGGCTTCTGTGCTGTGAGAGGCAGAGTTTGCCTGTCCCACCATGTGCCCTTCCTTACTCATTCCAAAAGGAGGTCAGAGATAACTAAGCAAAGAATTAGGCTTGAATGAGTGGAAGTTAGCGAAACACAAGCCATGCCTTGCTGGCCCTTTGGTAAGTGACACAGTGTTCTGCTGAGGTAGGGCTCTTTGTGCACATAATAAGTAATGTTCCAGTGAGATGAAACCTCAGGCTCCTGATTCAGCTGATATTTCTGGCAAATTGTTGACCTATTGCAGTTTATTCAGGATTTTTCTAGTCCTGTTATAGCAGCTCTAACAGCGACGGATTTGTCATGCTGTTTTTAACAAATATTCAGCTTTTGGGACTCTGAAAGCTATAATATCTTGAGGCATCCCAGATAATAATTGCTTCTGTGCTCTGCAGTAACACTCTGTGTTTATAGGCAAGGAAAATAATTAATTTAATATTAATTAATAGGATTTAATATAGCCAGTGCCAGCTTGTGTCATAGAATAACTCATAGGGACAATTTTAATTTCACCTGACACATGGATATTGATGATTTCTCTCCTGGGCTGGAACCAGAGGACAATGTGGCTGCACCCTGGGCAGGGAGAAGGGCAGCCCAGGTAATGAGAGGTGGCTGTGGGGAAAGAGTTCAGCAAAGCCATTTGCTACCTGGAAAAATTTTAAAGGAGAAAGCAGGAAAATGGCCCTTCTTTCTGTTCAGCCTGGGAAGAAACAACTGCAGAAACAGTCTCCTTGCCTGAGTGTGATACAGTGGTTTTAATGGAGAAAATACTGCTCTTTTAGAACAGTTTTCTCTGCTTTATTGTAGCATGAGGAAAATTTTAATCAAATTTTGGACCTGTTAAAATTTGGAGGAATTTTCAGAGTTCCTGAGAAGCTAAAAAAAATGTAAGGGCATTGCTTATGTCACTCCAAAGAGGAGATGTGTCAAATCATAAAATCATAGAATACTTGGTTGGAAGTGACCTCTGGGATCATCTGGTCCAGCTCTTCTGTCAAAAGCATGGTCAGACAAGATGGTCCATTGTCCTGTCCTGCTGAATCTTAAAAGTGTCCAACACTGGGGAATCCACCACTTCCCCGGGGAGATTATTTCCATGGCTGATTGTTCTGGCTGTGAAAAATTTTCTTCTTGTGTCTAATTGGAATGTCCCCAGAAGTAACTTGTACCTGTTACCCCTCCCTTTTCCGTGTGACTCCTTGTAAAAAAGGAGTCTCCATCTTTGTAGTCACCCTTTAAATACTGGAACATGGCAATAAAGTCTTTCCTAAGACTTTTTTTCTCAAGGCTGACCAAACCCAGCCTTCTCTCCCATGCCAGCCCTTCCTAGTTCTTGGATCATCTTTGTGGCCTTTCTCTGGACTCCCTTTGCCTGTCATAACTTTACTGTATAGCAGGACTAGAACTGAGCACAGTATTCCAGATGTGGCCTGACTAGCACTGAGTAGAGTGGGATAATGACTCCTTTATCTCTACTGGTGATGCCCTTGTTGATGCCATCTGCACCCTGCTGTCTCTTTTTGCTGCAGCAGTGCACTCATCACTCATATTGAGCTTGTAATGGAGTGACAAAACCAAATGCTTCCTTGTGCTTCACCACCTATTAAACCCAGCAAGAGGCTGTGATCAAACCCCTTCTCTCAGTGTTGCTAAAAGGCTTTTATTAGCAGTGGGATGCAGCCTGTGGGGACATGTCACACTGATGTTTCCTTGACAGGGGTCAGAGATCAGACAAACTTCCGCAGCGATGTACGTTCAAGTTGTCTTTCAATATCCTTTGGCTTCGCATTTCATGTCACATTAAGGTTTTCAGAAAATACCCATGTTTAAGACAAAACTCTGGCTGGTGCTTGTACAAGCCCACAGGTGCGCACTGGCAGTTGTTCTTTCTATGATTTTGGGGGGATTTCCCTGAGGTCAGGCTCATCCTTGGCTGCCACGGGGTGGATCTCCAGTGCAGCACAGCCTGCATGAGTGAGGATGCTTGCAGACAGCCGAGGTCTTGGGAATTGCTAATGAAACCAAGTGCTCTGCCAGCAAACTACCCTGGGTCTCCCACCGGCTGTGTAATTAAAGTGGGGACTGTATGGGTGTGAAGTTAATGCTGTATACATAATGTATCTGTCCCAAGGTAAGCCTTCACATCTGTTCTCTGTAAAACTGTAAGTGCAGGATATAATTAAGCGATTGAGAAATAGTTTGAGCAGAAAGCAGCATTGTCCACCAGCAGCTCAAACTGCCTCTCGCTGCAGAGTGCAGGGTGTCTGACCAGCCAGAGTTAGATCCAGCATAAAACCAGGCTGGAGGCACTCCTGGTTAAAAACATTCATGGCTTTGGTGTTTTTAAATTATCCCCCTTTATTCTGTCATTAAGTACAAGGAGAAACTTCAGTCTGTAAATGCCACCAGTTCTCCATTTCACACTGACATTCCCAGGGACAGCAGAACTGCCTGTAAAATGTCTGTCACCCAAAGAAAATTGGAAAAAAAAAAAAATCTTCCAGGTTCCTGCACGCCCTTGTCACTTGTAAATAAGCGGTCACTTAACCCTTTCATGCCCATCTCCTTCTGCTGGTGGAGCTAAAGATGGTGACATACTTGCCTCAACACTGCCACTCTTCTGGGCGTGGGCAGTTCTGGGAGAGCTGCTAATGAGAGGGAAAAGAGAGGGAAAAGAGAGGGAAATACCTGTCCTGGCATTTTAGGAATGTGTTTGGAAGTGCATATGTGGAGTCAGAACTACTCCCTCAAAATATTTGCAGCCATAGCCAAAAACTGAACCACCCACCCAGGCTTTTCTTCCCACCTTACCTACTTTTTGTTTTGCTAAATGTCAGTTTGCTTGTCAGCCTCTGGCTGGGGTTTTGATGTTATTCCCTCACTTCTTTCAGCAGGATCCCTTTGCCAGAAGAGAGAAATGCCATGGCATGACAGCTCTTCTGTCCCGGCTGGGGCTGCACATGGTAGAGGGGGGCTCTGGCAGCACACAGTGTCTGGACAGACAGACAGCACAGCTCCTGGATGGGTGGGCGGCAGGAAAGGAAAGGTGTCAGGGCACCTGTCAGCAGCTGGTGAATTTAAAAGTAAAATGTGCAAACAGGGTGTCTGCACTTGGGTTGTTTCTCCTGGCACAAAGTGGGAGGATGCCAAATGCATCCTGGCCAATTTTCTCTCCCCCCATCACCCCCCAGCACTGACTCCTCAACACCTGGAGATGCATGATAGCATGTATATAATTTAATATTTTATAGTACATGTATATAGATATTTTGTATTCATAATAACTTTATAAAGTATATTTCTATATATGCATATTAATATACATATACACATGCAAATCAATATGTAGCCTTCTAAATATGTTTATCTATTTATATACTATATACAATACATATTTAATGTATATATAATATCATAATAATATATTGTAATAAATTTTAATATAATATAAATGTATGCACATATATAAATGTTTTCTATATGTGTACATATATATATACACACTTGTGTATGTAAATACATGTGTAAATGATAAAGCTCTTTTAAAAGGTCTTTGTCCATGTACTACCAGCAATGTGTATATATATGTATATGTGTGTATATATATATATATGCATGTAAGGATACATATATGCACACATTATTTTAAACATTAAAAAAAATTGAGGTTTAGATATATAAAGACCTTTCTATATAAATACCTGAAAACTTTCTATATCTACATCATCTATATCTAGTGAACATAAGTATTTTGCAGAGAGGGCTGTGGCCCTGGTGCCTGCTCAGCGGTGCTCAGCAGTGCCCACCTCACTTGCCCAGCAGGTGTGGGGGAAGTCCCCATCACTATGGGCTATTGCAGCGCCTGTGCTGCTGCTGCTTCTGCCCCTCCTGTCCAGTGACCTGTGACTGAGTGCTTGGGGCACCTTGGGTTGAGCCTGTGCCTGAGAATTTGTATTTGTTTCTTTGTCTCTTCACGCCGCTCTATAAACAATGGGATTTCCATTCCCCCACTGCCACCTCTATCAGCATTTCCTGGAATCTGTCTGTGTTTAGACCTGATAAACATGAAGAGTGCTGAAGTTTCTCCTGTGGGAGATGCACAGGTGTGCACACACCCAGGGCTCGCTGTCTTGTGACTGTTAATTTTCCCCCTTGTTTTACTGACAATTGTTGTCTCAACCTAGCCCAAAAGTCACTGCAAAGAGCAGCTGAGGACAGTGCAGAGCCAGAGCCCTGCTGCAGGGCCAGCAGCAATAGCTGGGTCTTTGGAGAGAAGACTGAGGGGTGGAAAGGCATGCTTTGCTTCCCAGCTGCTGGATTTGACTAGAAACCCTCTGTTTAGTGTCTATAGCACAGATACTTACTGATGGTTTTTTATCATCTGCAGCCTGATTTATGTCAGGAAAGGTTTGGGATTCAGCATTCCCTTTCCTTCTGGTTACAGGGCTCAGTGGGGCTTGCAAGTGCTTCTGGAGGAGACTGAGAATGTGGACAGTACCCAGAAAACTCAGTTTATCTGGGACACACACATCTGGGCAGACTCAAGGCAGTGTGACTTTCCTGCCTGTGTGCAGCTAGCTGAAACTGCTATGTTGATTTTGTTCTCCATGGAAAGACTTTTTTTCTCTCTCTCTCTCTTTTTTTTTTTTTAATATCTTTGGCTTGAAATTTATGAAGTGCTTGACCACTCATGGATTTCTGCAACTCCACCATCTGCATCGTTACACAGCAGGCAGGTTGGGGACAGGCCACCTGCTTCAGATCTGGAAAGAGCCGCTCAGTTTAAAGGGAAAAAAACTTTTAGGAAGGAGCTGGAATCAGAAATGGATGAAAAATGTCTTCTTAAAAAGACCAAGAATGAGCAGAATCTAAGTGGTACAACACAGGAAGCCTTGGCAACAAAGCAAGTCATTGAATAGGTCAGGAAGGGAAAGGATGAAGGGAGACTTGCTTAGGTAGACCTAGGAAAGACTGTGTAAATGCACAACTTCCACAACCATAGAGCATAGGAAAGAGCAAGGAGAGCAGACTGAAAGGCTGCTGGAAGGGAGCACAGGGCAGGAGTATATTGGAAGGTAAAATGTTATGTGCTCTCTTCCTCAAAGTGGGAAAAATGCCTGGCTTTTGGATGAGTGTGGGCTAAAAGCACCATGGTAAAGAGTCTGAATGCAAAACTGGGGGTTAAGATGTGCCGAAATGAAATAACAAATCCATCAGCCCACACCAAGTTAGGTTTTTTAGCTCCTGATCACCCAGCAGGAACTTACAGCAGGATGATTTTAGGTGTTTACATGCTTCACTGGGTTTGTTGGGCACTGAAGGAGCTGCCTTGGAGAAAGTGGGCACTCTTGTAGTTTTTGAAGGCGGGGGCTTAACCAGGGTATCATCTCAGGGGTGGGATCGTGTTCATGGAGTGTGCCAACCATAGTGCAATTATTTAAGAAGGGCTTGCTAAGTGAACAGGGTCCAGCACTCAGAGCTTGGTCACATTTTTCTGAGAAAGACCATTTACAGAGACATGAAGGCAAATAGGATAAAATGCAACATGATTTACCAAGCAAGATTAACCTGAAATCCCTAACTGATCTTGCAGATAAAGGAAATCCAACAGTTCTCCTCCAGGATTTAAGTGAATCCCTTGCCTTTGTGCTCTGAATATCTAACAGTATAAGCCATGCTGGAGAAGATGGGGATTAATTAAATAACTGAGAAATAGGTGGGGAATTGGCTAATAGAGCCCAGTAATGGAAGGAGACATTTTACAAGGACTGGACTGAAGCTTACATTGATCACTCTCTATCTGCATTAAAGGCCTCAGCAGAGGAAACCTGCTGAGGGAACCTGGTGAGGAGGACGGTCCAAACACACAAAGAGCTTCGGGACATTTTAGTGAAAGGACCTGGAAGACCATGAACACACAGCAGATAAAAAACCTCAACCACTGGTACAGCATGGCAAGAGGCACCCTACTGTCCCCAAAAGCCCCATGGCAAGAGGAAGCACAGCCAGTTTATCATATGTGGTGCACTGTCCTGCAGCTGTGTGCCAAGGCATTGGACTTCCTAGTGCCCTGCTCCAGCCCTGTGCCTGGAGGTGTCTGCAGCTGCACATTGGATGCTGTCAGATGCAAAAAAGCTGTGGTATAATCAATCAGTGCTGGTGGCATCACGCCTAGCTCAGCACCCCCTTGTTCACAGCTACCAGGGAAACCCGTCACAACCACGTTCTGGTTTTCTTGCTACGCTTCTCCCTGCTGTCACCCATCTCTTTGCATGCCTGATTTCTGACTAATGTAAGTAAATACACACCCCCCTTTTTTAGCATAATGAATACTAATTCCTTAATATGTGTTATTTTTCACTACATCTCCATTTCCCTACTATCTGTCTTAAGAACACAAACTTTTTTTTTGCTATCGCTGTTTGTCTGCTGTGTGTATATAATTAGAACAGTTGGCTCAGGTAATTATTTCTTGCTTCCCTCAGTTTATTCCTCTGCTTTGCTCTAGTCTGCCTTGTTGGGGTTTTTCTTCATTTCAGGCTCTTTGGAGGAAGTTTTCAAAGCAGGGTGTGTGGCTTTTAACTCTCCCACCCATTGAATTGGAGGCCACCAGCTGCTAAACCCTCTAAAACCTCTGAGTTTGTTAAACACTCTCCAGCAGCCAACTTTCTCTCATTCCTCATTTCTTATCCTGAGGCTCTAAGTGTAACTTTGTAAATGGTATTTCTGCAAGTGAATTGCCTGGTTGAGAAAATTGCCTGGCTGGTTTTATTCCCCTAGGGCTGCCTAGCATCCAGCACTGATGGTGTTCAGCTCAGTCCCAGCCCAAGGAAGGGAAATGCAGGAGCTGGATCTGGCCACCCCCTCACCTTCAAGCCATTCTTGCTCCAGCAGCAGGGAAAGGAAAACTCCCAGTGGCTGAGGGATTCGTGAAGAGACACAAAGCAAACCCACATTGGAGACCTGGGAAATTCCTGCTCTCCTCTGTTCCCCTGTCAGAATTTGTCTTGAAAGATTTCCTTTCACAGGGAAGTACCTGTTTAATTACAGCTATTGCAAAGACAGTTAATAGATGATGAATACACTAGTATATTTTAATTGAATATATTGAGCACGCTGAACAAAACCACAGCTCTTGACCTTTCTCGTAAGTGAAATGTTACAACAAGCTTCTCTACATTCTCAGCCCATGGAGAGCACGTAGAGGACCACCCATTGGTGTTAGTGAAGCCACTCATATAAATCCCTTTATGACAGGTCAACAATAGTTTGCTTAATGTGCAGTTAGTTTCCTTTCATACAGTTATTGTTCATGTTGGAGAGGAAAAAAGTGGGAGGGCTGCTCTGGCTAAAGCAGTGTTCCAGGTCACTGCCTCCGGCCACTCCAGCCTCAGCCATCCCACAGTAACACTATCGTTACTTCCTGGGAAGACCTTAGGTGATTTAACACTGGTGGCTATAGTTTGTCATCGTGATGGGACAGATCTGTGAACTTACCACCCTCTCCTGCCCTGCAGGATCATGACAAAACAAAGCCAGACTTGTTCAGGATGCCAAGGACCACTGGCCCATTGCCCACCTGGGCACAGGAGCTGCAGGGATGTGGGACCCACACCCCTCGCTGTCCCCTCGCCCCAGCCAGCTTCTGTCTTTATTGATTTCTAAGGAGCACAAGCTTGTGATTAAAGTTTGGTCAAGCTTAGGTACTTTTCTGAATTGGCGCTTGGGTCCTTACTCCAGCAAAAACTCGCATTGATTTGTGCTGGAGCACAGGCTGAGTAAGCCCTCAGGGACCATGATATATCTGCAGCATGGTGTTCTTCAGACACATGACAATTTCAGGGCAATTTTGTAACATTAAAACAGCATTACAGGTGTGTCTTTAACTGGCCATAAATGGAAACCTTGACTTGTCTATAGTGGTTTGATATTTCAAGCTAGGCAGGAACATTTAGTCCTGGATCGCAAGCCATTTTATCACCAAAAAGAAATTTTGTAGGTTAGATAAGTCAGGAGCTTACTCTTGAAAAACTTCAGCCCATGTCTGTGAGCTGCAGTGAGGCTGCATCTAATATTCAAGTGCAGGAAGAAAAGGAAAGGCTCTTTTTAAGGCTCATTAGAGATGGCAAAAAGATACAAAAAGACCAACGCCATTTTACACTTGTAAAAATACCCCTAGTAGATTCATATATTTTAATCTTCAGTACAAAAGCTTCATAACTACAGCAAGGCATTAGTTTCCGATGACTAGCTAACCTTTTTTTCTATAGCCTCTGGCATTAAAACTCTCAGTGAAAAGACACTTTAGAGCTAGTTCAGGCAGTTCATTTTCTGTCAATCAACTCTTAGGCTGGAAGTATAAAGGCAGCAACATGACAAGATTTCTATTTTAATATCTTTACTCTTGATAAGATAATCCTAGAGGAACGGTGGTGATCAAATATTTACAGGCAGTGCTCACTGACACAGCCTATTGTAAAATTAAATACATAAAATTATGTGGGGATAATGTTAATGTTGTGATAGGAGGACAAAAGGCAGTGTGCTCGAAATGAAGGTTGACTCTTCTTAATATATCCTCTGAGGCAGGGACCGGCACTGCTGGCACAGGGAATAGAAGAGCTGCTTTCATTTCACATTTTGTGACCTTTCTCCTCTTTTCAGT
Organism: Cephalopterus ornatus; assembly: GCA_013396775.1. Taxonomy (NCBI): domain Eukaryota; kingdom Metazoa; phylum Chordata; class Aves; order Passeriformes; family Cotingidae; genus Cephalopterus; species Cephalopterus ornatus. The sequence continues at coordinate 751,881 of VZRE01013210.1, forward strand.
AGCTTGTTTGCTATTTAAACACATTTGCGCACTTAATGATCTTGATTTTTAAGTATGTATTTGTGTGTGTGTCCTGGGTGACTCTCTGAGGTGCCCCACGTGGCTAAAAAGCCTGGGAGAGAGCAGGATTTTGCACCGAGCCATCCCCTTCCCCCTTGGGAGCCTCGGTTTGGTCCCAGCCCTGGTTTGGGCTCTGCTGCCAGGGGCTGTGCAGAGCAGAGGGCACAGGCTGGGGGTACGTGTGGGGTCTGACCACTCACTACATTGGTCAGAGCAAGCAATTACCTTTGGGGAGCTCTTCCTATGCACCCTGCAGACATGCACATGCCCCAAAATTGACAGCAGTGCCTGGTTTTACTGACCATGAGACTTACAGCAAACGCACTGAGGAAGAAACATTTGCAAATGTGGGTTTTTTCATCTTCCCCTTCTCTCTGTGCATTCCTGGTGGCACATGCAGTGACCTCCCTCACCCGGCTGGCAATGCTGTGCCTGATGCCCCCCAGGACATGGTTGGCCCTCCTGGCTGCTAGGACACTGCTGACTCATGCTCAGCTTGCTGTCAACAGGACTCCCAGGTCCCTTTCCCGGCACTGCTTTCCAGCATCTCATTCCCCAGTCTGTCTGTACATGCAGGGTTGCCCCATCCCAAGTGCAGAATCTGGAACTTCCCCTTGTTGAACTATCACAATGGGAATTGTCCCACTCTGCTCTGCACTGGTGTGGCCTCCCCTTGAATATTGTGTGCAATTTTGGTCTCCATGATATAAAGAAGATATTAAGCCATTAGAGAGTGTCCAAAGGAGGGCAATGAAGATGGTGAAGGGCCTTGAAGGGAAGCCAAATGAGAGTGGTTGAACTTGGGTCTGTTCATCCTGGAGAAGAGGAGACTGAGGGGAGACCTCATCGCAGTTACAGCTTCCTTGTGAGGGGAAGAGAAGGGGCAGACACTGATCTCTTCTCTCTGGGGACCAGTGACAGAACCTGAGGGAATGGGCTGAAGTTGTGTCAAGGTAGGGTTAGGTTGGATATTAGAAAAACGTTCTTCCCCCAGAGGGTGGTTAGGCACAGGAACAGGCTCCCCAGGGCAGTGGTCACAGCACCAAGGATGGCAGAGCTCAAGGAGCATTTGGACAATTCTCTCAGGCACGTGGTGTGACTCTTGGGGATGGTCCTGTGCAGGGCTAAGAGTTGGACTTGATGATCTTTGTGGGGCCCTTCCAACTCACATATTCTGTGATTCTGTAACCTGAAGGCCCTGTCCCTGCCTCAGCTGTCCCAGAGGAGTGCCACAGCACACTGAGGCCCCTCTGCCACCACTCTTTAATGCTGCTCCACTGAAGTTCAGCCAGAGCACAGGGAAAATGAAGAGCTGATTTAGGTTGAAAAGCCAGTGCTAGCTAATATGGGAAATTACTCCAGCAATCATCACTCTTTTCCTGTCACTATGGTGACAAAAGAAATAACAAAAGCCTGAGCAAAAAGAGATTGGGTGACACAAGTAAAGAGGGACAGAGCAAATGCTCAGCAGCTGCGGCCAGGTCGAGGCAGATCCATGGAGGGGACAGGTGGTGCTCAAAACCTGTGCTGGAGCCACTGCTTGCTGAAGGATTCAGCTGTGTCTCACATGTGCATACAGGGGTTTGCAGTGTGACCAAAGTACAAAACCCACGTCACACCAAGTGCCACAGTCAATGCAGCTACCACAGACCTCAAAAATATCATAATCCTGGCCATATAAGGCTTTCATGCCACAGCTTTAATCCTAATGCATTAACTATTGATTTTTCCACCACCTTCCTCCATAGTACTTCCGTGCCGCCTGCCTTAAGGACAAGGTCTGCAGCCAGCTTGGCCTCCTCCCTGCAGTGTCACAGCCCTGAGCATCGTTAGAGGACACAGCAAGGAAGTCTGCTCTTCCCAGCCAAAGCAATGATCACCTGGGACTGAGAAACGTGTCCAGAATGATTGGGAAAGCACAGAGGGACATGCCTGGAGGCAGCCCAGGACCCAGAGGAGCAGCTGATGGCAGGCCAGTGGCTCTGGCTGCTCGGCCTCTTGTCTCCACAGCACCACTGGTTGGGTTTACCACCATCTTGCCATGCACAGAGACATGGTTGTCAGCTCCCAGAGGCCCAAACAGCAGGTTTTTGAGCTGTTTGAGGAGAGGAGTATCTTGAAGAAACTCCAACTAAGAAACTGGGCAGTTGCAGAAAAATGTGCAGGTCCAGGGACAACTTGCTCAGGAGTCTCAGGTGGAGAAGGTGCCAGTGTGTTCATGTCTGTACTGCAGTGAGAATTCTGGCCCTGGGGGCCAGGAAGAGGTCACCAGCAGATCAAACAGCATCCAATGTCTTTGCCACTTTAAGTAGAATTTTTATTTTCTTGGAGCCCCCTTCTAAAATATGAAGGAAAAAGGGTGGGGTGCAGAGGGGAGCAAAAGAGGGTGCTGAAGGGAGCAGTGGAGAAAATCTTTCATCCTGAAATGCCAAGCCAAACATCCCCCTTGCCCCACCAAATATTTTTTTTATTTTTTCCTCAGGAAGGAAAACTGTATTTCCAGCCAGCTCTACTCATGAGTGATTCTGCAGAGCTCTGCTAATGGGCTCTGCCAAGCTGTGGTCACCCTATGGAGCTATTGGCAGGAGAGGTGGCAAGTTGGAGAGGACTGCAAGGGAACTCTGCATGATATTTTTTGATGAGCTGATTATTCAGAAATTTCACAAGAGCTGAAATATATCACTCTGTTCTGAAACTCACAGCCCTGCCAAAACACGGGACAGCTTACATGAGCAGCAGCATTTTCTCCTTCACAGCACTGCTGGCCTGTACATCAGGAACCAGATGCAGGAATCGGACAAGGCTTTTCAGCAGCCATCGACCACCGTGACAGCGAGAGGTGGGGAGTGGATAGGAAGGCACAGAAAGCTGAGATAGAAATTATTTCGGTACTTTCATGGCTGTCACTATGTGTGTATTAGGGCTTGAAAGTTTTTCATTAGCTCTGTGAGTACTGGGGCATTACAATTTTTATTACTTTACAGCTAGGGTGTGAGATCACCCCCAGATCCCACATGGATTCAGGTATTTCTTTTTCAGGAGGTGCTCAGTCCCTGGTCACATTTCAGGGTGCTGTCACATGCCAGGAACTGACCTTGACTCCCCCCACTGCAGCCAGGACCCTCCGTCTTAGCATCATCCTGAGCCTGCAGCCAAGTCAGGCTCCCACAGAGACCAACAGAACACTTTCCCCTCTCTCCAACATTAATTAAGAACAAAATACTGTGTTATTTGAGCACAGAGTCAAATGAGAGCCTGATACCTGAGGGTGGGTGTATGTGTGCTGGGGGAGGTCAGAAGCAGCACAGAGCCAATTTCTGAAATACCACACAGTCTTCAAGGAGCCGACAGGGCCCATTCCCAACCCATCGATCTGTCAAAACACAAGCCCTTCTGAGCTACTGGGGTGGCATCAGCTGTCCCACAGAGAACCAGGAGCTGGTGCATCTGCATCTGGAGCAAGAACAATGCTGAATTGCTGAAAGGCAATTAGCAAATATCCTCAAGCTGTACTCACAGCTTTTGCTGAAAGCACTGTAGAATACCTGCCTGCCATAGTGCAACCAGACTCACTGCACAACCATAAGCCACCTAAGCTGCCTTTCTGCACATAAAAACATAACTGTGGTCAGATGAACACACTGGGAAATCAAGCAGGGATGTGCTCGGACCTTGCACTGCACAAAATATGTGTGCCAAAGCCTTTACAGGCCATTCCTAATCTTTTGCCCAGCTCCGGGAATGTACGTGTCTCACCAGATGGGTGCCAGGTGGTTGTCAAATGGGACTGTGCACTTGAGCTGCCTGGCATGGCAGGGACTGGATGTATGGGCCGATGGTGTCCTCATGAGATGTGTGCTCCCAACAACCCATCTGTTCTTCTGTGTGTAGGAATAACTATCGGTGAGACACCTCTTCCACAACTTCTGTTTCAGGGCAGGCAGGGGACAGAGGGCATGTGGAGCCACATACTGCTCCCAGCCTGCTCCTGCAAGTCAGTGAGGAGACAGTGGCTGAACCACAGCTGGTTTGCTAATGAAAATAGAGATACACAGGCACAGCCCCTGCAGCCCTTTAGAGAACTGCTCACTTCAGCAAAACAAACTCTTAGTAATTGAAAAAGCCTGGGAAACTTGATTGTGTTTAAGGACAGTGAATGAGAGCCTGAGCTGTGTAAACAGGGAGCACAGTTAGCTCTGTCCTCTCAGGAAGCCACCCCATTGGGACCACTCCACTTGTGCCATGTCCATCCGAGTCCCTGCACCAGCACTTTTTCCCATGTTTCGTGCTGTGGGTGGGGGAACTCAGCACTCTGCAGCATCCCCTCAGCCCAAAGGCAAGCCCTGGGCATGACCCCATGAGGGCAAGCGATTGGGGTTGGAAAGGACAAAGCTGGTTACAAAGGCCATCAGTGCCTTCAGCACAGCAACTCCTCACACCTCCAGCAGCTGCATCTTTGCATACAGCTCCCTGCTTGCGGAAAATTAAGTCTATAGAAATTATATAAATGATCCAGACACCATCCTAAAGGCCCAGGTGTTAAAAAAAGGCAGGGGTTTACTCCACATACTGCTGTCATGTACTTCATGATCTGCCTTTTCTAATCTCTCCTTATCTCTCACTCCAATCCTTTCTCATGTCCCTCATCTATTGCAAATTCCCTTTTAAAGCTGGAGAGAAGCACATAAATATTTTCATGCTGCATAAATAGGTTGTTTTGTGCATAATGCCACAGGAGGCTTTTTTTAAAAGCAGGACCTTTAGTGCTGTGATAACGGCCTCCTCATTTACACAAATGAAATCTTCCATGGAGCTCAGCACTCATCTCCTCGGCAGCCCCCATGCAAAATGGTTGGCGCAGCGCCTGCTCATCACAGCCTACAGAATTAATACGGAATATTCCATACTTAATAGGAAGCCATTGAGAATCAGGTTTGAAAATACCTTGCAAATGTAACTGATGCTCAGGTTTTTCTTTTCGCGCTCCCCAGCAGCACAACCGTTGTCTTCCTTCTATGTGAAATCACAGCTACCTTAAATACTAAAGTGCAAAAGGAACACCATTTGTGTTGGCCCATTTGCCAGCATCTTTGACCATTCTGTCTGCTCACCTTACCTCCTCTGTCACTTCTTGCTCCTTGACCTTCATTTCCTGTTTATTCAGCCCTTGTTCAGGGTCTAAAAAGTGCAGACACCATCAAAATGGACTTTTCATTTGCTCTGTACGGAAAAAGACATAGTGTTACAATCTGTATAGTTTTTAAAAGGGCTAATGGAAGATATTGGGGGCCACACTGGGTCATGGTAAATCTTTGAATCAAACTGACTTTTCAGGAGCGATATTTCAACAGCACCACAGTAAAAACTGGAATCAAACATCAGTGATTGAGTTCTAGTGTTTCTATTTATATTTGACTAGCATAAAGACTTCACATCAATGGACTGAATTGCTCTGCAGTGCATAGCAGACAAAGAGTTAAGGAAAATTATTAGAGTTCATCCATTGCGCATTTTCATAGTTCTCAGGTCAGGTTGCAACCCTCTAGGACAGACTAATCATGGAGCACTTAAATTTGTTCTGGACCCTGACCACACTGTGCTGTCGGGCACACAAAGCACTGCTGAGCTCTGTTCTGGACCTGACCCTGACCTCCTCAAGCCCTCAGGTAAGAGTCTGCACCATATGGCCTCCCTCAGCATGGCTCTTACTGAAAGACTTGATAGCATTTTGTTTTTCATCTTGATTTCAGGGGACACAGAAAGCTTCAGTTGTCACTTCCCTGCAATTCCAGAGCAAGATTATGGATTCTCTTTTCATGCATATCTTGCAGACTTATTTCTTCTCTCTTCCCTCTGTTGTTTGACTTCTTTTCCTCTATTACATGTTAGCAATCAACAGCTAACCCGTGGTGGGTTTCTTCCCGTGCAGGGCTCCAAATACAGCGTTTCTTGCCGTGAGTTCGTTCCATGTGGGTGGCTCCCACTCATGTTGCTTGTTGCTGCAAGCAGCCATTTGTGTCAGTCTAACCCTAATGGGATTACTATTCTATTAGCAACTTTACATATTAATTGTTTTGCAGAAGTGTTTTGTATCACCTTAAGCTCCAGAAGCCTTGTCACAATGCATTAAAAGAACAGAGAAAAGAAAGATCTTAGGAAGCTTTATATTTCTTGTTATAGAACTCACCTGAGAAAACAGCAGCTCTCAAAGTTTATCTTGGCTAGTCTGTAACAAAGCCTTGGTTTGTATGAATTGTCAAACTGCTAAAAGATCTAATTTTTGTATGATATAATAGCCCACATACAATAACTGAATCAAAAAGCACAACATGGAGTAAACACTTTGTAATGTACCAAAACATAGTAGCTACCTGATTTTGCTAGCACTTTATTTCAATTTAGGCCAAGGGACAATTTAAAAAGATTCATTCCCAAGTACACAATTCAGAAAAATATGAGTTACTACTCAGAGCAATATCTGATCCAGTGCTGTTAGTTGTCTTAGCTGAAATTCAACTATGATGATATCCAAAGGTCCAATAAAATTTTTCATAGAAGAATCCCATATTTGTTGAACATAATAAAATTGTTGAGCTGCAGCTCCAGGGCCACTGAGAACTGGAGAATGAGGTCTTTTTTTCTGGGGACTTTCTTATGTCACGGGATGCATTTCAAACACTTTGTTACCTGAGAAATATCAAACATAACAGATTGTTACACATAATAGCATCTTTGATCTTTGTTAGTAAGACAAAATGTAAGGCTGTTTATTACTAACGACTTAGGTGCTCATTAGGATGTTCCGACAGGAGACACTGACAGTAACAGGCAAAAGGAAATGTTCAGTGTTAAACCCACACACGGCACATTTCAGTTCCTATTACAGCCTGTGTGACAGAGAAAGGGGAAAATCCTTGCACACAACTATTTTAAAATTATGTACCAGAGCAAGAAAGTGGAGCATTTGTTTGATTTATTATCTGCTTTTACGATAAAGTTCACTTCCAAGTAATACTAATGCTTGCCTTTCACATCGTGCTTTTCATTCCTAACTCACCAAACACCCTCCAACAGAGGTCAGGATCATTTTACAAAAAACAAACATGAAGTGAGGCGACCTCTCTGATGTCCCTGAGTAAGACAGCGCAGCCCCAGCTCTGTTGACCGCTGCTCATAGGAACAAAGGATTAGAAAGGGCATCTTGTGTCATCAAATCCAGCTTCTTACTCTTCAAATCTATTTTCCTATAATAACCTCATGCAAGACTCTTTGGGGCTCATGATCTCTTATATAAGCTCCTCCAAATACTCTTTCAAAACCATCATCTCTTGTGTATCCTCATCCACCCTGATCCTGTGGTGGGACTCTGCATAATGCCAAGGTATTACCCAACAGTGATTTGGGGCTATGACCCTGAAAATACCCCCAGTCTCACATGCTGGAGAATGAATGGGGTATTTCTTGCCATGTTTGCTCCAAATTTGTGCCCCTCTTGGTGGTCCATCCTAATAAGAGGCCTGTAATAGGTGCCATGACAGACCTAGAAGATGTTCCTGAAGCAGAGAAATAGAAATGCTGAGAGCCCGACAACTGTAGCTGATTGCAGCTGTGAAAGCTGCGCGTGAAATCCTTGCCCAAGCTTACGCCACAATTGCTATTGCAGCATTAACTGGAGGCTTGCAAGAGCCCCAGGTGCTGACACGAAGAAGGCATTTGGGTTTACTCCTGCAATACCTGTGTTTTTGTGTAGAGACCGACATCCTGGCAAACAACAGAGCCTCGAGTACGCTCAATCCAACACATTTCCAATGTCCATCACCCCCTTCCTTTCTCAAATAACTACTTACTGGAGGAGTTATTAATGCCTTTCCACCTACACAGCCTAGGTACTGACACTCACACAAAGGCAGGCTTCAAGCTTTGAGGTCACATTCGAGTTGCTGGTTTAGAATGTCTCTCTGGGCAGTTCTATTAAGCAGCAGCTGCAGCAATAGGATACCACGATACAAACCTTTGCTAATAATTGAGCATGAAATGGGCTTTTGGCTTGGTATCTTCAGTTTTGTACCTTCACTTCAGAACGTGTTTAGAGCTGGCTTCAATACCAGGAAAATTATTTCAGCTTATTAAACACAAAGCTGTTACCCAACTGTTAGACGAGGGCACGGCCCCCGAACTCTCTGCCCAGGGCTGTGCATGGGGCTTGAATCCTTGCTGCTGTTGTGGCTGCAATTCCCCAGCCACCCACTTCTTTGCTTGATTGTCTTTTTTCACTGAAACATATGTTTCCGATTCCGACGGCATTTTGAGCAACAGTTTCCATTGTGTGCCCCTGCTGACTGACAGTTTGATGGCAGCGTGTGAATCGCTTGGCACGTGTTTTGTGAGTCTGCTTCAGGGAGGGTCTGGCTGCTCAGTAAGTGCATCCTTTGGCAGCTTTGGGGGCAAGAGATTAGCAGCATTTTAGCAGAGGTTTGGGTATAAAAGTACTTAACCACAGTTGATATCATCCCTATCTGAAGCTCAGCATTGCCCTGTACCTCAGCTCCTTTATCCCAGGTCCTGGGACACAATGTCCACCGGTTTTGCTTGCCTTTCCCCATTTTCCTCTCACGCAATGTGACACACAAAGCCCAATGACGAATCAAGAACTGATCAGACTGAAAATATTTGGTATTTGATAGACGGCCCAGTAGGCATTCAGGCTGCTGGACACGCAGGTTAAGGGAACATTAAGAGAACATTCGGCCCTCTGTCAGCTTTCTTTGCTACCAGTAACCATTTGCTGCTTTGCCTTTGTGCTGTACATTCTTGTCTGTGTCTCTGGCCCTGACGTTTCTACTGGAGCTATAATTACAGGATCCAAGCAGTGCTGTACAGAATTCATGTACTCGACAGCTGAATTAAATGGCCACCTATAGGGAAACGAAAGTCCAGAGAACGAGATGTATAACTTTCAGCATAGTACTACTTACAGCCTCAAAACAGAGCCCTGGAATAGGTTTGAGGGGGGCATAATGTCAGTGCTGGCCTTCTACAAGAGGAAGACATTTCATTTATAACTCTGGCTAACTCTCTTGTAGCTTTGTTTTCATAAGAAATAATGATATGCTTCAATCAGAAAAATAATAATTAACCTCGACACTGGGATGGCTGTGCATTAGCACACCACATTTATTTGGGGAAGCCTTTTGCCCTGAGCCTTCCAGCATGGAAGGCAGCAACTGCTGTACACAGTTGCTGCCTCACTTCTGGCTGTTTATATCTTCCCCTGAAGAGATAATGTAATTCCTGTGTATAAACCTTCTCCTTACTGCAGAGGTGGAGGGTCTGGATGTTTTACACTTCAAAAATGCCAGCAAGGGCCAGATTATGTTTATCTGTGGATTTCTGTTGATATTAATTTCCCTTGCATCCCATTGAAATGACAAAGAGATTACTTTATATGTACTTACTGCAGAAAAAAGAGAATTTTGGGTGAAAAAGCATAGACCCTATGATCTGATCCATCTTCTCTTTGCTATTTCCAAGTACTTAAGGCATAATGTCACACTGAAATGAACACTCGGAGTGCTGCATTCTCTTCTCCTGACAGATTGTTATGATGTTTTCCAAGGTGACCTTCATAAAAAACATTTCTTTTGAAGCTTATACCTCACTCTCAGGTCATAATAGTTTCACATAGCAAGCAAACTGCCAGCTCCTGCTTTCTAATTAATGCTTCTTGGAGGCTTCTGAGTAGGGGATATAGTTAATAAAACTTAAGTCTGGAGTGCAGAGAAATCTATAGCCGATTACTAGGATGTGTATTTAATTCTGGATTATACACAAACAGCTCCTGAGCGCAGCCATGAACAGCCTAGACCATGCTCTCTGGGAATTCCCCAGGACCAGGTACCGCCTTGATTCTAGTTCAGTGTAAGCACTCAAAAATTTGCCCTGCTTATAAAGTGAGGCTCTGAAATTACTGAGGGGTCTCTGCTTGTTGCACCCCTTCTCCCATTCCCCACACCACAGCTCTGCTTGCCAACAGGCAGCATCTATTGCAGAAAATACCTCTGACCATGCCTGTGTTGTCACTGTGGTGCCCATCCAGGTGACAACCTGCCCTGTGGTCCACACTGCAGGTACAGCATCTTCTGGGGCAGAGTGTGTTCTCACTGCACCGCATGTATCCCAGATCCACTCCTGGATCCATTCTAAGGTAAAGTCAGTATTTTGTGGGTTTATGCAGTTTTAAGTACCAGAAATAATAGGAGGGCTTTCCTTAGAACAAGCAAAGAAGGGTGTTGCAAGTCATCTTGTCATACTTGCCTAAATTTAAGGAAAGTGATGGGATTTCTCTGGTGTTTACTCTCATGCATGCAGCATGGATTGTCATGCTCCAGAGGCCCTGGAGCAAAATCAGATGCAAGTCAAATTGCCAGTTTCAATTCCCTATGGTCAGCTGCTACTAACAGTGGTAATTCCCCTGCTGAAGTCAATAGAACAGCATCTTTCCACACATGCCGAGATCTTGGTGCAGAACAGGCAGCTGGGATGCAGGATGAGTGCTCTCAAAGAATGAGTGGGGGAAAAAAAGAATAAAATTTATACTCTCTTGAAAAGCTGAAACGGCTATATTACCTAGAAACATTGCCAGACTGGGGAAAAGAGGAAGAACTGACATCAGAAATCCTGTAAGAATGTGCAGGACACATTATTTGGAGAGATTTTTACATGAATTTGGCATGTTGAATTACACAAAATATTCAGATGGTTAAGCAATTAAAATCTATAGAATACTTGTAACTCCAAAAGCACTTGGCAACAGAATATCACTGTCAACCTCTTTATGCAAAGGGACATTTTGACACTGTACTTAAGACTGACTATTTTTCTAATGACATAAAAGTATTACGCAAAAAATAAAAAAACTTCTACTGAAACTTGTGCAGCCTGGTTCTTCCTTCAGAAACAACAACACAGAGTGAAACTGCCTTTGAAGAGACACATTTTTCACACACTATCTGAAGGTTAGTAACTCTTTTAATCTTTAGCCTTTTTGCTGGCGTGTGCAATTTAAAATGCACAAAACAGAGTATCAAAACACCCAGCTATAGATAGTTAGAGAATTCAAAAGGCGCATCTGAAAATAGGCTTGGAAATTAGGATGCTGCATCAAATCCTGCACTTTGAGGAAGGACTTTTTCCCTGTGGATCCACCTCAAAGGGCAATCAGCTATCAAACACAGCTGACCATATGACAGCCAACACTGAACGAGAAACAGCTTGTAAAGAGGTCTAAAGGGGTCAAATCTTGGTGGTATTAAGCAAGAGAGTGATCAACTAGGGGCATTCTATATTAAATATCCTGTCCACAGAAAGGTTTTTCTCCGGGGGTGTTCAAGAAGCGACAAGTCCTTCTAATGAGACGGGGATACAGTGGCAGAGGGACACACAGTGCAAGATCAGAAACACATGCAAAACACCAATTCACTCACTGATTTCAGTTGCATCCACTCCAAGCAATTGCACACACGATTAAATTATTTAGAGATAAGCATTTCTCAAGGGTGTAAACTTAGCAGGGCTAAATGGGTTCACTTCTTTAAGCAAGTGGGTGGATATTTTGGATCATCTTGGGACTGATGTAGAAGCACTCAACTGTAGTTAGTCAACCAGCCGAGAGGGATCAGCACCAGCAAATGCAGTAGGGAGAGAATCAAGAGCTTCTTGCTATTCTTGCTGTAAGTATTTCCTAGGAAAAAGAAAAGGCACCTGCAAGTCCTTCTTGACCAGACAGTCTATAAATACAGGTAGAAGGTGCTACTGTGCCTAGTCAAGTCCTATAGGAGTTGTGTCAGGTGGTGAAGGACTTGTGATAAATGTAAGGGTAGCTGGAAAAGCTCTGAAACACAGCTCAGTCTGTCCAGGCTAATCTAGCTGAGCTGGGCTACTCTGAACAAAAGAAAATAAAATAATGCATGAGGCCTTAAAAATTGCTATTTATTGGCTCCAGAACACCCACATTCAGCTCTTTCTGACTTTCCCCGTGCTGCATGAAAAAAAATCTCAAGTCAAGTGGCATTCGGGTAAACCTATAAATGGCTAAATAAATCCTTTGTAGGTGAAATACAAAAATAGCTCTGAAGATGGCTGCATATAACCTTGTTAATTTGCCAAAAGCTTTCAATCTTCATCACTTTAGAAGCAAGGTTAAGAGAGTAGATAAAGGTCGAGAAATGCAGAGGGTGCTCAGATATACCTTTACCTTAGGTTCAGAGCCTTAAACCTCAGGAGCAAAACAATGTCAGGGAGAAGAGACTGACAGTGATGCCTTGTGTTGGGAATCAAGGGTTGGAAGGACTGCCTGTACTAGGCACAATACTCTCATGATAATTATGCCAGCAAGATTTAATTTCCCAGTTTGTTCTAGGAAAGGTAATGACCTTTACATCACATGAAACTTATCAAGAGGTCATCCATGCAGACACATGCTGATTTATTTTCATAATAAATGGAAATAGATGTTCGGCCACATGAATTTTCTTGCAGGAATGAATTTACACCATCTATCCAGCTTTGTGTTTAGTATCAGTAGAGATAAAGAACATTTTATTAATATGTGGGGATTTAATTGCAACTCCTTTAATAATCTCTAGGAAAAAAAGCATTTCCACCTCTTTTCTAACCAGACAAAAAAAGAAAATAATCCCCCGAAACTACCAAATAAATAATGGGAAACCACATCACATGGAAATAGGGATGCGGCATTTCATCCTAAGTATTGTTCATTTGTTGCTGTGCCATAGATGAAGCACTTCATAATGCCTCTGTTAGTAGAGAAGAGTGCTTACACATGCATTATCTAAGGATATCTTTCTGGCTGAGTAATTTATTTTTGAGGAGCATATTTCTGAGAAGGTGAAAAGTGGGTGTCTAAACCCAACTCCAGCAGCCACTGCAGAAACCTGACTGTGTAGTCCAAACCCTGCTGCTCCAAACCCTGGAGGTCCCTGGGTCCCAGCTGCTGAGGACAAATCTCCTTCATAGATGGGAATTACATGTGTTACACAGCTTTTTCCATGCCAGTCCACAGAAGGGTTGGCACAGCCAGTTCGGCTGGAGAAGACAGGAGCATGGGCATCATGCAAGAAAAAATGGAAAGGGAAGTCTGATGGACTCCAAATGGAGCCATCCAAAATGTCATCCAAACGGAGATGGCAGAATGGTACAGGAGATGGGAGCTGCCACGTAAGTGTGCCACGCGCACAACGTGTAGTTCAGCTCAAGATTTCTCAAGCTGGGCTGCAAGCCGTGAGTCACAGGCAGAGAGGAGGGATATTTATGGGATTTTGGTTCTTGAGAGGAAAAAATATGAAACAGTCAGAAATGACAGAGAAATGAGAGTGCTGGATGATGGCAAACAACATATGGGGAACAGGGGAGAGGGAGCTTTTGGCATCCCTGCTGCAGCGCACATCCCAGCGTAACTCATATTGATCTCTGGGGGCCAGTTCATCTCTGCTGCAAGAATCTGGCTTCTGGGACTCCAAGTACAAAATGAAAAACTCTCAATTTCTAGAGCACCAATGTTAGTGTTTGCCAAGTGTTTTCTCTTTTCTAATCCTCCCTGCAAATCTTTTTTTTTTTTTTTTTTTTAAGGGCCAGTGGAAAATTTAGCAGAACAGGCAGTTTTCCAGTGGGCTTAATTTTGAAAGTTGAACTGATCAGATGATTTAAGATTTGACAGATTAAGTTAGCATTTGCTTAACATGCTCTATAGTATGGATTCTGCTGGGATTCTGTAAGTATAGGTGCATATGCATATCTGGTTATACACAGACACACCAGTTTTTAGCTCTTCATAGAGGTACCAGGCCTATTTTCCATTCTAAAACCAGAGGGAGGATATTTTAGGTTAGATACTCCTCTTAAGTAAATACTGATGATTCTGATTTCTAGATACACTCTTTTTTTGCTGTCTGGAAACAAAATGCTCTAGGATGGTGTTGATTTGTTCAAGAAGGAGCATGTCATTTCAGCCACTGTTGGAGTGCTGTGTCCTTTTGAAAAGAACACAGCCTAAGAGCTTTGGTTTCCTTTGTTCCATTCTACATATTCCCCCTCTGCCCTCAAGATGCCTACGGAGGCTTGAGCAGAGTTTTGGGTGTTGCAGGAGTAAGTCAATGTATAAATCATTACCCCAAATTTTCCTGAAAATACTTCTTCAGAATTGCTGCTTCAGCTGCCATTTCTTCTTCCGTCCTCCACTTGTCAGGGGAATCCTCTTTGTCATGTCCTTGCAACTTTTTGAGGGAGAAAGAAGAAAAAAAAATCTGTTAATATTTTTTTTCCCAGTTTTAATATCAAATCAGGGCATGTCTGTACACACTATCTCATGTGTCTGCAGAACCTGGTGATGAAGAAGTGGAGGGTGAAGGTTACTGGTTGAGACTGGTAACAGTTTCCCACCAGCAGTTTACATCAGCAGTTTTCAGAAGAGATAGATTCTCTCTCTGCATGCAAGTTATTAGTTCTTCCTTGCCCTTGTTGAAAGTGAGACACATCCCTTTACAAAAAAAAAAAACACTGTTATTTTAAGCATAATTATATTAAATTGGTGATTTATTGGAAAAAAATCAAAAATAAGTGAAACATATAATTTTTGCATCTAACTTGTACAATATGCCCACAAAAAAAGGTTCTAACCCATATACAGTAAGTATTAAGTGATATCGTCCTAGACATGATAATTTTTTCCTTTGCCACTCAAGAAGAAGGGAGAAGCTGATGGCTTTGCTGCTTTCCTGAAGAAGAGAGTTCTATTTATAGTAAATACTGGCACTTGAGTGATTATCTGTACACATGTCCATTCAAAGAACGCCTGACACTTGTCAAGTGAACACTGCATTTACAACAGACAGCAGAAACATTTGCTTAACAGCTTAAGTGTTGAGATTTCCAGTGTGTCTCTAGGTACAGAGCACAGCACAGAATGTATTAACAGCACCAGCTTTTGAGGAACGTTACAATATCCACTTTTTGTTAATGTCACAAACAAAGTTGGAAACTAATGAGTTTACACCTTTTATTCCAGGACAAATTTTAGTATAGAAGATGTAAGTGGTGAAAAAACAAAGATGAAGCAATCATGAACCCGCCAAGCAAACTGCATAACTGTATATGGCATGTTTAGCAATAAACTAGGATTGTTAGCATACCTCCAACTCACAAATACTTTTATTTGTGCTGTGTTTCTCCTATTTTGAATTGTGCTGCCAGCTATAGTCCTATGTACAGATTTCTCCCTGCTCAGCACGTAAAGCTACATGAGAAAGCTATTTCTTTTCATGTCAATACAATACAGTAGCTGTAGGCAAATCAAAGTGTATTACTGTTCGACTAGTAAAGGACTAATCTTCATTGTTACATTAGCACTAGGTGTGTTATAAATCCATCTTGTACAGAATTAGAGAGAAAGATTTAACAGCCAGGAGCTGGAACAGTGTACACACTGTCAACAGGCACCCTCTGTGTCCTCGTGCCTGCTCTCACCCAGCGTACACACCGATGTGGTGTGTGGGTACCACAGCTGACCTGGCAATGAGAGGGAGATATCAGGAAGAGCATACATCATCCCGTCCTTCCCATGGACTGTGAACGCTCACACTTCACAAGAGGATGCACCAGGACAAGGTGAGTGCTGGTAAATCAATTGTCTGACTGAGGTGTGAGCTGTTTTCTGAGAAAAGCAGTGTCTTGCTCATTCGACTAGCACCAGCAGGAGATACAGCAGGCAACAGCTAGAAGGCAAGGCAGGGCAGCCCCTGTTCCTCAAGGTCTCCTTGTTTAACCTGCAAGAATTGCTTTTAGTGACATGATTTGGCTGCTGTTCTCCCTTGCTATCCTTTTTCTGCACAGCCCAGGTGAGAGCTGACTCCAGTAGACCAGTGAAGTGGGGGTGTGAGTCATAGGTTGTGGGGTTTTTTTCCTGTTGAAAGAAACAAGTGAGTAGTAATAAAGAGGCTTAACCTACAATGGCTGTTGTTGTTGTCTAAATTAAAACTGTGAAGCTGCAGACCACAGTGACTTCTCAGAGTTGGCAAAGGCGAGGGTTTCTTTTGCCACATAACAGCTAACCTTTAAAAATAATCAATCTTTGACTTAAGGTTAAAACAGATATACGGGGAGCAGCAATGAATCCTGGAACCTGCCTGGAAACCCAGCCTACTTCAGCAGCCCTGGCTCCCCAGCCTCAGCCTGCTCTCCGCACAGGCGTCACACACCTCTCGTGCTGAAAAGCTGCACCCAGATCTTGTGGATTTTGACACTGAGAATGTCAAACAACAGACTGTGGTGTTAAATCACTGCCACAGCCAACGTATTCATTGTTCAACTCACAGATGAATATTATTTCAGTATAAAAATGCTTCATCTAGCCAGACAGGATCCAGGACTATTCTGCGTTCAAACCTCTTACTGTGTCAGTAATTTCTGAAATGCAACAAGTAATTATCACCCCAACGCCACTTAGTTTGTGATATTACCTAACTAACACTGTAGATATTTGGAAAAGCATCTCTAGTGGCTGCTTGCCCTTCTCTGCCACCACCTGCAGCTCCAGTACAAGCCCAACCATCTAGCTGGTGATTTTGAGACTTAATAGTTAAATTATGGATAGCCTGGCTAGATGAGGAGTTCAGAGGAGGGCCATGAAGTTGATAAGAGGACTGGAGCACCTCCCCTACAAAGACAGGATGAGAAAATCGGGGCTGTTCAGCCTGGTGAAGAGAAGGTTGTGTGGAGACTACAGAGCAACCTTCTGGCACCTGAGGGGGCCTACAGGGAAGCTGCAGAGGGACTCACTGTAGTGATAGGACAAGGAGTAATGGGTACAAATTGAAATAGGGGAAATTTAGGTTAGAATTTAGGAGGAAATTTTTTACTGTGACGGTGCTGAAAGATGGAACAGGTCGCCCTGGGAGGTTGTGGATGTTCCAACACTGTAAGTGTTCAAAGACAGGTTGGATAAAGCCTTGAGCAACCTTGGTCTCGTGGGAAGTATCCCTGCTCATGGCAGGGGGGTTTGGGACCAGATGATCTTTAAGGTCCATTCCAATCCCTTAACATTCTATGCTACTATGATGTTCTGGATGCTAAACATTATGCAGGTTCAGAATCAACAGTACCAACAAACAGAAGTCATGAGGATGAGAGAGCATGAACAGCTCTTTTAGACAATATCCATTATGCTAACTTTTTCTTTTAATATTCTGAACAAGCACCAAGACACACATTAGTCAATTCTCTAATTGCAGTTGCCCAGCAAATTAACACATTGTATCTGTTCAACATTCTTCAAGCACTAAGACTCTTGTTTATAACTTAGAACATCTTCTTGCCTTGCAGTACAAATAAATGCGCTATTTCCAAGATATGCTCTTCTTCAAGCAGATCATTACTGATGTCTGACTTCTTGGGCTTCCTGATAAATTATCCTCTTCTTTCACCTCAAGCAGAAAATGCTCTTCCACCGATAATCTATGACTGTCAGTCTTGATTACATGTAAACAGTGGAGCTCTTTGGATATTTCTGCTTGTGAAAAGTGTTCATTTTCTCACTCATGTCTCCCAGTGTGAGATGCTGGCAGACCTGACAGCTGTGCTTTATGTTATTTTATTAAAGTTGCTACTGCTGCAGAATGGTCTATGTTTTTATCACTGCAATTCTTAAGGGAAACACAATATTGTTTTATAGCACATTCACATTGGGGAACCTCTCCTTCTTGCCCTTTGTGGAAGAGCCCAGAATTCTCAACACAGCAGACTGTAAGGGACCTGGATCTACGACTGACTGTTGCTTGAAGTAATATGTATATTATGGTTTGTTCTACTTATGCCATAACACCACCAGAAAAGCAACCTGCGTAAATACAGAGCACTAGCCAAAAGTACTGGGAAATAGCTTTTATGGTAGTTAGAACTATTCTCACCGCCCATGAATATTTAGAGTTGATAGTTAACAGTTTATAACCTTCAATGCATTTAACTAAAAGAAAAATTACAGTGATGGAGAGTAATTACACCAAACTGCAGCAACATAACAAAACTCAGCTGCTTCAGCTATTATAAAATATAATATTATCAAACCCAGCAGCTAACAAAAAAAAAGAATGAATATTTGCCAGCAGCTCTAATCAGAGATTAGGTATTACCCAGCTGCTGGTGTTCATTATTACCAATACACCTTGGGATACCCAATCATCTTTTCCATACTTAAATCCTACACTTGGGTGAAATCTGCAGAGTGATATTTCAGCATCAGATTAACACACGAACCATGAGAAGACTGAACCTCTCATCTCTCCTCTCCAGTAGAAACCCTTTTCCAGAGACTGAAGACAAAAATTGGACCCAGGGCTGCTACACGTACCTCCTCCTCCAACTGCCTAATGGTCCCAGAGCCACGACCAACACACACCACAGCACATCCCTGCCCCTCTTCTTGCACTGCAGATGTGGTGGGGCTTCACCCCAAGTGTCCCACAATATGGGAGAAAAACTCAAGGGCTAGGCTGGCTATACCTCCTAAGGTCCTCCTGGTCCTGGTGAGGAGTAATGACTCCCAGCCACCTAAGCCTGCTTTTGTACTGCTTCTACATCAACTTAACTCCTGAATTGCTTCCTTTGCCCTCTTCTCCCTGGTCTTGTCCTTCTTGCTCTTTTCCCCCAGTGCTTTCTTTCCTTTCACTTATCTTTGTATTTAGCTTATAATGTCCTAGGAAGACTTCATTTCCACCTCTCCCCACAATGTAATTAAATACAGCATTTACTGCCATTAGCTGTACCTCCCGCTATGCTCCAGCCTTTCCTCACTCTCTGCTGTCTTGATGAAGGGAGTGTGAGCTTTTCTGTGGGCAGCTCCTCTGCCAGTCCAAGCCTCCTGCCTCCACCCCATTTGCCTTCAGTTGTGGCTGAAGTCTCGAGATGACTAGCAATGTAAAATGAAAGAGTAATGGATAAAACACAGCAGTTTCACAAAGCAACTTCTCAGGGATTCTGCAGTCACATGGCCTCATATATCCTAGTTTATCTACCTGGGGGTTTACCTACCTGGGGGAAATCACTGCAGGAGCTCCCAACCCAGGGCATGTGCCAGCTGGGCATCCCCCAGCAGCTGTTCTGGTCAGGGCCCCAGGAAAGGCAAAAACACAGGAAGAGAACAAGTGTGGCAGGCTCCCCCTTTACCACATGAGAGACCATCCACAAGATGTGTTGATGCAGTGCTAGAGGCCTGTCTGCCCCCCCATCAGCTGCTGTGGGATCAGGAGCCCTTTCCAAGCCCCTTTCACCATTGCTGTCACTTACAAGCCTGAGCAGCTCCAGCAGTTCAGTGCTTTCCACATCTCTGGGCCCATTTCTATATTTAATTACAGCTACAAAACTGCTGTAATTTAATTGCTCTAATTTACAGTGAACACTGCAGAAAAAACCACATCCTATAATTTTCTCATCTGCTGACTTTGCTTATGATTCTATATCATAGAGATATCTGCATTTGCATGAATCAGAAATCCCTGATTTTGGGGTGGTTTTTAGCTGCTGCATTAAATCTGAATTATTTAAGGAGATGAAAAAGAAGCCTAAATTGTCTGCGTTCTATATGACACAATTTTTTAACCATCTACTGCAAAGTCCTTCTCCAATTGTTTTACTGCTTCTGCATGAAATATGCTGCCACCTCACAGCTGCTGATATTATTGCTGCAAAGCATATATTCCATTGGAAACCTCAGTTTGTCAAAGCTGTGTTTTAGAGAGTGGTGGTTTTTTCCCCTCCTGTTGACTCTTTGTCATAGTGACTGCAAATATTTTTTTCAGCTTTATTGTTGTGCTTTGGGGAAAGACTTGAACCTCACACTTCACATGGACATATGAATAACAGCATCCCTTTTTAGCAAAGCACTTAGATGAAGAGAATTTTGTGAAAACACACATAAAGGTTAAGTAAAACCCTTAAGGGTATGTGTTTAAGTGCTTTGCTAAAATAAACTCTGCAAACCCTAGTTTCTAACAATTCTGCATACAAAAATGATAAGCAAAAAGAATAAATATAAAAGGCATCTTAAGAAATTTGCTTTTGAAAGTATAAAAGACAAGTAAGCCCACAAGCAGAATGACAGTTGTGTAGAAAGCACATTTGCCATTCGGTGAAATATGTAGATTTCACTCTGAAGAGCTCAGATGTTGACAGACTTCCAGTTTGGCTCCAACTGAGATAAAATTCTTGGCAAGTGAGCACATTAAAAAGGAGATACTTGAAGGAATATCCACTGGGGTAAGAAGTCCTGCCAAAGGCTTGGGGAACTGCTATTTACAACCTGATATGAATCCAGGTAAAAATATATAGAAGCCTTTAGATACATTTTCACCATGCTCATTATCCTCCTAGTTAGCAGATAATGTTAGAAACACCTCTGTAGTCTTCCTCACCTGGGAAGAAAAGGTAAATTATTGTGGGGAGGTTCCTAATGGCATTGGCTACAGAGGGCTGTCTGCACAAGAGAAACGTGTTGCATAAAGACTTGGGTAAGAAATGGCAATGTCATCAATGTGATAATGTTGGAGGAAACCTTATCCTGCCTTCACAGCCTGCCACACAACATTACTCATTTGGAAAAAGGCTATTTTTAATCAAGGAAAAGCACTTTGATCAAGGATAGAGTCAGTGATTCAAAAATTTCATGCAGGTGCATGTATAACTTGACTGAAAGCCTCTTCCCAAAAGGTCAGAGCTGCAGAGAGATGTGCATGTCCCACTCCAAGAGCAGAGATAACCTCGAGGTGCCTGTATCAGGCTGATGTATTCTGGCTCCTGCTGCAGGGAGTTTCAAAGTCAGAACTTCCCATACTAATCTTCTTAACTTTAGACAAATATTTGCCATACCCTGAGCACACTCAGTAAGATTCATGACATGCCAAGGAAGACACATGTGTGTTAGGGAGGTTGATTTGGTTTATTTGCTTTCTTTGTCTTTTTCTGACAGCACAAAGTATATCAGCTGCACGTCCTATGGCATCAGCGCAGAGCAAGTTCACTGCACAAGGGAATATGAGCATGCCCCCACCTCCTGGGGATGTTCCTCTGTCCTCACCACATCTCTGGGTCTTGCAGGAAGAGCCCACAGCAGTCAGAGGAGCTCTCTTCTCTGGGGAATTAGCTTGTTCCTATTAAAAAAAAAACCCCTCACCCTCATCAACACCTTCTGAAATTAAGATGAAAACATTCCATCAATGTGTTCTGGAGTAACTCATCCTCTGAGTCACTCTCTCCACTGATTGTAGGAGGATTTCAAGGAGACTTCAGATGTCTAAAATGACACATACCACGTATTTGAGGCAAACCACTGGGGTTTCAAAGCCTGCTTTTGTCTGTGCTTCTCAGGAGACTCCTCACCCGTCAACAGACCTTCCCAGGATCATCCTGCTTCCCCTGCAGTGCTCAGGATCACGGCACTCCTGGATAAAGCTACATCCCCAGGACAGGCTTTTCCCCCAGGCATCCCCCAAATACTTCTTTAGCTTTCAGCCTTGCACATGTAAGGCTACCTCGCCTCCGAGACTGCCTCCCAGGGATTTAGGCAGCCAATACCCTCTAGTAAGTAGGTACTAAAATAGGTTGAGGAATAAATTGCTCTCATTTAACATTCACTCAAAAAAATACGGCTGCATTTATTATGCAGCATATTGTTTTATATACTGTTTTGTTATAATAAGTCATGTTTAAAATGTCATGACATTTAAATCTACAGCAGTAAGAGGGAAATGCTGAAAAAGAGCAAGATGATCAAAAAGGATTTGAAAAATCCTGGTGAAACTTTATGGGCCAAATACCCTCATTATAGTAAAAATAAAGTCACAAAAGAGCTTAAAACTCATTTATGAGAAATACATTGTAGAGAAGCTCACCCTGCCCCTCCAGGTCCCTGTGTCACTGTGGTGTCCCCACGTCTGTGGCAGGGGAGTGAGTGCCACCACTAGCTGGGTGATGGGGGCTGGCTGTGGCCAAGGGACTCAGGCACCTGCAGAAAAGCCCTCTGGGTGTTCTGCATCCCCTTGCAGGTTTAGCCTTTCTCTGTGCTGCCCTTTGCCACTGAGCCACCACAGTACTCTGGAAAACTCTACTGCATACACCCTTGGAACTTGTTAATGCCATTTGTCTCAGTGAGGAGCTGGATTTCAATGTCTGCGCTAAGTCATGCAAATGAACTTTACATACAATATAAAAGCCTGCTTTAATGTGGCTTCATAGCCTTTGAGGAGACACAGAGCCTACCACATCTACCACGGATGATTCACATGCATAATGGCAGATTTTCACTAGAAAGTCTTTTAACATTAAAAAGAAAATAGTGCAGATAAAAGGAGCTACTCTGTTCCTGCAGATTCAGTGCCCTTCTTTTCCATCAGGTCTGGACCCATATGCCAGCAACCCTCACTGCTGCTTCCATGCTCCCTCACCCCCCTCCAAGGGAAAAAACAACAACTGCAACAACAAAACAGATGGCAATGCAACGAAACATTAAACCCGATCCCACTACCTGAGCCGTACCATGAATATTTCACTGAGGCATGGGGTAGAAAAGACAACAAAATGACCTTTTCAACCATCTTAAGGGATATTTAACCTTGTAATTGCTATAGACACACTGAAGACACATAGAGAGAGACTACGACTATTTAAAAGAAGCTGTGTATATTTTTAAAAACTAGTGTCTCAATGTTCCCATTACAACCTGCCAATATGAATGACATTTACTTTTGCTCTGAGAAATGAAAGAAACTCTAAAAGACAGACTGCATTAAGAATCTATTGATATTCCACTGACCTAGTGATACAAGAACCAAACAAGTTTTGTGAAGGGCAAATGCCCCAGAGTCTGTAAATTCATCTCCTAAAGTAGCAGCAGTAAAAGAAAAAAAAAATCTTCAACATCTAGAATATTTTAAAAACCCTGTAGAGGCTCACACTTCTTGCTGTTCTGATGGCAGTGGATGGCACCAGACCCATATATGAGAGATTTCAGATGGTCAATCAGCTCTTTCAGTTTTTCCAGCTGGTTAATATTGCTGGAAAACTCATGTGAGAAGTTCCCTTAAGAGACATCCTATGAGTTTTCACCCAAGTTATTTTTTTTTCCATATCGCCCGAACTTCACAAAGATATGTCACCCACAGCAATATATGGTCCCAGATTCTGTTTGGGATGGATGGACACAGGAGGTGTAAGCTCTGCTAGAGGTCCCTGCATCACCTTCACAGCATTAGTGGAAAGACCGGGCAAGAGGAGGGAAAGTGAGGAACAGTTTGGTACTGTGCAAGCAGACTCCTCATCCCTCAGCTCAATCTCTGAACTCATACACTAAATCAAATTATAGCCAATACAGGAGCACTTATTTCCTTAGAGAAACTCAGACTAGGGATGACAGTGGTTTTTCAGGGGGTGGAGGGGCACAGGCTGCCTTCACTTTGAGGGGGAGGAATCGATTTGTTCCTCTTCCAAGCTGTAGTGTTAGCCTTCTGTTGAAATTCTTTTTCTGGGGAATAAGACCACAGTTGTATCCACAAAATGCCCATGCAGAAGAGAAAGGATGGCATAATAGCCTGGGAATATAATATTCTGCTACTGATTTACGTGAAGGGAGAATTAATTTTAGCTGGATATATGTTGCAGTTAATTAAGACTGATAACTCCTCCTAGTAGAAAGGTGGTTTTCATGAAAATACATTGAAAATCTTACTAAACTGCCTAAGAAAATACAGTTGCCACTGCCCATGCTACAAACCTCCTAGACATCCCATGTTTCTCTATTGAAATCATGAATTCATAGCATTTGCATAACAATTATTATTTAATACGCAGACTTCAGCATCATTGCTTTTGGACAGAATTAGTATTAAAGCCTTTGAGCACAAATATTTTAGAAATATTCATCTGAAAAAGTGACAGGAACTTTCTCAGTTTGCAATATTTTTGCAAGGTTTGTTCCAGTGATGATGCCCTGGGAGCAGAGCACCACTTTCTCTGACCATAGCCCAGAGGACATGATTCAGAGCTACAGAAAACCCCACACTGCGTGAATGGGCAGAACACATGGTCATGGGGGATGAAGGGTAAAAAAAAGGTACAAAGACAGGAAAAGTAACCCAAAAACATTCCCAATTTTCAGAGACAAAAAGTAATTTTGTTTGCTTTCGGTTCAATCAGTTTGTTCATGCCTTAAGAAACAATGAGATCAACAGAAATGAAAGCAATTTCCAGCAGATATGAATAAAACACGGGGCTCAGCTGAGAAGAGGTTGTACACTGCTCCAGAAGCACAGTCAAATACTTGTGGATTAAATGCTGTGCGAATGGATCACGCATGGACTTGCTTCATCTCAATTTGCCAAACTAGGAATTTGCAGGTTTCCCACTCCTCCTTCAGGAGGGAGTTGATTGGGAAATTGGTTGTATAGTCACACACATTGTGGAAGACTTGAAAAATAATTTTGTTTATTTAGACACATTTTGAAGTCAGAGCAGGGCACCTTGCCATCAGTACTTCTTCCACAGGTCTGCTGCTACATTTCTCTCCTTTCCTTGGGTCTTTTTTCTTTAAACTATTCTTCAAGCAAAAGTCACAAAAATTATCATGTTCTCAGTCTGTCTCAGGGTTTCCTGTGCACATACTGAGGTGTACGAAGGCACACAAGCTCTCCTCATTCAACCTGACCCATAATCACTATTACATTTAATTGCAGAAGACACTGTCTTCACAGCTTTATTTCTCATATGACATCTTGTGAATTGCTTTTAAGAAAAGCCATTTACACAACTTCTATATATATGTAAACTAGTACTCTAATGTCACGTTCTTGTTTGCACATAGCCTTGTACTCACGTCAGCTAGTCCTAATGCAAAAGCAAATGGCCCTTCATGTATTTCAGTTAGGAAACAGTAGCGTGGATTTTCATAAAACAAAAGTTTGACTGATACTGCGCAAAATCTGTTCCACTGAAAAATTGGCATCTCGCCCATCATATTCCACAAAGTTCAGTATCTTTGTCGGTGCTCATCTACTTGACTTCTTAATTGTCTGTGTTCACTGGCTGTATCAAATGGAGTTTTCTTTTTGCTTTTGCTCAGCGCATATTACATCTTTTAATCGGTATATATAATTACTTACCACAATCTGCCATGCCAGATTTTCTAAGCATTAGTCTAATTAACTTAAGCTCGATAATTATGTTTCAGATATCATAACAGTACGCACAGAACTTGCAGATTATGCTGTTGGTTTAGCTGTTTTTCTGATAACATTTTTCTCCTACTCTTACTTTTCAGTTTTTCCTTTTGTTTTTTCTCTTTCCATACAGGGTGGGAACACAAGCAGAAAGAGGGACTGCTGTTCTCTTTAAATGACTCCAAGGTTCTCCAAAAGCAAAAGCTGGCAGTTTTTAATAACAAGGCATTGAGTAAGTCAACACAAATGAGAACAGATCCATAACGCAAGGATTTCCTCTTTTGATAAGAATAAAAGATAAGTATGTCACCGAAGAAAGAAACTTGAGCTTCCGATAGCGGAAATCATAAAGGATTCAAGCACAAACCTACAGCATTTACTGGCCAATTATGAAAGTACTCAGACTTTCCACAGGTCTCCAGCCTGAGCCATTCTAATTATACGCCTATTGGCGACAGGCTGCCGCCAGGGAGGCAATAAATAAGTGATAACATGCATGGGACCTGGCACACGTACCTTTTCAGCGCAGAGAGATCATCCTTCACAAAGTGATGCAGGCCATCTGGGCAAATGAAATATGCAAGCCTGAGACCCCAGGTAAGAGTAAATAGATGCAGGGGACACTTATGTCACAGTAATAAACAAAAGAAAAAGAAACCTGTGACAGGCTATAGATTTGTATTTGGCTTTCTGATGTAAAGCAGCATTTCTGTTCACTTTTGCCCAACTCACTTTGATATGCTCCATTATTTGATTTTCTTTCCTCCTGGATGAGGGAATGGACACTGTGTCCCACCACATCTAATGGTCTCTGTCTGGTGGGAGATGGGGCAAAGCCAGAAAGACCACATCTCCTCTCCCTGCTTCCACAGACCATGGATCTGTCTTGGTGACTGGAGTGCAACAAGCCACGTTCAGGTCCCAAAGGCACCCAGACCACAATTTGGGTACTTAGCTGCAAACCCACTCACGTTACGTCTATGCCAAGAGCCCATTTGTTAGAATTTTGGGTGCAATGGTGCAAAAGTGTTTTCAAGCCCACACAGAGAACTACACCGAAGACTTTGCATTTACTCTGTGGTTATTGGTGAGGATTTAATCAGCTATAAATCACTGAAAGACTGCTCAACTGCTCCTGTATTTTAACAGACTACATGGATAGAGATGGGGACAGGCAGTTCTTGCACAAGTTCCCCTCATTTCAGCCCTTATTTTCAGATGACTGAAGGGCTGTCACCCTTGACAGAAAACATTATCAGCAGTCAAGGAAGTAAGCAGGGTGGCAAGTACATAAATAAGCATAGCATAAATCTGAATATTGGTAATTAGCATTTGATTCAATCAGATTAAAAGTGTTAGACCACTGTAGCACTGATTCCTTATAGAAAACTATTTAACATTCCAATTATCTTTAATGAATTAACCTCAAAGTATGGCTGAGGTGCAACATTCTAAGAATCCCTTTGCTCATCTACAGTCCACTTGCAACTAATTTCACTTCACAAGCCTACCTCAATTAATATTTTTCTGTATTTCACACATCAGTAACTACAGTACTGAAATATGCACTCCTTTCCCAAATTTAATAGCTGAGATAGTTTCATTTTTTTTGATTCTACAAATGAAGGAAAATCATTTCCTGCTACTATCTCAAACCAATTAAAATTCTTTTTATATTGGCTTTGCATCTTTTCGATATATACATGAACCAAAAAGTCCTACATTTTTCACATAATAATTACTCGGAATTGATCTGCTATGCAGCACTCCAAAGACAAAGGGGTTTACAATTAGCAAATTCTAATGTTTGGTTTACATTTTCCATTGCTAGAATTTCTAAAGAATGCTTTTTTGGTTGAAGGCTTTGTATTAGGAAAGAAAACTCAATCAGTACAACTATTTGAATTTAAAAAGAAAAAAATAGGAAAAAGTGCAGATTTATTGATAGGCCTGGAAGGAGAAAACACTGCCTTTTTTGGCCACTATGCAGCTATAATTACACAAAAAACTATTGTAAAGTAAAGAAAACTTTTGTATCATGCACCTTGTGCATTTTGTAGCACTGGGAGAAGGACAGATATCTAACTGCATGGTCTCACAGATTTACCATAAACCTCTAGGATAGGTTGAGACTGGTCAGTGGCAACTGCTGGGCCTCTTGGCTCTTTCCTTCTGCTTTCCTTGGTTTTCCCTGTGAATTGTATAAAAAGACACAGCGCCATTTAATATCATTCCCACTTTAACAGGGAAACATGGAGAGGAATCTCTTGCTTTGCACCGTGGTTGCGGTAAAAGGAGCAGCATTCTTGAACAGATTATAAATCTGACATTATTTTCCTTTTCACTCCATGTTTGCAGCATTATTTTAGCATCAAGAAAAATGAACACACATGTAAGATAACAGCATCCACGCAGCAATATGGCATAGCTGTTATTCTTCTTACAAGCATCCAATTTAATTTTATCGTCAAATACCACACAGTACCAATTCCTATGTTCTATTTCGTACTGATTTTATGCGCAGTGTAGACCTAAGCATTTTCTGCTGTGCATATCATCTAGAGCTCACTTTGGAGAGCATTCCAGTAGAGAGACATGTGGGGATACAGTACATGACTCCTTCTCATATCAGAACTGCTGGATTTTCCTCCTCCAGCTGAAGCACCCACGTGATGCCACAGAATTTCACTGTCATTCCTTCTCTGAGCTACTGAGTACTGTTACAATGAAGTCATGCAGATATGGACACAGACATAAAAAGTCTTGCCCATATAGATACACAAATAAGAGTTTGCTTCGTATATTAATTTTTATAATAAATAGGGATATGCATGGCCTATTTGGTTACGTGAGCAAATCCGTGCCCTGAAAGACGATGTTCTCATTAAGTGAAGCTGCAAGCTCAAATCTTATCTAAAGTGCTGTTTACTTTGCTGGCAGAAGTGCCAGCATGCTACAGAGCATATATATTTCAGTATTGCCACTCAAATTAAGAGCACCCCATAATAAATTCTGAAAGCTTAAAAAGAATTTTTAAATAAGCCAGTAAGAGGAGAACATATATTAAAAATCAATAACTGCTTCATTTAGCTAACATTATAAACTAACACTTTAAGATGGAATAAGTCTTTTCTTATCGCACTGTTTCTCTCTGGTATTTTATCTACTCTTGGAGAACATTGGACGTTGTAACATTTTCCCCTTACCTGAATTTTTACCACACCTTGGTTTTTTTTCTCACACACAACACTTTGGAAAGTCTAAATAGTAGTTAAAATAAACTCTCTGCTAACATTCTACTTCCACTACTTCTATTTATAACCAATACCACACTGCATTTAGGCACGAATCCGTTCTTATGCCAAAACCTTTCTCAAGCCTGATTTTACTCATACTCTTTGTCAAATGTCACTGGGCTCCTGGACTGGCTCTGGCCCCTTCAGCCAAGCTGGGGAGAAATTCTTTACATCAAGGACTTTTATCCCTGAGCGAGTGTCCAGGACTAAACCTTTGCATGGCGCTCCACCTGAGCCAATGCACCTTCAGACTTCTCCTCACAGTTTCTCATGACTTCAGTGCCCAGCCAGGGCCATCCTGATTCCAGGATGGAAAGCACTAGTAGGACCATCAGCTGCCTTAGAGCCAGAGCAAGTCTGCAAGGCAGCAATTCACTGCCTCCTATCAGAGCTTACTGGCACTGCTACCTGAACTGATAATTTCATATTTATTTCTTTAAAAATTTGCTTTAGATGACAGTGCCCAGCAACTGGAGACATGTCAGGAGAACGTGCCTTGAGAACATTAGAAAAGCTGTACCTCTGTTAGTGATTATTTCTGTAGCACAGATCAAGTCAAGAGTTTCCATCCTTTCAACTCATCTCTGAGGTTTTGGAACTTCAGTAAAAATTTGAATAAATCTGCTATTAAAAAAAAATTTAAAGAATAATAACAAAAAAAATTCCCAGCTCACAACAAAAAAGCCTCCTGAAAATTATCATTGTGAAGCATCTCATGTTCATTCTTCAATAAAGGGACAGGGAAAAGCTAAAGAAAGCAAAATAGTGTGTGCCAATTTGCTGCATACCACATGAAAACAGATCTTGTGCTGATTTTGGCACCAGTAGGAAAAGGTTATCATCGTCAACTCCTCTAATAAGATCCTAGGAAGGAAGTACATTCTCTCTAGATAACAAATTTGTCAGTAAATCAGCTGATTCATGTCCCCATTCAGCCGTGCATTTAAGTTCTTAATGCTGAGCATGTGCTTAAGAGCTGCTTGAACTCACTTAAGCTGATCACTTGCTCAAATGCTAAAGCGGGATTGCACTGAATACCTGTAGGCACATCTGTAATTAAAAAAAACCCTTCTGAGCCTAACAAGTATAGCTGACTGTGTTACTCATTGTCCGCATTTGAGGGTAAGGACTCCTGCTTTAATTAAAGTGATGGAATGAAGATGTCGGAATGCTCACATATTACGGCAGCGAGCACAGCACAGATCAAGAAATTAAGTCATAGTGTAAGTCAGAAAGCTGCTTGTAAGAGCTAGATTAAAACTAGGAAAAAATATGAGGAATTAAATTCTTCATGAAAACGTTATTTGCTAGTTCAAGCCCAAACACTCTGACAAATTTTAGAAAAACATTTCCTTGATTCTTACTGTGTTCTCTTGCATCTTCAGGAACTTCTCCTGTTATCACACTTCACGCTGTCCTGTTGCAGTTGTTGCTAATGAGCACCTGATATTATCTAAAAAATATGCATGGTGCTTAAGGGGTAGAAGGAGGCCCAGCAAGGAAGGATCACATCCTGCAGTGTTTACTCATAAGTATTTCTCTAGCTTGTCCCTTGACCCACAGTGATAATTGGGGTCTGCAGGTCTTCCATAATTGTGAGCTCAGGGAAACATGAGGTTTAACACAAGTCTGGAAAACTCAAACAATCGCTGTTTATAAAAACAGCACATAAATGGAGGAGCCTGCATTCACCCAAACACAGCAGGTTTGTATATAAACTCAGAATTGTGATTAA
This sequence comes from Cephalopterus ornatus, assembly GCA_013396775.1. Classification (NCBI taxonomy): domain Eukaryota; kingdom Metazoa; phylum Chordata; class Aves; order Passeriformes; family Cotingidae; genus Cephalopterus; species Cephalopterus ornatus. The sequence continues at coordinate 782,243 of VZRE01013210.1, forward strand.
CACAGGATAAATTAGTAGAACATAACTGTCACATCTACAATCACACAGAATTTGTGAAAAAATAAGCTCAATAATACCAACTCTAATATTTCCATTTCACTTTAGAGCTTCAAAGAGGCAGTGTGAGAACAAAAGGGGTGGAACAGGCTCCAGTAGAAGTGGGGAGAGGGCTCCTTTCTGCTCCAGAAACTCAGTGTCAGTCCAACTACATTGAGACCGCCATACTTGTCAGGACTATAACCTGCTGCTCTTGAAGGAGATTCACCACCATCCTGGCCATCTTGCCCTTCCTCTGTGTATTTTTCCCATCCTCCACTCTTCTTTTTCTCTCCCTTTCAACTTCATGTGATGCCCAAGCAGATGCTGTGCAGCGCCCAGCATGGCCTAAGAAGGTACCTCATCCAACAATGGCAGGAGGACAACCATGAGGGAATCCGGGATTTTCAATTCTGGAAGCAGGAACTGAGAACCACCAATTCCCAATCAAGTTACAGTGTTCACAGCATTGTTTCTTCTAAAAGACTGTTCTAAAAGCATATTCAAATTAAAACCCATACAACATTTAACACTGATTTCAGAATGACACGTGGAGCTAATTTGATGCATTTGCCTGGGAGAAAAAGCGCACTGCTTCCATTTCTGTCTGCCACTGTAAAGCTGCCTTGCAAACTGAAATGAAAAATTCCTGCTGTTCCCACATGCCTACAAAGTACCCGACATCCATAGGTCTTTTCTTTAAGGACACATTTTTTAGTACAGACTGAAGGAAAAAAAAAAAAATGACACATTTACATATTTCCCCCAGCAAGTACTTCTGCATTAGATCAGCCCTTGGCTGCCTTGGCAAGGAGTGAAATCATAATGGGCTGAGATAAAGCAAACAAACCCCATCCTGCCAGGCAGCTGCCGCCGCTCACATCTGAGCTGCTGGTAGCGGGAGACCGGGGCACGTCTTGCTGCTGGTTATCCTGCATTATCCAGGATAAGCCCTGGAGCCAGCACGGCAACTCTGGATTTGCAGGCTGTAATGGGGCTCTGACCTAATGTCACAACAGGCACAGGCAGTGAGTCAGGCCCCATCGGCAGCAGGATTTGACCCGGCCGGGGTCTGCTGCAGTCAGTGGAAAAACACCCACTGGCTTCACTGGGAGCTCGTTCAGCATTTCAGTGCCAGCAGGGGAACAAAGCTCAAAAGGTCACACAGAGAAAACATAAAGGGGAAATTGTTCCAAGGCACAAGGAGCTTTTTTTTTTTTTTCAAGCTGGTCTACCAGTTTGATTTTCAGCAGAGTACTGCATCTTACTGTGCAGACTCCCCTAACTAACTATGCATTAACACAATCAGTTTTAAAGAAAATCATGGGTTTGTCTGCAGACAACTCAATATTTCTTTACATCAGGCCCAGTTCTCATACTACTTTTTATTGATCAGAATACCTCAGGCTATTAAGTTTATTAATTAAATGATAATTTTTTTTCCTGGTGAGTATACAAGGAGATAAATGTCTCACAAATAAACTCAGAGCTTGCAGGCTGAGTCATGTGGTGATTTAGAAGTCATTTATCTTTTTCTCTCCCCCTCAGCAAAAAGTAATCATTGCCACAATACTCTGCAAGTCTAATGTGGCTGTGAAATGTGCAACATAAAGAGATATTTTTCATTTTCAGCACAATTATACCAAGCTTTTATGTTATACTAATTTGTAATTGCAATGCTAACAAGAGAATATGGATAACTGCTAATCCATTTAAGCACAAGCTACCACCCTTGTGATGCAGGGAGTGATCTGACCCCATCAGCTGAACCCAACCTCTGTAGAGACTGAATTTAGACTCAAATGCCTCTGTTCTTCAAAGCCATACCTGTTTGCATATGCCTGAATTTTCACTGCTGTTCTGAACCAGGCCTGGGGTTGACAGGTGGTGCTTTAAAGCTGAGACACAGTAGCTCCCCAAAGAACTTTCCCCAGAGCTGTTTTTCCCTGGCTGTACCACCACAGAGCACTTGGATGGGGAACAAGTGCCTTTCCCCCAGTCACCTGCCCCTTCACAAGCAGAGAAGGAGCCTGAATGCAGAGAAGCATTGAGGGAAAATATCACAGTTCTTTGATCAAGGCCAAATCAAACTGTGGCTGCAAGTACAAGGGTCGAATACGAGCAGAAACTCAAAGCAAGTGTCCAGGTGAACAGAATGTAGGTCCGACCTGGAAGGGACAGGAGGGTTGCCAGGAACACACAAGGACATGTGGATTTAGTTCGACATGGACAGCTTGACCTAAACAAAGCCTCTAGATTGTAAAAGGCTGCACAAAGCTCCCATTTAAAGTGGTTTTAGTTCATAGAAGCATAGCTATTGCTGGAATTGTTTGTAACACCAAATGCCCAATGCAGTCGAACCCCTTCATTTTCTTCTTGCTTCATCAACAGCACTTTGATATATAAGGACCATCACCAGGTCAAGTATTTGGTTTGCAGGGTAACAGCTGAAAGCCTGGGTGAGCGGAACATTGGAACTGAGAGCAGCCTAAATAATTATCCTGCAACTGGACTTGTCAAATGCTGCTGGTTTGTTTTGTTGCAGAACACACTGTCTATACGTAACTACATTAACTCCAGCTGTCCACAGGGCTTTCAGACCACAGGATGATAGGAGACCTGGAGGGATGACAAGGGTTCCTCCTGTGCTGAAGTCCAAATAAGTACTTTGTTATTGTCAAAGTAGGTGAAAACAAAAATAATGCACCTTAATTTTTCAGCTTTTCTTTTAAAAATGGAAGCTTTTTGTTTATTCTAGAAGAATATGTTATGATACTCTTAGAAAGTGAGGTGTATTTTACAGCACAGAAGGAGACAAAGCAGCATATGGAAAAGAACTCTTGACTAAAAACCAGATTCCAGTCTGGATCCTTTTTCTCTGATACGGTTTTGCCCAAGCAAGGACAGAACTAAAAACTCCTCAAAATTTAGCCCATACATTTGAATACAAAACACCAAACACTATTTTCTTTTCTTTAGCATTCACTAATCTCTGAAAAATCCCAGCATTATTTCCTGTACCCATGGTTTAGGACAGACTGAACTAATTTGGTCCAAGGCTGATTTGCAACGTTGCATTCAAAACTAACACAACAAGGGCCACATTCTCCTGTTTGCAGTGTTGCTCTACCAGTCTGAAATGGGAAGAGGTGCTTAGCAGAAAGAGGCAGTGTCAGCAGGAGCAGTGTTCACAGAAACAAATTTTAAAATAAATGGCACATCAATATAGGGACAGGCCTCTAATTTTTCATCCTAGTTTCTGCAAGCAAGCAGCTGCCAGAGTACCAGCCATGGGTGGTTGAGGTACATCTACAATTCCTTGGGGGGACCATGGATGTTGTTCCAACAACAGTAAGCTCAAGAGACCTTACTGACATTTTCCAGCTAGAAAGTAGGGCATGGTGTTAGAAGCATACACATGTACTCCACATACAAGTCCCTTGGCCTTAAGCACAGAGACCACATTCTCCACAAATCCACAGCCATCACACAGGTCAGACTGCTCCATGCGCTCTAAACCAGGCTGCTTCCACCCAAGAACCTCAGGGGTATTTGTGCAACATCCCTTCCTGCTCTCCAGAGCTGTTTACTCACTGTTCCAACTCAACATCTGATACAGATTAAAAGAACCACAAAGTGTTTAAAGAAATCAAGACCATGCACGTCCTGTGACAGCTTCACTGAGAAGCAGTGATGCTGCACTGAGTGCTAGTTTGTCAACCTTTGCTACTTACACAATTCACAGCCAATTTAATTAAAAATATAACAGATCTGAAAGCTGCTGAAATGCTTGTAATGACTATCAGTCATTTGATAATGATATGAAAGAGCCATTAGAAGTGAACTGTAAGTAAACTTTTTCAAGATTGAATAACAAGGGCATTACAGCTCCAGCCATTAATGTCATCATTTCTAAAAAATTAGCTGTCCATCTTGCCCTAAAAACTAAGCATTTTTATCTCACACACACATTTACAATCAAAATATGCTTATAAAAGGTACAGTAAATTTCACGGCTATGAGCTGCACATTTTGCATTCTGAACACTAAAACAGCCTTTGCCAACTCACATCATCGTTTAGCTGATTTAATACAAAACTTTTTTTCCTCCCCTTTTCTGCTCGTTGCTAAGACGAATACTCTGTATTCATTAGTAATCAAATACAATGGCAAATGTAATATTGTTGTGCAGATGAACTCTTTTTATTACCAACACTCTCATGTTTAAATTATTTCCTTTAAATAGGTGTCTCTTGTTATTCTAGCTCAGCTTATGAAGGCAGCTCTGATTGCAACAGCTTGGACAAAGGATACAAAATTAAATAAGTGAAAAAAACCCCGAATCAATGGATACTGGTTACATTATTAACATAGCCATGTTTAGCCATACCCACAAGTCTTTGAGATTGCCACTGTGGGATAGTACTGGGAGGACCAGCAGTAGGATTCTCTGAGCACAAACCATGTTCTCAACTGCTTTTGTCACCTGAACACTTAAATACTGATTGCCTCAACTCTGGGGCACGGATCGGTCCCAGACAACCTGCTCAGCACCGCAGGTCCCCCTGCTAGCAGAAGGTGCTCACCAGATCAAAGCCAAGCACTCACAGGTTGTGCGATCCTGTGGGTGTTGGAAGAACTCTGAGCTTTCAGAGGTTTGAAAAGGTGGAGACTTTCAGCCCCAGGAATTATAACTGCAAGGTCAGAACAGCACTAGTGATGTTATTTGACTGATGAGATTTCTGAAAATCAAGTTTTGAATTTAATTCTCAGTTGAACAACAAAGCCACAGGTTTTATGAGACACATTTCTCAAATCTGTCTTCTAACCAGAGGACTTCAGATTACCTGCAAAGAGAGGCAACCACCTTCAGATCAGAGTAGCTCAGGTGTTGTGCTGAGAGGAAACTGCCAGCACAGAATTGCAGATGTACAAGGAAGCCTGAACCCCTGTAAGCCAGGACAGTCAGATGCAGAGCAACCCTAGTGAAAGCTCAAATTTTCAAAATTGTCAAAAGCATGAACCAAAGGAAGAAAGAAGAAAGCAGTGGCTTCCTTTGATCCCATAGCTCCAAGAACAGAGATTTTTAACAATGTTGTATTACGTAAAAAACATATATATCAACACAAAAACACATGCACAAATGTATATTTAAAATATATATTATATATAAATATATATTAGTACATATATATATGAAAAACAAAATTAACAAACCTTGTGCTGGACCCTATTCATAAAGGTCTCAAGCTCTGTTTTGAAATTTTACACATCTTATATAATATTTTTTCTGTTTAAAACCAGCACAAATTATTTGCTTTGTTGAAGTACTACAAAGTCAGAATATTTATATGTATAGCAGCAGATGCTGCTGTCTCTCTTACAGTATACTACAACTTTATACTACATATACAACATATACTGCCTTTCATACCAACTGCATTCCCAGATGGACAGCATTAAATATGACGAAGAAGTGAATGCAGGCAATAAACAGTAGATGTGTGTATTGCAATACAGCGATGTAAAGTGATGTAAAGACACTGTATGATGAATAAATTAAGGCATTGAGCAACAAGGCCAATAAAAGGGTGAGGAAAAAAAAATGAGGCATATGCAGATGAGAAAAATCTACTTTAAAAAAAAAGACAAAAGTCAAAGAGATGGAGAGTTGTCGAGGCAGAAACATACACAGAGGCTGCTCCAGATGGTAGAAACAACAGCGAAGGTTCCTAAGCTAGAATGGCAAGACTATGTACAAAGGAGTACAGGGTGTTTGCAGAATCTGCAAAAAGACAAGCAAAAAAAGGGCCGATTGCATCTCTGAGATGAGTCACTGCTTTTGGAAATAAGGAAGGACCCCGAAAGAAATGAAGATTTTGTTCTCAGCATGGTCATATTGCTTAAAGTAAATATATGAAGGTACCTGAAACTATGGCTGTGAAAGGATCGTTTAGCTTGAGGAACCTCTATTGCCCTGTCAGGGCAATTTGAAGACACAAGGGTTCAAAGGGAACACGTAATCATGTAGTCTGATAACCACTGATTAATGACTGGGGCCAACAGTCATCCACATGAACCACACAGTGAGTACACGTGCACACAAGGAATCACACACCTACATCACAAACACTGGACCAAAAGTTTGCCCAACTGTACAGCTGAGCTAACATCACAGAACATACTAGGAACATGCTACTATATGAATATTACGTTATCCTTGGGGGTTCCACGTATTCTACGTACAGTGTAGAGAAGTCAATCCCTAAAAATAGCCTGCTACCTGAGGAGTTTTTAGCACTGACTGAAACGATGCACTGGTAGCACCATATTGTTCGATATTTTGAAAAGTCAAACATGACTGCGCTGTGCCACACTGTTTTAAAAATATTAATAAACAAACACCAAACAATCTCGAATTTAGCTCTTAGGCCTGAAGCTATGATACATGAGTGGCAAAGTGGCATAGACGTGTTGGCCAGAAACTACTCAGCTCTGAGTGGCAAGAGTGCTACTTGAAATCACCAAGCATACGCATTCGTGGATCCCTTTCGCTCTCAAGTTGTCAGTGTGAGAACAGTGCTGAAAATAAACATCCCTCCGTCGACCTCCACCAACAAGTCTCCACAACCTTTAGGCTTTCAGACTAACAAGGTCTAGTGCTCACACAGAGCTTCCACAGTGCCATTTTCAAGTAGAGAATTACAGCAGTGACGCATTTAAACCTTGCTCTTTTCCATATCCAGCTTTATTTCCTTGCCCATCATCTGTAGTCTCTGCCAGCCCACTCCCAAGGAGATCCTGGTATATCAAAACAGGATCTAGCTACAGTGCTCACCTCAGAACACCCAAATGTACAAACGCTGTGCTTAACATTCATCAGACAGATCCAATAAAGCTGTAAATGAAAAGAAATTGAAGGGACTATGTGCCCAGGAATAAAGCTAAATTAAGTAGCAAGTATTTAAGATATCAAGACCTAAACCACTAGTTCCTACAACATGGAATCAGTCACTCTGGCACATCTGGGCATTCAGTGGCTAGAAATGAGCTTGATTCTTATGCAGAGAGCCAGTAAATAACCTAGAGGTAATTTAAGAGCCCTCAAGAGGGTACTCAGAAAAAGCCCAAGTCACTTACTGAATTACTGGTGGGCCTTTGTACGGTGCCTAAACATCCATCTCTCTGGTGTCAGCTATGGAAGGCAGTCTATGAAAGCTATCCAGTGTACCCAAACAAAACAGCATGCAAAGAATAGATAGCAATATATTCACTTTTCTGGCTCTTATTTTATACTCAGATTTGAGGATAATGGGTCATTACAAAGAGCTTGAACTACATAAATGCTCTATGATATGCTAATGGCTCATACTCATATAAATATGACAGTCCAGAACATGAAATGCCAAACAAATGGATGCACCAGAAAACACTAAATCAAACAAATAATCAGTCTTCATGTTGAAGACAAGACAGAGTGTTTTATTACGAAATAGCCTATGGAAAAAAGTTACGTTGTTCATCTATAACCTAACTTGGCATTTAAACAAACTTCAGCTAACACTCAGACATCATTAATTTGTTTTTCTTTTACTTTTCAAATAAAATTCTCATTAGTGGACCACTGGATTTACTATTTAATGGCACAGTGCTTTAGAGAGCATGCAAAAGTCATGCATGTCCAATGCTTGTGCAATATAAATACAGAAATCCCCACGACCAGAAGAATTGTATGTTTTCATAATGAATTTAGGATACTGTCAGTCACGATCCTTTCCTTGGAACATCATGCTGAGATGCCAGCTGAGATTCCCAGACTGAGCAGGAGCTTGGGCTGTCAGAGCAGACCAGGTCTGAACTCTTCAGAAAGGATTAGGTCTTCCTCAGAGTCATGGGCAGGAACACAATGCTGTTCCTTATGAAACCAGAGCAACCCCTGTCCAAAACTATGGAAAAAAAACAATGTCTATCAAAAATAGAAGCAAGATGCAAACAACCATGGCTAAGAGCATGCACAATTTCATTAAAAGAAATCATCCACCACAAGTAATCCACTGCAGGTAACCTAGTTGCATTTATTCAATCTGATTGAGCAGAAAAAGCATCATTAAAAGAATTAACACATCCCATCCTGAGATTTATTTGTATGGAACCAATTTCTGGGTGAGATCATGTAAGAATTGATTTTTTTCTGCCTTACTTAAAAAATAAGGTTATGGAGAGACATAAAAATCATTATGAGGTGTCCTGAAAGTCTTAAGCAAAACTAAATAAACCTAAAATTCATGCAGTATATGTATATATGTTATCAAGGAGTGGTAAAAGTTGTTGTAATAGATAAATTACTAAATAATTTTTTAAACTTTATTTTTTAAAGTATATCATATACTTTGAAGACACTGGGACTAACATTAATTCATTTACTAACTAGGTCAATAAAAATTGCTGTAGCCAAGAGCTCTATTAAAAGTCCATAATGTTATCTTAATAGAGGAAAACTAATAGAGTTCTTTTGGAAGTTTTCCATAATATTAATATTGTAGAATTTCAGTGGATGTATGTCTTAAATAGTTTAAATAGGCATTTTTATTAACAGACCTAATAACAGAATTAAAACAAATTAAAATCATTACTTTCTCTAAGAGGAAGTATTTGCATTCCAAGCATCTTAATGGAATTTATTCTTGAAAGAATTTAGAAACAATGCTCATTATTCAACATTGTGAAGTGGGAATTGGCTATTTGGCATCCACACACAGAGGATCTGCCAATTTGCAACTACTGTAGCACTTACTCGGAGCCTCTCTGTCTAAACCACTTTGCATGGCAGCCGTCCAGAACCTCGACCTGCAATACAATCCACCTCCTTGTCAAGAGCTTCTCTTGTTGGAAAGCATTAAACTCACCCAGCAACCAAGCAACAAAAAAATAGTACTAAAAAAAAAAAAAGTATTGTATCAATTATCTGCTCATACCCTGTTTTCCTTGGGCTTTTCACCACATACAATTATGCCTTTGGTTTATCCCAGGTTAACCTCTATTCCTTATTTCTGTGGCTACCTGCTTACTGATGGTCTATGCACATTTTCAGCTGAATTAAACCTTTATATTTTGATTGCACTTACTACCTGGTTATGGGGTTAAAACATGCACCAGGCAATGCAGATGAGCTGTGTGAGCCCTAGAGGATTGTTGAGGTTTAAGACGAAGGCACAGCACCCAAGGGGTTGCAAATGGCACATCCTGCAAAAGCAGGCACAGCACTGGAGGAAAGTTTTTGGCAAAGGGACGGTGCAGAAAGTGCTGTGCACCTTACACAGCTGGAGGAAACCCAGACTCACAGGCAAAGTTGATCTGGTCCCCATCCTTTACTCCTGTTGGTGGGCAGAATGCAAATTATGGTATAGCTCCTTTGGCCAAAAGCAGCCATGGAGTCCATGCCTGGAACTAAACCCCACAGAATCACAGACAAACTTTGCTTTTTGCTCATGCAGGCATTTCTCAGGGAGTTCATGGAGCAAAGGGAAGCCCTGACCTGACAGAAGGGCACTAAAGCAAGTTTACCTTCCTATTGAACCCAGTAGGATTCCAGCTCTTTTCCAAAATGAAAAAGCTCATGAATTTCTGATGAAACCACTGTATTTAATATCCAAATACTGCACATGAGCAATCAAAATTAATGCTTTTGGAGTTCTATTCATCTATGAACATTATTGCTGTCTTAGAAGAGTCCATTCTCCTGACACGCCAGAGTTGATTATAAAAGCCATTACCAGCACTGGTTTGGGACACCAGGGTAATACATGCACATGCCTTCCAAAGTGATCAAAAATTCCTGTCACACCCAACGTTCCTCACCCTTCCCATCACACAGGGGCCAGGGAAGGTCACAGCGATAGTGGTGCCTGTGCAAACAGAGACCCAGCACAGCTCCCAGCCTGGGCACCTTCATCCAAAGTTTTTACCGAGAGCACATCTCCCTTGCGCAAGTTGTGTCACCCGAACACTGACTTACTGCCGTGAAAACAGTAGATTGTACAAAAGTTATTGTGTAATCCTCAGAGATAACCAGATTTGGTTTCTTGCTTTTGAGGTTGGAATAGATAGGGGTAGAGGTATAACATCACGTTGTAACTGCTGCCAACACTGGAATATTTCTTCCCCATCCCCCAAAATGACCTGCCAGAGATTTAAAGTCCTTCCACAGAAATTGGCAGCATTGTGACATTCAGAGAACAGATCAGAGCACTGAAACTATTTCAACCATTACCTTACTGGACACATTAAAGGATCAGATCCAAAGGCCATAAAAGTTCCAGGAAACTTTTTGTAGTCTATAATGAGGTTTGTATCAGGCTCCAGGTCCCAATCAGCCATCTCTAGTTTTGGTATTCATGTTTGCTAAAATTACAAAATGTCCTTTCATTCCAGAGAATCTTATCAGAAAATTGATCTCTTTATATATAAAGTCTTCAGCCAAGGTAAAGTCCTTTCAAGAGTTTTATGGTTTCCTATCATTCTTTTCAAAACCCTCTGGAAACTGGAAAATATGCTGATACTGTTTCTGTGTTAAAAGAATGGTTAAATAAAAGAAAAATATAGTTCTCAAGTGTTTGCAAATATCCAGCATTTTCTAATTTCTTCGGCAAAAATGGCAAAAGTTAACAGCAAAGAGGTAAAAAACCAATTCAGAATTAATTCAGAATGACACAATTATTTACAGAAGTACCTATCTGAAATTATCTCATTTTCTTATTTATAAGACCTACAACTGTGCTCTCTCTATGTATTTAAATTATCTAATGCAAATGTTATATATGAACAGCTCAGCAAGATACTATTGTATCAACACACCTTATTCCATGTAAAAGCAGACGGCTAGTTCTGGGATTGTAAATGTGTCAGACAATAATTTTATTGCTTTGCAGGTAGCAGAACACCCAATTTTCTTGTTCCCAAATGGTGATTGAGTGATAGCTTTTAATATTGTCTAATGATCACAAACATGTGGAGTCTTGCGTTAACATCTGGTTTATGGGTAAAGTCACACACAGAAACTACTCACAAAACAAATAACCCCCTGCCCTCCAAAAGCTAGAATTAATAGAGCAAGCACATGCTATTTTATTACTGAAGAAGTAGCAAGGCATGCTGCAAACATTTATAGGTATGGTTTATGTAGTGCAACTAACTGAACAAATCACTTTGTTCAAAAAATTTTTAGAAGTCACAAGCTCTGAGGAGGAGAAAACAGTTTGTCAGGAGTATTGGAGGAAGAAACAACCACAGAACCAAATCTCATAATTCTGAGCATGGCAAAGCTTTCACTGCAGACAGGGAGAGCTTTGCCCAAGGGCAGCCTTAAGCCAGTAACTTGTGATGTCCAGGTATACTCAAGAACTCCTGGAGGTAAAAATAAAAACATCCTGTCAGTTGTTCTGTCCTTATGGCTCATTCTTTTATCAATGAGTATCACATAACAAGTAAAGCCTCAAGGACTATTTGAAATTGCCTTACTTGGTCACAGCTACAAGTTTATTCACAGATCTCCTTCTACAAAACTGTTTTAAACAGGTTCCACTGTGGACTTTGCTGCCTTTTTACATTTATTCCAATATCTCAGAAATTTCATTATCATATGTTTTTTCCTTAAGTTGTTTTACTTTGCTCTATCCCAATCATTTTTGTTGGGCTGGACTTTCTCATAGATACCCCGATCTTTCTAGATGTATGTTCACAGCCCAGAGCCCTGTTACTGGTGTGGCTTCCATGCAAGTCTCCGTGTTTGCAAGGCAGAGCAGCAGCTCTTCTCAGGGCTGAGAGTGCATGAAAACAAGTCCCCCACACCTCCAGCATATCCTTTCACAAACCTCAGGCCATCCTGCACCTCTTGCAAGGGGGACAGGAAATAGGCACTGCAGAGATGGAGAGAACTTTACTGTAGTTGTTTAATGGCACTGTGGCCATTTTGCAGGCATTTAGAGGGAATCATGTTGTTTTCCGGAAGCTTCTGAAATCCAGACTGCAAATCTACCACTCTACAACCCTGAGACAGAGAAACTAAAGTCCTCTGAGCAGAGGGTGCACACAAGGCCTGTTCATTACAGGTATCCCATATGCGCCAAAGGTCTCACTTCATCAACACTCTTACACCTGGGCTGCAAGACCCACCAAGGCAAGTTTAAGGACACCAGTGCAGACTTGGCTAAGCGCTGCAGAAACCTACAGGCTCTCCCAGTCCTCAAAGCATCTCTTTTAGACAGGCTTCAGACGGAAAAACAAAGTGATATTCATGCTATGAACAATACAGAGAACAATCTTCAGCATCATTGAAACTCTCACAAATCTAGCTCTTGACCTGGAGCGGTAGGACACGACTGTTCTTCCACCTCAGCAGCAAACAGCCCTTGCTGTGCCCTGTTTTCCACAGAGGGCAGATTTTTCAACATGCCAAAATTCCATAGCTGATATTTGGATGAGAGTCAGCATCTCTGTCCTCTAGACCCTAACATATGCATATATTCCCTTTCACATGCTCACCCCTGCAATTAATTGTAGAGTCATATATTTTAACAAACCGGTTAATTGAACTCAGCTAAGCTGCAAAATTTAAGAAATTTGCCACATTTATATACATAGTAATGAGATCAATTACTTTCAGCTCATGTAGACATATTGAGAACTAATGAGGTACTTAAAACGTGTATGAAGAAAGTCTACTTTCTATTTCCATGCTGTAACTTACAGCTTGTTAGGGATTCAGCTCTTTATCAGTTTGAGCTATGGCACTTACATTGATAGAAGGCCTGTTAGCTGTGGCTCCTGACTGCATTAAAAAGTCCTTTAATGCAGTTTTGTAGTGGCATACATCTCATTACAGTGCAAAAATGGGCAAACACCGAAGACCACGTTGTTGGAAAATACTTTGTCTGAGAACACAGCAAGCAGAAAGCTTATCCTTTGAAGGATAACATCCACCTCACTCATAATTTAGATAAGTAATCCGGAGACCCTTATAATAAGAAAACCTTTATCGTTTTTCAAATCTATTAAAAAAGACCCACAAAGGTAAAGTGCCAAATTCTAGAACTGTTATCTTTATGGGTCACTTATAACAACAAAACACTCTTTCTCCCAACACAAAACACAGTGGTAATTTATTTCTTTGAAGAAATTGCACCGAGAGAACATCTACACCACAGTACACTTCATACACTGAGCTCTAGGTTATTACCTAGGAAGCCAATTTTCAGGCAGTGGTTTCAACATCTGAGCACAGCCTTGGATACAGCTCCAGGCACATCTGAAGTTTCTCATTAAGTTAGACATGCAATGAAAACATTGGAAGTTGTTTAAGGGTGAGGAGAAAATGGATACAGATATTGTAAAAGTACAAGAAAGAACAGAAAGAAGCAGAGAAACCTTTGACTCAGGCATGGGGAGTTAGAGGTGAAGTCAGCCCAAGAGAGTCTCACCACACAGCAGGTCCCTGTGGTTATTTTCTGCACAAGCATGCTGACCAACCCACAGCAAAGCTTTAAATCTTGCTATCCAGCAGATAAACCCAGCTTCTTTTTAACCATAGTTCTGACCACGTTTTCTGCCTATCACACCCTCTAAACATTTTATTTCCCTGGCCCAGATATTAAATGACACCCTCTGTATGCAATTGCTCTCGGCCATTAGGGCTGAGGCCAAAGCAATGCCTTTCCCTGAAGGGACAGGGTCTCCTTATCCTTGGGATCACACAGGTTATCAGAGACACTTCTGCAACAAGGCTGTAAGCTTCAGGTTTCCAACAGAAGAGATGCACAAAATACCTTTTCGCAGCTCTATTAGTCTGAAGTCTCCCTTTCCCTCCTTCTGTTAAAGTGTCTCAACAACTTGATTTTACTCCTGCATTTGTTACTCTCTTTTGAAATGCCCATTTACAATATGGCAACATCCACCAGGACAGTACCCCTTCAAATACCAACTCAATCCTGGATGTGAGGCTCAGGGCAGGGAGCCACAGGACCCACCTGCACTCGGAGCAGAGACTTTCAGATCCGACCTTCTGCTGCTAAGGGGAGGGAAGGAGAGAAACCACTTATCCGGCATGGCCAAGGGAAACAATCCCCAAACAGCAGAAGAGTAACAGCAAAACCCGAAGCTGCCAAAGGAGGAGTTTAATAGATGGCTCTGGACCCAGCTGTGGTCCTGCTGGATTCACCTGCCTCCTGCATAAACTTGATCACCCAGCCTGAGTGAGAACATGACCCTATGCTACCCAGGTCTGTTGTTATAAGGCAGCAAAGCAGCTTATCCCTTGATTCGCTCCAGCTGTGGGTGCATCCCAGGGCTGATGCTCCCCAGCTGTGCCACAACTGCCCTTGGGTTTCATCGCTCACCTGGGAAAGGAACAGCCTCTACCCCGAACTATCAGGCCAAATCACTCTGTGGGATTTTGTGGGCTGTGAGCTGGGCATCAGGCAGCGGTCCCAGTTTACAGTTAGAGCTGGGAGCATGTGTGTGGGTCCAGCAGCTCCTCCTCCCCACAGGAGATGACAGCCTGCAGAATCAGGGAGAAGGAGACAGCTCTGGGCTATGCCTGGCTGTGGTTTTCCTTACCCTCAGTGTGCATGCGCTCATGTGCAGTATGTTGAGCCTGGATATATTGCTTTTTGCAGCACTGATCGTACATTTGCTTGTCATTACAGTGTCTATAAGTAAATACAGAGAAATAAATAAGAATACTTAGCACTTTAAGCCCATTAAAGCATTGGCAAAGTTTCACATGAGATGGTCTTTAAAGCTTGATGTATGGCAATAAAATTAGTTCAGAAAGAGACAGCTGCATAAAAACAATGTATGCCTTCACATAAAACCGTGAAAAATATTTTGACTGGCACAGATTTTAAGGTAGGCTTATTTATTGGAGCTGTGCTTCAGTAATTTACAAAATACAGAATCTGAACAAGAGAAGCGTCAGATGCTCGCAGAGGGGCAGCCTGACGAGCACTCCTTGCAGCTGATGAGTCTGAAATCACATTAGGATGATATCAAAGATTTGTACCCAATGTTGGGGAATGATCACACTTTACAGAAACTGAGAGCTAATGAAGTAAAATTAAAAATAAGTGGAGTAGTGGGCTAAAAAGATTATCTAAAAATATAATATGAAATGGATATCTGATAACTAAGAGTAATTATTTTTAAAAAATCTAAGAGCATCAAGTTTGAAATAAAACTAATACTTTTTTTTTTTTTTTAAATTGTGCTTCTGGACTGCATGTGTCAGAAAAAAACATCCAATCTGTGCCTTTGATCCAGTTACCAGTAATAGAAAACATTTTCCCAGAGAGATGCAAGAGAAAAACAGATTCATGAGAGCTTCTACTTCTTATTTATAGCTTTATGCAATTTTTATCTCATATCCTTCTTCCTGTCCTTTAATTGAAAAGCAAAATTTATACCTAAAAGCAGCAGTGCAATGAGAGATGGTGCCTGTAGATTGGATTTGAGTCTCTACAGTGAACAGAGACACATGAATGATGCAGTGTTCTAGTTTTGGTCTGCTCTTTACTATCTGTTAATGATATCATGAGACAAAGACACAGGACCAGCAGCAGTGGGTTTAGATAGTTCTTTCCTACCCTGTTTTAAAGTGGGACTGTAGCAGACTCAATTCACACAGGTCAAAGAAAAATAGGAGATCTTACTCTCTGGAAATTGTAAAATGAGACAGAACATTCCTATTTTTAAACAAATATTAAAGGTTTATTTCTTTTGACAAGACCTTGGGCTTAAGAAAATAGATTGCTTTACCTTTTCATATCAGATAAAAAGTTTCAAGTGATCAGTGACAATTTTTCCTGGTTCTCCATTTACGCCTGGACTACCACCGAGTCTGTCTCACACGAGCAAGGTCCTATTCATGTATTCTCTTAGTTGTCATATAATGAATTCTCATTACCAGTTCAAGCCTGTGCAGTCACATGAAAGTCCATTTATGTTCTGATATGTACATACGCGTTCATTCAGATTATATTCCTCTAATTGCGCAAATTAATTGCTCTCTGATGAATTTTACAACACTTCATTTCTAAGGGTTTCTCCTGAAAGTACACTGGAAAGGTCAACACCACGATCAAATGCTACCCTGTTCAACATGCTTTGAAGATTATAATTATATCTAATTAGAAGGTTTTACAATTAGCACATATTGTAAGTTTTATATTCTATGAATTAATAAAATCCTTTTGTATTTATTTAGCCTGCCAAATGTGAGTGCACATCACACCCAACTGCTATAGACTATTTCATCTCAGTGAGGACAACAAGATGTCACTGTTATTTGGTATTTTTCTCAGGCAAAGATCTTCTGCCTGAAAGTTTACCCCCAGTGTCTGCAGCTTGACCAGGACTCTTGGGACAGAAAAAGAATACAAATGAGCTGATATTAATATCACAGATATTAGCAGTATTCTATGCCTGTGTGCAATTTTTTCCATGAAAAAATGCTAACGTGAGGAGAAACTGCTGAAGTAACAGGTACTCCATGGTGACCACTGTACACAGCCACTGAGCAAAGAGAGGCACGAAACCAGTGCATTTCTCAGTCTGCCAGAAGGCACATTTTTCTCATTCAGAAGGGTACAGATAACAGATTAGTATTCCAGGTATTGGTTGATTTTCAGCTCTTCTCGGAAAGCTACACATGCACTTGTACCCCAGAGAGCAATATAAGAGCACGACTGTCAAACTTCATCTTTGCTGCAGACTAATTACAGAACCTAGGAGCCTAGTTTGCAAAACTGGGCTTCCTTTGCTGCCTATCCATGCTATTTTATGTATCTTTACAGTATGGGGGTTATTTTATTACGGTAACAGATACGCTCAGTTTCTGGGTCTCTTTGAAACAGCAAAAACAGGACAGTGCCAGCAGCACCATCAGGAGGAAAAGCTGGCAGTGTGCTAAGCTTTCCTCAAATTAATTATCTGCTGAAATCACAACAACAATTAGTTTGTTGATTTGAATTTTACCCACAATACAAACATAAAAAGAAGAAAAGATTAAAAAAGCAAAAAGCAGTAACGGTGAAATTGAGATTTGGTTGTCATCTCTTGAGAGGGGATCTCTGACACTCCAACACAAACACGCATGGCTGTGATTGAAAGCCCATTGCTCTCAGGAAGATTTGATTGCTTTCCGAACACAAGAAGGAAGTATCATTCTTCAAAAATCTGTCTTCCAGAGCATACCTCGGGCTTTCACATCACCATTCATTTAGGGTAGCAACTCACAACAAACCTGCTCCATGGGAACTTCATATCAAACTTCATTTAGAGAATGGCTCATGTGTAAGTTTGTCTGCTGCCCAAGTATGCCCAAAACTGCCCGGAGAGCTAATGACTAGTTTAATGATCAGCGTTTAATACTCCTGAGTTGCCACTACATCGACCTTTTCACTGGATTGGATTCACATGTACCCTACAGAGCCATTTGTATACCTCCTTGTACATCCCCAGGCATGTTCTGTGCTCACTGTCTTGGATGTAGTATCTCTTTGGAACACAAGAACCCAATTATAAATATGAATAACAATAAAAAGCCTTTTATCTCTCAAGGCAAATTTTCTTCAAACCTACATACATTTAGCACACGTGTGGCTTCCATATCTCAGCTTGAAGAATTACAAATGTATTACTGAGTGTTGGCAAAACTCTTCAGGTTTGTTCATATTCCTTCTGTGCACATCCAATGGAATGAAATCTCCTTTTTTGGGATCCAACTTCCTCCGTCAGTGATGTCAATATAACAATCTCACCATCAAGGGAAAGATGAGTCAGGTCTCTCATTAGATTTGTTTCATTAAATTCTTCTTTATTCTCCCAGAAAATTCAGGAAAATGCGAAATTTCACCCATCGCTCAGTTGCAGCCAGCTGTGGCACAACTTCTAATTGACCTTGATATCTGAGAACTTCATAAGATGGCAAATTACCAAGAGGACCTATAAGTCAGCCAGGTTAGGAGAAGTCAAATAGTGAATAGCAAGAAGGGCAACAGATCCAACAGTATGTAAATTAGGAATTGTATTTAAGCCAACATATTGCATTATGCATGAAAAGGTGAGTAATAGCAAATAGTTTAAGAAATCCATCTACAATTAATGAATCCTAAATAGCTTTATTAATGTAGGTCAAATTCCATCTTCTTGTGGGAATCTGACATTTACTAATATGCTCCTGTATGAATTATTCAAATATATATTTTAAAAATATACAAAATTGTATTGAGTATTCTCTTCACAAAGGCTGCATTACACTGGCATTACAAGATCTATAGGGACTACTTAATTTCCAATCCAGTGATCATCAATTAAATAATATTTAAATCAACTCTAATATATCTAAATCCAAATGTTATGCCAAAATCTGCAAAATAATGTTTTATTTGTAACCTGTAGCAGAATGTCATCACCCATCACAGAGCAGGTATTCAAAATCTCTCTTTTGTTCTTGTAAAATATAAACATAGTATCAATTCCCATTGTGAAGAAAAACTGTGATTAGTAATTAAATTACAGTGCATTAAACTTACTTAACTTAAGTTCACCAGCTGGGAAAATTCTATGCCTCTGGGCTTAACAATAACTCCTAATCTTGCTGTTGCCTGTACCTATTTTTTTAAGTTGTCTTATAATTTCCATTATTGGAATTTCATTAAAAATGGTAATTTAACTACTCCTGTTAATGCTTAAAACCAACACCATAATCCTGAATTTTAATTAGTAATTATAATTAATCATTATTCATTAATGAAATGTTTAGTTGCTAATTGTCTTTGATCACGCCAGTCCCTAGGCTTCTATGCATTTCACAACATTTAATTTCTCACAGTTTCTGTTTAAGTGGAACCATCAACCTTATTCACTTTTAACACTTTTGCGTGGTGCAGTACTTCGGGCCCTTTATCCGCTACTTAAACAGCTCAAATGGATGGCTTCATGCCCTGATTAGTGTTTCATTAAGGGAGAGACAGATGCCTCAGGTATGCAGCACACAAGACAAAGATACCTGGGAGGTAAAATTAGTTCGTTTAGGGCTCTTTCCACTCACTTTGCTGTAACTATGGCCGTAGATCTTAATTTTCCACCATCTCAACATCAAACAGGTCTAGGTTCATCCACCTAACACTTGGCAGCACAAGGAGTGGCCAAAATTATCACCCGTGCTGCCTGCAGAGGGAGAGTGAGTGCTGAGGGTCCCATGGTCTTCATGGGCATGAGCAACTGCATCCCTGACAACTGGGGTGTCTGGAATAAGGTAGTGTGATCCTGGGCCAGTCTGGTCAGATGCAGAGCCAGAGAGATACAGTGAAGATGTAATCTGCTCTTAGAAAACCCGGCTCAAGCCTAGGACTGTGAGGAGAAATGTGCCAGTGTGACATCTGGGATTCACACACCGTGGATATGGGGAGATAGAATGCAATGTGCAAAATTTTCAAGTATGTGACTTATTGAGCTAATCCACCACGAACTATTCTACCATTTTAAAATGTCTACCGGCTCCCTCTTGGGATTAATTAAAAACAGACACTGGCTAGCTAATGGCTGGAATAACAAACTGCTTTTTGATGTTGTCAGGGCGTTGGAGGGTAAAAGAACCAAAGAATTCAAATGAAATTACTTAGTTTATATCTGTGTGCCCTAAGAAATGTAACCTTTCACTGGCTGCACCAAATTTGGGCAAAGCCATAGGGGAATGGCTTGAACCACAAGTCCCTCTCGCCCAGGACTCGTCTCCAGTGAGTGGTGCTGGATTCCAAGGAAAACATAAAAGAACAGGTTAAGCACATGTTGATACTTTCTCAACCTCTTCTCCCGCTCTGGATTTCCTGCATCAGGGTGCCTTTATAAGTGACTCATAAAAGTCTGAAAATGGTTAATAGCTATTCTATGTATACTACAGACATGAATATTATGCATTAGACATGGTCCTAAATACAACAAAGAAAGCCTTGGAGATGATTGCAAGTCACGGTGATAATTGTTTTTTGAAGCTGTGGGGCTGTATGACAATTGGCTCCCTGACGAACAGATATATTGCTGCTAACACTAATATATTAACCTTTAATTTATAAATGGAGCTCCGTATGGAGTGTAGCCAATTTGATCTGCAAAAGGGGCTGTGAATCCTACAAGGAATGACTGATATTCTGTGTCATCAGTTCCTGAGTACAGGTTCACAGGTTACTGACAGCCCATGCAGACCTTGCTAGAAACCTTACCTGG
Source organism: Cephalopterus ornatus (assembly GCA_013396775.1). Classification (NCBI taxonomy): domain Eukaryota; kingdom Metazoa; phylum Chordata; class Aves; order Passeriformes; family Cotingidae; genus Cephalopterus; species Cephalopterus ornatus. Next base: position 802,556 of record VZRE01013210.1, read on the forward strand.
TCCACAGAGACATAATGCCCTTTGGGTGTTTTAAATTTAATGCTTCTTGATAAGGCTGCATGCTATCCCTAAGAAATTATGAGGACTGACAAATGGATGCTGGAAAGCCAGAGTTCTGGGTTTTATGCTGACATTGCAGTTATGCCAAGCCAAAATTCAGATCCAACACCTTGGAAGTTGAAAATAGGAATTAACCTGAAGTTATGGTGAAAATCTGGTATTTTCATTTCTGCACAGATCTGATTCCAGGACAAGTTAAACAACAGAAATAAATATCTCACATGTTTAAAACCATGTGTTTTACAACAATAAAATATGATCCCTTTACGTTAAAAAAGTTAAGTGTCTACTGAGCTTGCAAATACACACACACACACAGAGTATTCTTGGTCAGGGGGATTCTTCTGTAAATTATTTCCTTCTTATTTTACACTGAAATTCTTTAATATGTTTAATCATACGCAGTCTGTAAGAAGGAAGTAAAAAGGATGTATTTTCTCCTTTTCAGAACATGGTTCTAGATGTTTGATGGCTATCCATGAGAGGGTCAGCAAAAGTGTCTAGAAATATGGTGGGATTGACATAAAAAGAAGGGCTGGATTTTGAAAGAGGTGCATTGTGCTCAGAGAGGCACCTTCCTCAGTCAGTCTTCAATTCCACTGGCACAAGTCAAAGTTGGAGTATTTGTCTTAAGTCTGAAGGTTTAGAACACAAATCCCAGCCCAAATGCACTCAGGGACAAGAACTGCATGAAATACAGTAACAAAAACTAGACTTCCTAAGTGGTTCACCATCTGATCATATCTAATTATTAATTAGGAGACAGAAGACATGATGGAAGAAAACTGTCTGTAAGGTGTGGTCTACCCCCAGGAATATCTGACAACACACACATCCAAACCCATGATATTAGCAGACAAGGGCATTTACTTGAGATTTACACCATATTTTCTTGGCTGCACAGAAAATAAACATGCAGAAAGCCAAGAGCCTGTTTCTGTGTTCTGGTGGCTGAAGGATGATAGAAGAACATTTCTACTTGCTGCACCTCTAAGAGCAACTGGGAAGCTGAGCACTGTATAATGTTATGTTACTAATGTAGTACTTGATTCAGTGAGAGAAATTCTTAAAAGATCATTTTGAAGCAGATGGGGGATCAATAGTTTCCTGTACAGTCTGTACTCTCTACAGACCAAATAGTATTCGTACATCTGAAGTTTAGCAGATGGTGTTTTTGCATTAATTTTCTAAACTACCAACTGTAGGATACTCTGTTTTCAGAAAACCAGTTGCCTTAAGGCTTGAATTTTTTAAAAAGTATTTCAAATGTTTTCATGTGTTGTAAGCACACCTTTTTCTCAGGTTCTCTCTCCCAAAGGTGCCATTCTGATTTTGGACCTCAAAAACACAAACTGGCAGCAGGCTCAGCCGTGCAGGTTCACACTGTGTTTGTAACAGGAGGTGGAACACGGCGGCGGCATTTCACTGGAGGGCTTTTGCTCCCCTCTGTCAGGCCACAGAGCCATCCCCTCACCATCGCACTGCTTTGCTGCTTAGGAGGAAGGAAACCAAACTGGTGGGTGGAAAGTACAATAAAACCATTCAACATACTCACAAGATGCCAAGGACCATTTGCTTCTGTTTTGAATCAGTCTCCAAAGCCCACTCCACACTTGGAGCACCTGTTTTCATCTACCTGCATTTCCTTTCTGATTAAATTATTTATGTAAACAAAAGAAAAGCTGAGGAATTATGAGAAGGCATAGTGTCTCTGAATATTTTAAAGAGATTGGATTCTTCTTTTTTGGCCAGCTATCACAAGCAACACTTTTGAAAATTTGACTATAGGTGTATGTATATTTCAGGGCAGACAAAGTTGCATGAAGGTCACTGTGTCATGGATTTTGAGTTCCTGAAGATCCGCCCCCCGCCCAAAACTGAGATACCTTTGATCCACACCACGGGGGGAGAAAAAGAAAACTTCAAAGAAGAATAAAAATCCTCCTACTTTGCACCTGCTTTAACTGCAGCTAGTGTGTATTATTTATCATCCTCACCTCACTTCTGCATTGCTCTAAGCATGCCGAAGTCATTCAATTTAGCTTCCCAGTTTGGTCAGCCTGCCAGGAAGGAGTAATCTTGCCTTCACCTTCCCCAGCCCTCCTCTGAACGCAAATATAGTGTGACTGCTAATTTGTTGATTTATACAAGCCTTAATCCACTAGAGTCATAAAATATTAAAGGAATCTTTCTTCACTAAATTTACAGCTAAATAAAATGGTAGTTCTCAAGACTTGCTAGAAACTAGAGTGACATTTTATTTGCTTGAAATCCATTTTCTGATTCAGTGAGGTGGACTGACATGGGCAGCTTGCTTATTTAAACCACAGCATATGCAGTGTGCTTGGGTGGTGTCTTTCTGAGAGAGAAAATGTGTTTCCTTATTTCACAGAGTAACGCAGCTAATGCCTTCACCTCATCTTTTACCGTTACTACTAAATAATTGTGATGAAAGGGAGCTAATTTCTGATACAACTGATACAAAATAATTAAGAGAAGACCCTGAATTAGTGCGAGATGGAAGCTTGGACGACTTTGGTTGAAAAGAGATCCCCAACCACCCTGGAACACCGCGAAGTAAGATCTCTCCCTTCTCCTCCCAATTAACAATTAGTGGAGTAGGTATCAATTTCTACTGCAAAGTGAAGACGATGATTTGAATACCCAGAAGTCTAGAAAAAGGAGATTAAGTTTCTTACAGCATGTCTCCAAACACTATTTCTATTATTTTGCAACCACCAACAGTCTGGGCAGCACATCATGAAGAAAAAAAAAATTTTACTCCCTGTATATTTCAGATTGGAGGGATGTCAGACAAGGCATAGGAAAAATAATTTTATTTTAAAACCATAAATTTAATTCCAAGCGTGATCCTGTCCATTTTTATTTCCATGCTTTTAGGCTATTCCATTTTGCTTTCCTGAGTGTGTTACAGAGGGTCAAACAGAGCATTTTCAGCTGTGAATACCTAGCACTGGATTTCCATTACACAGGGTTATACACCGTCCCTGTTTAAAGGGAAAATAAATAAACATAGGTTTACTTTTTTTTTTTTCCCTGAGCAAGAGAGGATGGGGGAATGGCCTATAGATTTTAACTTCCCAATAACAAGTTGGCCCATAGGATGTCATTTGAGAACTCCAGAAATTCCCCTATATAAGTGCTCTGCACATTTTTTGTAATTTTTCTACCAGAAACATTTTCTTAGACACTTGGTGTAAGTTCTTTAAGGCAACAGAAGTTCTGGGTAATTGGTATTTATGAAGATTCAGTCCCTCACTGAAATGCCTAAAAATAAGATTAAAGAAAGAATCAAGTACCTGTATTACATTTGTTGCAACAGATTATTCAAATGTATGAGAAAAATTTTAACTGCATTAAAATACACAGTTCATCAATGGGAAAACTAACAGTTTCCATTTTAAAAGATATTTATTGAACAGTCTGCTTTTAAAAATTATTACTTTCAATAAAATATGCTATTCATATTAGAATAAAATCTTTTTATAACAATCATGTTTTAGTTTGAAATCAGAATTGATCCTTAGCATGTCTTGGAGGCTCTTATTGACAGAATTAAAAAATTATTAAAGATTTGAAATCTCTGTGTGTGATAAGATGGCTTTGCTGATTTTCAGCCTACAAAGCAGAACACCCTGTCCTTGAAGAAGACCAATTAACAACCAATCCCCAAAATCCTGTATTTTCTATGCAATTTTCAAAATCTGTCAGTTTTTGAATCCCCAAACTTAGCAGTACTGCAGCAGATCTATTCAAAGAAAGTCTGCTCTAGATAATCTCTTTGATGTAACAATACCAAATCACAAAACAAAAAAAAAAGGTCTGCTTTCTCTGAGTTTTTTTTTAAAAAAGGGATTAAAAAATTACCATCTTTGGCTGCTCATCTAATAGCAAGCCTGCATCAGAAGGAATAATCTCCCTTGCCGCTTCATCACAGAAACAAGAGTGTTTCCTTAAGGACACAGCGCCGTGGGTATAATCTGATTTACAGATGAAATCACTTGAAACTTTACCGTAAGCTTTCCAAACTTGCCGCAGGTGAAGATAAAGTGCGTTGCCACCCTTCTGCAGGCATTGAAAGCCCCGGCACCGTCCCTGTACCGCTCAACTTCAGCACTCCCAGGAGTGCCCCAGCCACGAGACCCACGGCCCCACTGACCCCACACTTGGCCGCACCTGCTGGGGCACACGGACACTTCCCAAAACATCAGCCACTAAGAAATATTTAAGGACTCTCTCATCTCTGAGGCGATATGAGCATTATCTAGTGAAAATCTACCTCATTCCACAATCCACATTTGTTTTTTAAATATTTATTTCATTACTGACCTTTGAGATCACTCAGTTCCAACTCCCCCTGCCGTGGCCAGGGACACCTTCCACTAGGGCAGGTTGCTCAGAGCCCCATCCAACCTGGCCTTGGACACTTCCAGGGATGGATTCACGGCTTCTCTGGGCAACTTGTTCCAGTGCCTCAACACTCTCACAGTAAAGAATTTCTTCCGTATGTCCAATCTAATCCTACCCTCTTGCAGTTTAACGCCGTTCCCCCCTGTCCTATCACTCCATGCCCTTGTAAAAATCTCCAGCTCTCTTGTAGCCCCTTTAGGTACTGCCAGGCCGCTACAAGATCTCCTCAGAGCCTTCCTTTTCCATGCTGAACAGCCCCAACTCTCTCAGCCAGATATTTGGGGTTTACAAAATTGTTTACACACAGTATTTAAAGCTCCTTGTTTCCCTCCATCTTGATATTTTTCTGTTCTCTCCGTATACTCTGATGCTTCTGTACCCATTGCACAGGAAGCAGTGTGTCAGCTGGTAAGTTAGCTGCAGCATTTCTTAAAACTGAGTTTCTCACTACATTTTCTTTTGGTTTATCTTTAAAAATCTACAGTGTTTAGCACTCATCCTTCTGCAGCTCTGCATGCACTACCCTTCATTCCAGGCTCAGTTATCACCTTTCACTTCCCTCTCAGACCTTGCCTCTCTCCATAACAAATGTTCCAATAATCTCTTTTAATTCATACTCCTAAACCTGTACAGGAATTTTTCATAGTTTCTGCAAACTGTGGCATTAGTTGTAGCTTTGAGTTCAGCTGCTGGCTAAACTCTGCCTGAGTTTAGCTGAGCCAAAAGCCCTGGGCCAGTGTACCTCTGCTCTGGCCTTGATGAATAATTCCAGACTGCTGCAACTCCGAGTAACCCCAATTCCACCTTTACATGATCCCATACTGCTCCCAAATTTAACTCTTCCACTAGCCCTAAACTCATCTTCATTTGACAAAGTGCCGATTCCCACCCTGTGTGACTCCAGCCATAGGTCAACATAAAAGGGGTGCTAACTTGTTATATCAGACACTTCACATCTCCATGGCTCTGCCACATGGCAACGAACTTGCCAATACATATTTTACAGTCCTGAGGAATCCTGAAACTCTGAAAATTTCAGGAATTCAGTTGGAAATCGACAAGTCCTCCAAGCACTGCTTCTGCTATCAGTGCTTTCATTGTGCTTTTCATTCAAGGAGTGATTTATTTTTTCTCTCAAAGCTTTCCTTTCCTACTGGAGTCACAGCTTGGTCTGACACCATTTCCATCACGTTGCCCATCACCTATTTACATACAATATTGCAGCAATGATGGTTGGAATGTTCAGGATTTGGGTGTTCTTGCAATGGGATTTATCCGCCAAGAGAAAAACTTGATTTATATGTTACAGACTTTACACCTTCAACTCTGTTTTGGCATTGCCCTCATACATTTAATATTCATTCCCTTCACACTTATCCTTGCAGTTATTGAGTTTATAAATCCTAATCTGTCTCTCTGGAATGGTGAGGTTGTATTTCGCCTTGTGTGATTCTCTGGCTCTCTTGAGATTTCTACCATTTATTAACTGTTCACAAAAACATGAGATTGAAGAAAAGCTTTAATGCAGGTCCAAGGATTAATCATAGTTATCAAAACTCCTTTTTAAAATGGATAGCAACAAAGCATTACACCCAGACTGCACTTAAAATTGAAACTGCATTACGAAATTACTTTTTCCATTTATATATAAATTATGCATCTAAATAGAAGTGTTAATAATTTAAGTTATTAAGTTGCTCAGCTAACATCAGATCTTAATTAGTTTTAGTATATCTGTAAAGTAAAAATACATTAATTAGAACATGTAAATTTATTATTTGCCTTTTCAGCTCTTAGTACAAAGTGAAAATTTGGCATTTGTTTGCTTGGGGAGTTTAGGTCTCCCAATCACCATGTATTGTTGTTATTTTCTCTTTCAGGAAACAAACAGGAAAGAACAAAAAGAAATATTAAAACAAATTCAGAATTTTACCAGTAACAGGTTTTGGACATGCTTGGGACTTTCTACTTACACTCTGAGTGAATGAAGTAAAGATTTACTGCCATGGAACCATCTGTGAGGAAATAATCTGGGGCAAAATATCACAGCTGAATCAGAAGAAGGACCTCAGGTTCAACAACACTGCAGAAATAATGATGATGGAAAAAAAGGCACTGATCTAAAAACTGGAAAAGTGTTTTGAAAGTTACTTCCTTTGCCTTCATGAACACAGTTAACCCAAAAGTCACATGCTCCTTCTTTGCTTCCTGACCAACAAGAGATGCCACCTGCTTGGCTGCTTGTAATGAACCTTCTTTTATATTCAATATCACATATTTCTAATTGGTCCTTCTTCAGCTTTGAGTTTCATTTGAGCGTGGAGAGGGCATTAATTTAAATATAAATGCACAAATATTATGCTTTGAGAGAACCACAGGCATGGTTCAATAAGAAAAGCAGAGAGCAGGCCTGCTTTTCTTATGGTTAAGAAAGTTGAACGTGGGGCTTATATATCTGAGTCCCTTGTCCCCTGTGTCACTGCAGTGCCCACCTTGGTACCTCCAGCCACACACCCTGCAGAACAGTCACCTGGCATCCAAAGGGACCAGAGAGGTCTGGAGACACCTGAAAATGATGAAGCACCTCAACAGTGCCGTGGATGGCCACAACTGATCCCGCCATCCTCCGAAACACCACCAGCTGCTGGGAATGAACCCCCTAAGCTGTGACAGTGGTGAGGTTTAATGTCTCCGAGGTTAATGGCTCAGAGAGATGAGGCACTTGAGTCTGATCCCGCCATCCCTGCAGACACAGCACAGTCCTGGATTCATTTGCATTTTTGTTTGCTCAGCTGGACCAGCTCCTTTCCACTCCTCCTCCAGGTAGGAATGTGGCTCTGGGAGTCTCAAGTCCATTTTCTGTTTTCCTCTTTGCAGTCAAGTCCTGCAGGTTTTTCCCCCTTGGAAGCAGTTTCTCTCACAGCATCCAGAAATACACGTGGGGTTTTTTCACTTTGTACATCTAAGGCATTTCTGTGGACTTGTGAGTCGTGCTCTTCAGTACAAAGTCCTTCTCGGTGAACTGTAAGAGCCTTTGTCACCCAGCCCTACTTCACCCACTACTGGCACTGCTGCATTTTCAGACATTAATTTTTCATCCTCTGCTTTCAGTACATTTTTCCCAGCAGTTTTGAAAAGACATGACTGCGGAAGGTTTCTAGATACTGCTCTGTCAGTTTAAAAGTATATTTCATCTCTTTAGTGCCTGATTTTCTTCCCAAGATGTAGGAATTATACAAATACCCCCTCCTTCCCCCACCCAAATAACCGTGTTCCTCTGTTGAAGAATATGTATGTGTACACACAGAAATACATCTGTAAGTGAGGAAATGAGCAGCACTCATAGTGTGTGAGGATGAAGTTTTCTAAACTAAATTCTCTTTGACAGAAGAAGTCCAGCTTCAGGGGATAAAAAAGTGACAGTAACTGTTAACACAAGGCTGTCAGCATTTCCATGCAAATTATGAAGAGGAAGAGCGACTATTAGCATCCAAATGAGAGAAAACTGCCAGCCTTCATCATTTAGAGACAAACATTTTAATTCGAAGGTTTTGCTAGGAAGCTTCCAAACAACAAATACACCCCTTTATCAATGTCCCCCTTCGTTCATAATGTCCAGCTTCATAAATAAACTTTCTGAAGCCATGCGACACCAACCATCCAGAGAGCAGAGTCCTGTGGCTTTGCTGAGCTCCCACATTACAGTGAAATTCAGATGCAGTCTAACACTAGAGGACCTCAGCCCTCAGGAAAAAAAAATTAAAAATTGTACATAACTCCTCCTAAATTACAGGAAAGATGTGGTATCTGCCTCATCAAACAGTGTGGAGTTCCTAGAGGCTGAGCTATTGCAGTTAATGAGGCAGTCGCAGAGCAAGTACCCTAACCTAAGAGGTCACAAATTGAAAATGTGCCCATAATTTGCAAAGTTTTTAATTTAATGTTTCAATTAAAAACCCTCCCTTGCAGATCTCTTGCAGATCAGGGCACTTTGATCCACTCAGGGGACATGCCCGTGGTGTCTCTGTTGTACGTGAGCGGGTCCCTCGCGCAGCGTTGGCCGTGCTAGCCTGGCTCACTGTGGCAGTGCTGGAGCCACGAGCAGTGTGGAAGTTGGATCTGGGAAAAACTCAACTGCAAACATGTTTTTGAAAGAACTAGTGACTCTGTCCTTGCCCGTGTTGACAAATCTCTGACTGACAAGTTCTCTCGGGAAACTGCTTTGCTTCCTCTCCCAGATGTAATGGAGATTATTAACAAAAAGTGCTTTCTGTTGCTTTTGTTCCCCAATTTAACTCTTTGCTTCCCAGACAGCACTCACTATCCAAGGGTCAGGGATTTCCCCCCAAGTCCAGTCACAAAGTCTCTGCTACAGAACAATCCTAAACCAGCAGAGAACAATTTAGGCATCGGTCCGTAATTCAGGAAGGGACATTTTCCCACTCTCCAAAGGTGAAGGACAGTGAGACCCCAGTGTGGCCACCTCCAGCTCTCTGCTAAAGCTACTCAACTCTACAGGGCGAGAAATGCGAGCCCTCACCAACATGTGAATCACAGCCATCCACCATTGCCCCTTGCAAAGGCCAGGAGACTCAGCACATCTCCAAAACTGCTCCCAAGCTCCACAGTTCAATTATGCATCACTGAATTACATTACATATACCCAAGACGAAGTTTTGTTCATAAAAAGCTGTGAGTTCTGGATAGAAAAGGGCAGGAAGATTACAACGGATGCTGCATTTCAACATTAACGATATCAAAAATGTTTCTGGTATTTCTGCAATTTCTCATCTTTGTTGCGTGTCCCAACCACAACGTAGTAATTTTCAGTTCTTCGGCAGTTCAAATGCACATCTCCACAGGCCTTTTTTAATTAGCAAGAATATTTTCTCAAAAACGCTTACATCTAAGAAAGTTACAGTGAACTTTACACTCATGCAACTACCATCTCACTAAATAAATGCTCTGACCAGAAACTATGCTTTAGCTAAAGACAGATTCTCATTTGCAATCCTGATTTGGGACAGAGCAGTTATATTTTAAACCACTTCTGATTAAAAGTTCTTGCTAGCCTTAGATGATGAGAAAATCATACATTTTTAAAATTAATTTGGAGGCATGGAAACAGCTCAAAGATTAAAATTCAGGGCTAGACAGAAGATGCCTACCCATGACTGATTATAATTTACACCATCAAATTGTTTTAATAAATATGTAATGCTAAAAGAGAGCTACTGTTGCTGGGCATTTAATCTTTTTATATATTGAATAAGTTATTTATATTATCTACTTAAATTTCCAGCAACTAAGCTATGTCTTCTTCACACATGCTTTCAAAACCCAATCTTCCACAAGGAAAACTGGGTCTAAAGACCATGGAGACTTACACATAAAAATGGGAGGCAGGGAGCAGAGGAGGTCTGAGGACAGCGAGTGAGACATCTGCTTTTAGGCATCTAATTCAAGTGACGTGGCTTAGGACTCCTCTCCCTGCAATCAGTACAAGCTGAGGTCACTGTGACTGAGGAGGGCACTTATCCACCTTGAACAGATTTTCATGGATTAATATCAGTATAACATATCACTGAGCCCCGTGAAACACTCAGAGACAGATAAATGAGAAACAAGTATTAGGACGAACCTGAGCCCCTTGCTTATTTGTCCCTTATTTTTTGTTAATTAACCTTTTGCTTTGCAGTCATCCTGGCTCTTCCTCCCCACAAAAAGTGGGGGAGTTTGGTGTGATGGTGAGCACACCCCACAACCTGCTCCAGTGAAACCAGAACAAGCAAACCTTGGAGCCAGATCCTCCAGGCAGGTCCCTTTCCCCGCTGCCATGGGAATTACTGCAGCTTCAAAACAATTTCAGAAGTGCATTAAGAGAGCTCATTTTACCTCGGAGCCCTCTTAGGAGGTTACTATGCCATTGACTTCGTTTGCTGGGGAGAGTGGATTAATTGCCTTTGTTAAGTTATTATTACTGAAGAAAAAAAATTACTCTCACTGGGAATATCTCCCTCAGGCACCACCAAGCTCTCTTATAATCTCCTAACTTGTTCATTTACTGCTAGAAACTTCATAATTTCCCCTTAATTCATATACACTCATATATATTATATATATTCCAGACCAGTAACAGATACCTTGTCCAATATCTTGCAGCCCATCAGGGTTAGTAACAGGAGCTTTATGCCACGGGAAACTACAAATCTCATTTTCTCAGGGGAATATGGCTTTATTTCTAGCCTTGAAAGGCCATGAAATGATAGGCTATAAATTGCATGTTTTAATATCTATTTATAGGCACTTCTATGGTGCACATCTATGTATAAAAAAAACTTTCTGAACTCTGAAGTTCTAAAATATATTACTGTCCTCTACTTTCAAGGTCTTTTTGGAGAAGTCACAGATCTAAAGGAGCCAGGGTTTGCAAATGGCAGGGATCTGTAAGACATGGATAAATTAATGCCAAAGTACCAAACTGCTTCCTCTCTGGACACTACACTTCATTACAGGCACCAGCATAATTTTCAGATTACTTATCCCATTAATATCTCATGAAAAGGAAGCAAAGCAGGTGATCAGGACATGGGATGCAATAAGCGTGCGGAGGAGAAATCAGTTCCCTTGTGCTCCCTGTCTCCTGTGACTGCACCACACTTATGTATGATCTGTCACTCGTGATTATTGTGACAAACAGCAAAGTGTTTCCTGCCAGCACTTTCTTCTACACAAGTGGGAGAACACGTATGAAGGATAGTTATACTGAACACTATCTGCAGGAAGCATTTCCCGGCAGGTTGTACCTCTGCATCTCAAGCACACCCTGTTTGCTCCAGCTTTGCACATGCAGCAGTGATCCTCGGTGGGGAAAGCTCTACATGTCTACTGAAACTGAGCAAACCTTCGTCCTGAAATCAATACTTGTGCCAAGTGTCAGGAGTTTCTCTTGGACTGGGCATCATGCAAGCCAAAGTGGAACTGGAAAAGCAGAAATTGTGTGGGTACTGTGAAAGCTGTTAGGAGCAGGATAAGCAATGTGGAGCCATTATGCCAGAGTTTGAAGTCTCAGCCCAGTTGGGCTGTACATTTCCACCTCTATTCCCTCACGCAGCACCACCAAAAGCAACCCTGCAACAGAAACCACTGCATTTCCCAGGAGCAGGGTTTTCAATGGGCCACTTCAGCCTTCGCAGGAAGTCTAAAAGGCATCAGAAACGAGACCGTCTCTAATATCGGCTAATGACAGCTGGGGACTGGGCTCATCCCTCTTCACCTCACCTTGGAAATTGTTCCAGACCTGTGTTAGTGCACCAAAGCAAAGGGTGAGTGGCAGTGCTGGCTTGCAGGGCCATGCACAGAAGACAACAACAGATGCAGAGTTGATTTGAGAACTTCAAATGACATTTCCCCCCCCTTTTTTTTTTATGTTGACACAGGCCTAAGCAGAATGCTTAATGCTGCTGCACACAGCTACCACAGCATAAGATTTATGATTATTTTCATAACATAGGCCTTGTCAGGGATTTCTGATTTGATTTTTGTTGGATTATCTATTGCAATGCCAATAACGTTTCTCAGTTTTTTAGGATGCAATGCAGTCAAGGCTGGCGGAAAGCAGGGACAGACCCACTTAAATGCAATTTGTTAGCGTCCTCGATTCTAGGAGCTACTCCCTAGGGGCAGCAAAGTTTGCAATGCTCTACAAAGGAATTTCTTAATATCTTTTTTTTTTTTCATAGACAACTACTTCCATTAATTATTTGAATAAGATTTAAGTGAGATGAAAGGCTCTGCTCTGCCTTTGATGTGAACACATAACTATCATTAACATTTCATTATTAATGGGAGCTGGGCACACACAGTGGGAAGAATAGATCCCTTCTTATTTTAAGCTAAAGCTTTGCCTCTTTTCTCCCCTGTTCCTTCTACCTCCAATAACTAAAGCAAGGGGTGAACAACTGGCCACATGCTTTAGTCATGTTAGCAGCCCACAATGCACCCTTGCAGTGGAGGGAAGCATTTGCCAGCCACCAATACAGAGGTGGCAGAGTGACTTTTGGCTCCTTGAGTAACATCCTCATGTGCTTACTGTGAGGTTCACGTTTTGCTTGGCTGATCCCTGCCCCACTATATACCTTTTGCTGGAAAGTTTAGGTATTAATTTGGCTGTTATTTTTGCATTCCAGAACCACAAAAAAACCCCCAGGCTTTTTCCCCTGGAGACCTCTTTGATAGAGTTGGGTACCATATGCCATCCAACCCTTAGAAAGCATTTATCCCCTTGGAAGATGTTACCCACAGAAGGAAATTAGACTATAAACATGACAGGGATATTTGCTGCATGAAAAAAACAACTCCAGGAAAAAAAAAATCAGTCTAGGAAGAGCTACATTAAAATGGTATAACTACAGCAATGCAAGTATTTTCCTACACTGTTGTCGACTGACCTACAGATGTGGACAGGTTTAGTATCTGAGACATGCATGAAGCTTTAGGGAAAAATTAAAGGGTATAAACACTGGAAAAATTATACTGTTGCATAAGTAAGGCTGACAACTCAGGAGTTTGCTCAAGCCTTAAGCAAGATCCAGCTTCCTCTTAACAAAAATACATTTTTTTCATTGCATATCTATTTTCCTGGTTTAGATAAGGAGATTGGGCTTCTTTCACAGAAATACCATGTGGGCAAATTAATGAAGCCACCAGAAACTTAACTTATTCATTTCCAGACTATATCATTTTAACTGTCCTGATTTTATGGTGCATTAATGTTGTTGTTGGCATTTATATGGCATATTAATTACATTGCACTCAGTTATTTTCTCTGCTAAACTTAAAAGGTCATATCCTTTGTGTATACTTTTCTGTATGGAAATTTGATTTCTTTAGCATACCAAATAGAAGCTAAATCAACGAAATAATGTATTTTCTATGAAACGAGTAAATAGTATTCAGTGAAAGGACAGTTAATCTACAGGTTTGTTGTGAATATCTGAGCAATAGAATTAATGTTTTATTCTATTTCCTGCAGCAGAGGAGCTGTGGCTCTTCTGTACACCACACATGTTCTGCCAGTGCCAAGAATACTCATACCTGAGAGAAAAAAATGAGAGACTGTATACAGCTTTCTATGTGCATAGCTTTATGCACAGTATAGAAATACTTTCCACAAGAAGATGGCAGCATAGAAGACATCTGATATACTACAAGCTATTAAGTTGTCACTAAGTCTATACTGTATATCTTCCCTTGAGTACAATTCTTGGATGTTTACCCTTCTTTAAAAAAATGGTTATATTTTACCCCCAAAAAATTTCCTGCAAAAATTGAGATCAATGGGGTGAATGGAGAAGTGTAAATATTGTCTAGTGGAAAAAGCAGTCAATGCATAAAAGTTTTTGACAGCAGCTTGGGCAATACAATGATTTTGCTCAGAGATGAGGCCATTTCATCATGAAAAGGTTTTATACCAGGAAAATATTCATTGTGCTAGGGACCTGCTATACAGTATTTTTCACAGATTTCCTTTGTACCACAGGCTGACATGCAGGACAACAGTATGAATTGCAACGATAATGTGCTTTTTGACTCTTAAATTTCAGAAGTGTGCGTGATCGACAGTGCTCCTGTGCTTGGGTTTATGTAGGGAGCTCCAAGAGAGCAAAGGCCCTGTGGTCTGAGTACTTGGTTTTTGGAAGAATGATCCCCTGAAATCCACACAAATTGTGTCCCAGGGATGCAGCAGGATGCAGGCTGCCAGCAGCTCCTATGAGACATCAGACACTCTGTCCAGGGTCAGGGGATGTGTGTGTGTCCCAACTTTTGTAGCTAGAGAAATTGTTCTGATCTAACACAGGGAGACATTACATCTCAGCCATAAAATGGAGAAGAACATGTGAGAAATGCACAGGAGAGCAGCAGCACAGCCAGGGGGCTGCGTGCAGAGACATGATGGGATAGTGCCAGCACCTCCTGCAGAGCCAGACTGCCTCTGCCTCCCGGCTCTTCATGTACATACTGATACTCCCGTTCCCTCCAGGATCTGGGAGCTGCCCTACCACAAATAAACCATAATGCAATATGTACTAATTACATTACAATGTAATAACACTCCTGGTTCTCTACTGCAAACCGGGCTTAAGAGCTAAATAAGTAACTCAGAGACCTGATCCATCAGCTAACACAAGGGTTTGCACCATTTAGGTGCCTGACAACAGAGCTCCCTCCTCCTGGTGCACTGCAGGGGTGCAGCCCATCTTCAGGAGCTGTGAGCTTCACTGGGGATGAACACCCTGCCCTGACTGGAGCAAGTGAAGCTGGGCACTAAGCACACAGGGACTGACCAGGTCACCAAGGCACACATGCTTGCTCACAGACATTCAGGAACGGCAAGGCTGAGGGTGGGGGTCTTGCCCAGGCACCCACTCTGCCCCTAGGCCATTCCATCCAGAGCCACCAAACACATCATTCCCTTCTCTGAACCCAGCCAGCTGACCCCACATCACAGACTTTCAGAATTTCAATCTTAAGAAATAAAGAAGGGATGATGAAACTAGAAAGGACATTTCCCTTTGCACTTGTGGTGGTTTATCAACATTAGAAACTTAAATTAATAATACTAGATTAGTATTACAATGGAAAAATAATTCAATCTTTATTTTTTCAAATAAAACTCCTTTTATGCTGTTGGTGTCACTGTGATATGAACAGTGCTGAAGCATAAATCCTTCCTTCCATAAAGGCAGCATAATTGTGCGCTGCATGCTAGCTATTCTATTCACATTGGAAATGCATCCTTAAAACATTTCAGCTTAAGCCTTGTCAGTACTAATCCTAATGCCTGATGCTGAGATGTGTATTTTATTACTGTGTATAAATGAAAACGGAAAACCTTCATGGAGGATTACAGGGTGCAGTGATGACCTCCACAGCATTACGGCTTGAAGATGTTCCCAGGCACCAAATGGGACTCTGGGATACAAGTGACATGTGTCTATATAACCTTGGCACACGCTCCTGGTACACATGTACCTACCAGCTGTGGGATTGTAAACATATGTCCTTTCTAGGGAACTGAATTTCCATTTATGAGGAGGCTAAAGACAAGGAGTGAGCCGGGGAGATGGATTTTGGCTGAGGCAGCTAATGGGCTCCAGCTCCCCCCTAGCTGGGGAAAAGACTGCTGCTGTTCTGTGCTGTCCTGAGAGTGTGGACTGAGGAAAGGCAGAGAAGTGGCAGGAGAATGAAAAAAACAGAGGAGAACAAAGCTAGAGCGGTAGGATAGAGGAGGGAGGAAGGAAGTAAATAAGGAGAGGAGGCAGCAGAGGGAGCAAAGTTCTGGGGATGAAGGATGCATCTCCCTGCCTTCATGTCCCACCTCTCCAAGGGGATTGTCCCTTCTCTGCATTTTTAGGGATGCTTTGGAGAGGAGCTGTGACTGATCCAACCTGCACTGGGTTGCTCCAGCCCAATAATGGCTGTGCTTGGAATTATTCCAAAAGAAGAGGAGGAAGCACATTTGGAGAAAGGGGGAGAGGGAAGCAGAGAAAAAGGCAAGGTTTCTGTTATCCGTGCTCCCTAAAAACAGCCCTTGCTGCCTTTTCCAATAGTAGTGAAATGGAAGTGAGATGCTTTGAAGCCTCATTTTATTTGGCCCAGTTTTACTCTAATCTACCCTGGGGCCAGAAACACAGCTTTTCAATCTGCCAGAAAGTTGTTCCGCTGACCCTGAAATGTCAAACTGTTATATGGGGCTGAATCCAAAATTGATTACTTCAGAGATCAGACAATAGCCCATTTTATAGTGATTTTTTTTTCCAGTCTTTTCTATGAACTCTGGGAGGAGGGGGGGAAGAGAAAGAGCCACTTTTGAAATAAGAGCAAGTACCCACGAGCACAGAGTTTTCTGAGACACCAGCGGCGGCTCTTTGCAGAGGAGGGAAAGGGAGCACAGACCAACACTGGATGTGGTGTTTGCTGCCACAGGGCAAGAGCGAGATCCCAGGGGTATGGCACGTGGGGCAGCCCAGTGCTGGTACACAAGCCAGATGTGGGGTCATTGGCTGTCCTGACTGACTCCCAGTCTGTTTGCATCATGAGCTCACCCCCCCTTGCAGAGAGACGTGTGCCTTTTCCCTTCACCCCACAACAATCCCCAGCAGCTTCACGATTCATCCTGCAAGATCCAGCGAGCTCACCGGGGAGAGCCCCATCCCACCTGCATCCAACAAAACTCTCTGCCAAAGCCCCTTATTCAAGCTCCCCTTGAGCAACAAGAAATGCCCTCAGGAAGCATTTGGATTCCTGTCTCCAGCTATTAGACCATCACAAATACTGTAATCTATATGTTTATACTGTAGTAAATAAGTGCATTTGCTAAATTTCAGCAATTACAAGTCCTTCATCCTTTACTTCAGCCAGCCAGCAATATAAATACATTTAATTAGTTAACACCCCTTGCCAATTACAACATCTGAGGAAAGTATTGCCGAGATTGTTGGTCCTAATTATTTTAATATTCAGGAGAACCACTTTAACATAACAAGATAATTACTCGTGGATAAGGGTTTATGAGAGCTGCAATCCTTTTCTTTATTTTCTACAATGCAAGCCTGGGCCTAGTTAAATTTCCGGACACATTTTCAATTTAAGATTAAAAATCATAATTTGTGAGAAATCATCAAAGCACCACATGTTAGAAGAAAAATAACTATATGCAATCTCTGTTAATACTACAGCAAAATAAGTTCACTGTGTATTACACGCAATTAAAAGTGGAATCTAAGGGAATTGGTTTGTTTCTGTTTAAAAAAGATCTTTTTACATGTACTGAATCGATCAGTTATGACAAAACCCCTGACTGTTCCTCATTTTGGCCAAAATGTGAGTTGCCCTTTACTAATCCAGCCTGTATCCTTTTGGAACTATGTGAATCCTCCTTGCCTGTAACAGTCAACGGGAATCCTGAGCTACCTCTCTACTGCACATCTGAGGAATCCTTCACTCGCATTTCTGTTGTTTGCAGCGTGACCATCAAACGCAGGAGTTATTCAGCTGAGAAAAGGTTGGTCTTGGTACCTGTTATATGTTATTACTACAGCATACCCAAAGAGATATCCCACAAGGGTTTTTCACATGCCAAATCCCAGAAATATATGCATGTATTCATCTAAAAAGAGTTTGGCCGGGGCTGTCGAACAATAAACTGTGTGCTGCTCTCTTCATGCACATTCAGAAATAAGCCTTTCTTCCACGTCCCTAAAGACAGCTTTAATATATATCCAGTGAAATATTTCAACGTTTCTGTTTCTGTATTTGTACTTGTGGAAGTACAGCCTGTTCACAGTGGAAGGCCATTTTCAAAGGAAATTTTTCATTAAGAAAGTAATTTGCCTATAACTCCCACATTATGTATTTGCTTGGTCTCTGTACAATGCACTGGTGGGGAAAATGAGAAGAGGAGAGATCAGCACCACCATTAAATGTCTCCATTTGCTCTGTGTGTAAAGAACACCTGATGACACAGCTCTTTCTCATGAGGACAGAGTGTACTGGCTTTTGGGTTATCCCTTCCCAACTATTTGAATTTAGACTCAAGAGACAAACAGGCGGGGCACCAACTCAAAATATGAGCTGATCATCAGTTCTACTCCTTTCAATACTGCAACCCCCAAACATCAAAGCTAACCTTAGGTGAAAGAGGTTAGCTGCTAATTAGGTGTTTAAATATTGAGGAATATTTTAGAATTTTTTAAAAAATAATAAAAAAAAATCTCAGCATTACCCATTACTTTTACTCTATGACCAAGATAATTTGAATTCATTTACCAGAATATTTGCCATTTTTACAGCTGACTACCAGAGCACACACAAAAAAACCTGTCTGAGTAAATATATAGGAACAGAGAGGGAAAAGAAACCCGCTTGATTTAGTGAAGCAAACTTTGCCTTTAGCCCAACAAGTGTGTTTTAATTCAGCTGCAAGTGTTATAAAAACAATGCATATCTAAACAGTAGTGATAAATTAATGGAATTAATCCAAATAATAGGCAAATGTTAAGAGCAACATATGTAGAATGATTGCAAAGTTAGATTAATTTAAAATAAAACCCTGGAGTTATGTAACCAATTACAAAAATTGCATTTAGCAGTAAAAGAGCAATTAAAACAAAAATAATGCCCTAACACCAGACATTATGTGCTGGGGACAGGACAGGGCTCATAGAGAACTTGGAGATGAGCTGGAAAAGCAATTGAACAGAAAGTTTGTCTGTTATGGAATCAAAATGCTTGGATATGGCCTCATAATACACAGATGAAAGGCTCATTTCTCCCCAGATGGGGCTCAGTAATCAGATATAGAAACAGCTATTTTTAATGAAGACCTGCAAAATCATAAAGGCTTAGATGTTGCTGGCTGGAATAAAGCAATGGGAGGCAGACGAGGCAATTCACTAATCTGCCTGGTGGCACAAAATCAAGCCCGATCAACACATTTTTCATAGCAAATCACATTCCTTCAGCAGGGCTGGCCCAGAAAGGCAGCTATGCCAAGCCAGAGGGGAGCCTTGTGCCAACTGGCACGAATGTCCCTCAGGTGGGAGAGCCCAACTGCATTACACAGCCTTACACATTAAAAGACAGAAAATACCTGATGTATTTTCAGTCCATCATCCTGACAAAATGTTCCCATCAGTTCATCTTTTTTTTCCTCATGTATCTAGTCCAGTCTATTTAAAATCTTTCCAATTGGGGGTACTCATTTGGTATGCAGGCAGCTATCCCAGTAATTGCAGCAAGAGTGAACATCTCTGACTTAACCCTTTATTTTCCACTGCAGGCACTGCATATACTTTGATTTCAACATGCTCTAATATGCAAAGCCCACATCCTTTTTTTAAAATGGAATACTATCTTCTAGTGATAAATATTTTGAAAAATGGTGTCAGAGAAGATTTACTTCTCTTTGTAGCACACAAGAATGCCCACCAAAGGCCACCACAGCAAAGAAGCAAGCACCAAACCCCTAATAAAAATCTTAGTGGAATAAACGCAGTCTCAAACAAGTCAAATAAATAATTTCTAATGGGACAAATTTGTGTATTTCCACAGTAAGCAAATACCTGCTTAAATTGGTATCCAAACTAAGCTAAAGTTTTACATGGAAGGACCTGCAATGCTCAGCTTCAGTGTGGTACCCACAGACTCGTTTTATGCACCGGGCACCTGAGATTCACCAGAGTTCCCCACCGGCTGTAAAAAACACTTAGATAACAGCTCTGCAGTAAGGAAATGCTGTCAGATTTCTGGCAAAACGAAGTCAAGCTGGCCCTGCCAGGACAGAAATGAAAGCAAGAGATCCTGGCAAAGCAAAGATAATAGTAGACCTCCTATTTTGAGTAAAAAAAGCCCAAAAAACAAACAACAGAAAAACCCCAAACCAACCAAACCAACAAACAAAGCAAAAAGAACTTTACATAATTCTTGGCAATGAAAATACATTGTGAGGGTTTGATTTCCTGACAAGACAATCTAGCATTTGCAGACAAATAATACCACACACACATGGGCAACCACTCAGCTCGTGCTACTGAGTGGCCAGCCCACCACAAAGCAAAAAAGCAAACATAAAACCCACAGTAGTTCTGCAAAACCATTTTCAGTTCTTTGTGAATCCTGGCAAAGTTGTATGTTTTATGCCTACCACAAAGTAAGTCCATCTCTCCCATGCAAAGGTTTTCTCAGGAGTGGAACACTGGTGTGTGGGGAATACATTACATCCTCATTTCAGCAGTGCCAGGACCGTAATGGTTCCATAACAAAGAAATGAAGAAGTACAGCTAAGTTTCATAGAAATGTTAAGTACTATTAGCAAGAAGTCAATGCATGGACTTCTCAGCCACAGCAACCTCAAACCCATTAAAAACCAAAGTCATGGCTATGAGAGATACAGGACATTACCATCCATTAGCAAGGGCCATGAACTGCACTAAGTGGGCTGTCAAGCTTGCAGTGAGCAAAACTCAATATTTGTCTATAACCTCACTTGAGTTCAGAGTTCTCCTGACTCACCCGGGTAAAAGTCTGGCTTTCAGAGACCCTGCTCAGGCTTTTTCTGTTTCAGATTAAACCCTCCCTACTGATCCTGGATGCCAGAAATAAAAAATAAAAACACCCACACAAAAACATTGTTTTGATGATGGCCTATCTTACTGTTGGCAAGATGTACTGTTTTAACACCTGCTGCTGCTTCCTTGTCCTTTATGAAATAAAGGCTCAAGACGTGTGAAGGAGGAGAAATCAGAGAAATCTAGCAACTTACAGTTTTGTACTTAAATGATATTTATCTTTCAATTCTTGGTAAAACAAATAAATTAAAAAGGAGGTAATAGCATTCCTAACATAGTGATGATTCAATGAAATCAGCCTTTACTGTGAAATAAATGTTTAAGTAGCCAAAGCAGAGAGGGAGTGCTGTCAGCCAGGGACCCCAGCACTGAGAGCTGAATTGAAGGAACTGTGTCGTGGCTGCCTTGACCAAGCCAGCAGGGCTGCCCTGCTCCAGCCCCCAGCTCACTCTCCTTTTTATCTGCTACACACCCTCAAGGTGGCAGGGTGAGGAGAAACACCAGCACTGCAGACATGGATCTGAACTGAGAAACTGAGAGGCACCCAACTGGATTTCTTATAAGAGAAAAGCAAATGCAGAGGCCCCGATAAAGGACCCTCCTTACTGGTTCTTTTAAGCCTCTGAGGTTTTGATCTCTGCCTCCCCAGGTGCAGTGGACTGAAGCTCAGCTTTATGCACACCGAGAGTCAATGCAACTGCTATCTTGGGTCACCAAAGGATCAAGCCCTCACTGCAAGTCTGTTGCCATGTTTTCCAGCCCACTGGCAATCCGTTGTCCACAGCCACCAGAAGCCACAGATGTTCACTAAACAATGCCTTCTTTCTTGGTGGGTCAGTGGTGCTGGTTTGGTTTGGTTGGTTGCGGGGGGGGTGGGGTGTGTTTCTTGTTTTTATGGCAGTGAAACTTGAAAATGCAAGTGCAGTGAGGGCCGTCCTTAATGGAAATTGGGGCTTTGTTCCTTACAAACCCAAACAAGTTTGGCTGACTAAAAACTGTATTTTAGGACTTGACAAATTTCCTAAGTTAGAAGGTACAATTTGCCAGCTCATAACACACAGTCTGATAATACACTCTCTTCTGCCAACCCCATGATCTGATAAACAAGGTGCACAAGAGGGTCCTCAGGCCTGTGTCAAAATTCCTGCCACAAATTCCTGTGTCAATGACAGCAAAAGAGAGATGCCAATAGCCCAAGAGGAGGAGCTTCATCACTTACATAAAGTGGAAAGAGAGGGTTCAGCTATGTTATGTGTACTCAGTGGAGAATTTTTAATTCAAGAGCCCAATTTAATGCTAATCAAGCTTAATATATCTTCACACTGGTTTAAATAGAAATGGGATTGGACTCCAAGTAGCCTGTATGAGCACATATGCCCTCAGCTCCCAGTCTAAAGAGAAGCTGGTGGTCTGCATTCCCACCATCAGGCACTAACCGCCCCCATATGCTATCTCAGTCAAAAGTGTTAACCACCTTCAGAGTTCAACATTAACTCCTGATACAGCCATAAATGAGTTCCCAGCAATAATCTGCTCTGCTTTTTTTTTTTTTT